>OU744793.1:5098146-5663717 GCA_916614155.1 Mesoligia furuncula | reverse complement strand
TGACCACTAACACCTAAACTAGGCCGAGCCTGTACCTTAGGCGTTAGATCTTTCCGGGTAACTATCTACAGACGTGTACATTGATAATCCAAGATCCAATTGTATATTGTAAACAACTTTTGCACATTAAATCAATACAATAAAACCAACTAAACTAATATAATAAAATATAGATTAAACTGCGGGTACTCTTACTGCGGGTATAATGTAATAGACATATTATAACTAACTGGTTGACAAATATTCATTGTACAATTTTTCCAAATACCGTCCATTTAAAAAAACAAATAGTTTGACCACTGAGTGTATGAACTTGCGACTTTTTACATTTTTTGTTTTTCTATTTTGATTATGTTATTTTACTTATTTAAATTGATTTCATTGTTTTAGGGACATTACTGTTTTAGTTATTATTTTTATATTGTTTATTATTTTTATTTTATTTATTTATTCAAAGTTTCCTATTGTGGGTTAATAAGTAAATTTTCAATTTCTAGATATGTTTTTGATTTTAGCCAGGTTATTAAAAGTTTCTTACAAGAGTGTTTATTTAGCTGGTAGAATTTGATAATTTTATTCAATTTGTTGTATAGCATTGGCCCTAGATAACACTGGAATTTGTTTATAAAGGATGTGTTATACGGAATTGTAGAACATACTCTACCTAAACGTCTATTATTCATTATTTCTTTATTATAATTAAGTTTACTATGTTGCGCCATTATAATTTCTTTAATGAATAGCTGCCGAACTGTCAAAACATCACATTCTGAGTACAAGTTAACAGTGGGATATTTATAAGGCTTGAACATCATAACCTTAAGCAACGCTCGCTGCGCTCGCTCCAGTTTCATAATATGCGTTTTACGCGCTCCCCCCCATGACGTAATACAATAAGATATTATTGATTGAGCCAGCGCGAAATAAACGGTCTTGAGTAGTTGTTTATCCGCTACATGTCTTAATTTTTAAAAAATATAAATAAGTTTACGTAGTCTACCTGACAATAGATCTATGTAAGGGCACCAAGTCAACCTTTCGTCAAGCAGAATACCAAGGTACTTTATTGTTTTAAGTCTTTCCAGAGGGTAACAATTACAGGGCTTAGATGTTATATCTTGGCAAGAATGCATCTGTACTTTAAGGTTTTGGGTAGTTTTTAGAGCAGTGTAAGTATTGGCAAAGGTTATGAACTTTGTTTTTGAGATATTTAGGGTTAACAGGTTTTGAGAAAGAAATTTTGCCATCGTTTGTAACCCTGATTCTGCATGCTTTTTTGCCTCTTCCCATGTCTTTCCATAGAAAATTAATGCTGTGTCATCGGCGAATGAGAAGATTCTGCAATTTTTTAGGTTTAGCTTACATAGATTATTAATATATATAAGGAAAAGTGTCGGCCCAAGGACACTTCCCTGAGGCACGCCAAATGAAACTGGAGCATCATTACTGTACATCCCGTCAATTGTTACTCTTTGTTTTCTGTTTTTTAGATAATTACTAAACAAATCCAGTGCTTTACCTCTTATGCCAACATTTTCCAAGTTCTTTATTAGGATAGAAATAGAGACTGTATCGAACGCTTTTGCTAAATCAATAAATATTCCAATACATTTATTTTTATTGTCAATGTTGGTAGCAACAAAATTCGTTAGGTCCGAAACTGCCTGTGCTGTTGATCTATTTGCTCTAAACCCATATTGGTTGTTAGCTAAAAAGTTATGTTTTTCAAGATATGAAATCAATCGTTTGTTCATTATTTTTTCAAGGACCTTAGACAGGACGGGCAGTACCGAAATAGGGCGGTAGTTGTTAGTACAGTCTCTATTCCCGGCTTTATGGATAGGATGAATAACGGAAATCTTAAAATTATCTGGGAATAGTCCTGTTTTTATTGATAGATTTGTAATATGTGTAAGAAGTGGTACGATAATATGTTTAGTCATTTTTAGTAGTTTTGTAGGTATACCGTCCCAACCTATTGCACTATCAGTTTTTAAAGCCATTATGATAGATTCGATTTCAGGCTCCGTTGTTTCCAACAAAACCATGGAGTTAATTGGTGGAACCGAAGATTGTATAATTTGATCCGCATAAGGTGAAATCTTGCTTGCTAGCTCATTAGCAATGCTAGTAAAGTAGTTGTTGATTTTCTCTAAAGATTGTTCGGGTGTATCTTCTATTTTAAGCAGTTCTGATGGATTGGTTTTACTTGTGTTTCTGTTTGTTATTGAGTTAATTACTTTCCATTTCGTCTTTGGATCTTTAGCGTGTTTGTTTATTTCATCTTTTTGGAAGTTGTGTTTAAGTCGTTTCAGTAAATCGTTGCAATAATTTTTATACCGTCTGTAGGTTATGGAAAGAATTACATTGTTAGGTTCCTTTTTACATCGAATGTTCATGCGATCTCGGTTTATTATACATCGAACTAACCCTGGCGTTATCCAAGGCTTAATGCAGCGCAGTCTTTTAGGTATTAATACGGTAAGAGTGTTTTTCGAGATTGTTTCATTTAGGATCCTCACTAGCTGATCGGCAGTCCAATTTACATCTTCGGATTTAATAATGCTACTAAAATTGATTGTATTTAAATGATCCATGATAGCCTCGTAGTTAACTTTACGGATTATTTTTTGGGTCACAGGTTTATTATCATTTACCAAGGCAACACACAACAGAACTGGAGCATGGTCAGTGATTGGGGCCTGAAGAACTAGTGTAAGTATGGAGAGTTTTGTTTTTATCATAGCATGGTCCAGGCAATTGGTATCTCTCGTTGGCAATAAATGACCAGGCAAGAAACCATGACAGGCTAATAGATTTAGATAATCCGTCGAGTTGCGGTCTGCATTATCATACTTCACGTCTATATTTAAATCACCCATTATAACTATGTTTTGGTGTTTTTTATAATTGTTTAGTAAAATATCTAGCGAGTTTATGAATTGGTCTAGGTTAGGATTTGATGGGGATCTATAAATACCTATGACTACAGTTTCGTTATCTATTTTTATGACCATACAAGTAGCATCACTTAAAGATACTTCCTCTACTGAACAACCAAGTGAATCTCTAGTGTATACTACTATTCCGTCATTTTGGTTACGATTGTTTTTTGTATAATATGTCTCATAGCTTTTTAGAGATGGGAAATGTAAAGCTTTCGAATTCCATGATTCCGTTAGGATAATTACGTCACAAGTTGTATTTAATCTCGCTAGAAAAATTTCAAAATGGCTAAAATTTTTAGTTATGCTCCTTATATTTTGTGTTAAAATTTTTATGTGTTTATTATGTGGTAAATGAGATGTTATTAATGATTTATATGTTTCCGGTTTACACAAAAATGATGGTCCAGCTGATATACTATCAATATTGCTGGCTAAATTATTGTTTAAATTGCAATCGAATTTTGTTTTGTGGAAATATGTGACGTAGTCAAAGCATTCATAAGTTTGTCAAGCTGTAAATAAAAAAACAATATAGGTATGTAATAACTTTGAATTGAGTCCAAAATATAATTCTGGACAACGACGATATGTGGAAAATTATTTGTACTCCGCAAAACTATATTAAAGAGAAAAATGTAAGAAGCTTGATTATTTAGCATAAACCGCAGTGCATCATAGAAAAAACAAAAAAGAAAAAGGTTTGAACTAATAAATAAAAAATAAAATGAGTAAGCAAGTGAATTAACTAACCCTAGTCACATAGCGTTTCTCAGAGTGGCAATTTGTGATTCATCCTTTATTTCAATGCGAGGAGCATCTATGGCCTTGCGAATAAATATTTTACCGCTATTTGACCAGCAGAATTTATATTCTTTGGATTTCGCTAAATCTCTCGCTAGGAAGAACAGTCTTCGACCCTTGTTTGTCAGAGCTTCAGAAATATAGATCGGTGTAGTTACTCCTTTAAAACCAATGTGGCCAGCGTTTAAGCGCTGGTCAGGGTGTTTTTCATTAAAGGCTTTAGCCCCCTGTATTATGTGGTTTTTCATGATGACAGTAGTTAGCTCAGCCACTATTGTGCTCTTTCCAGCCTTCGATGTAACTCGGAAAACATCCCGAATGCTTGCTGCTTGTATATTCACGTCAATCACTTTGCATGTCTTTTCTATGATGTTACACAAGTCTGTTTTGGTTTCAGTATCAGTCGTTTTCGGTACATTTCTCAGTTCAAAAGTAGCCGACTTCAGATTTCTTTGAACTTCACCAATTTCCGATTCTAGACTAGCTATTTTTAATAAATGTTCTTTCCGCTCACCCTCTAAATCTTCGACCTTTTTCTTCATGTCCTCGTATTTTTCATTTATGAACTGGAGACTCTTCTCGATTTCTTCGTTCGTATGTTTGATCTCGGCATTTTGCTGTTTTATTTCAGCGACTTCAGCGACGAGCTTTTTGAGTAGGGTATTCTGGGTTTCCTTCCACTCACTAAGCATGACTTTTATTTCGTCCTTAAAAGAACAGAAGCGCTCTTCACTAGACTGACGCTGTCTTTTGCGTTGAGATACAAAATTAGGCGGCGTATTTTGGCTAGGAGTATTTACGACGTCGGAATCCGATACAGTCCTTTGCGAGTCCGAGTTGGTTGGTGATCTTAGTAATCTGGACATGTTTCCCAAGTTCGGAGTTTACGTAGTCGCACCGCGCGTACGTAATACAGCGCCGTAGTTCTATCTCGCTCGAACAGTAACACCAATATCGATACCGCTCCACTTCACTGCGCGCCTAGTACTTCTTAGATTTTTAATACTAATTAAAATTAAATAAAACTTAAATAACTTTGTGCACACGTCTTTTCGCTAGTGCGGTCCAACGGGGAAAAAAAGATTATAAAGTTTTAATAAAACAATTTCAAATCCATATATTCATGTCTATTTAATGTCTGAACATCAAATTACGTGCACTTAACAGCTTTATCAGATAAATGCTCAACGCTATTTACAACTTGCATGACGTATTCCCTCAACCTATCCTTGCTGTTATGAAGGTACGGAAGCACGGTGCCTATCTGTGCAGCCTGGTCGAACTCCTCGATGTAAGCGTCGTAGCTTTGCGCTAGGTGGGAGAGGGCTTCAAGAGTCTCCAACTCTTTCACGTACATAAGTGGGGAAGCTTTGACTTTGTTGTCCAGCGACACGGAGCAGAAGTGTTCTTTCTCGCAGAGTTCTTGTTTCAGTTTAATTAACTAGAATCAATTGAATATAAATTCAGATAGTGTCGTTACTTATTTGAACTAAGAAATCACTGACATCGCTGAAGGAAAACATCTTGTGGAAACCTGGACTAGTATAATTAAGCCTGAAATCGTAAATCCGCCTTGAGCAAGTGCCCGGCAGTGGGAGAATAATCTCTGGTTATTTTCTTCGACAAAGTCCCCTGATTTTGTCGGGAATATCGGGATCTTAATGTTGTATTTCGTCCGGACCATGAAGGGTCAGCCCCGCTACTAACCCTACTGGCAGTGCCGGATTAAGACTACTGGATGCCCTAAGCAATCGACACCTGTAGGCCCTCCTATCCACTAGTCGCCTCGTATTTTTCCAAAACATCGACGAGCGATTTGTAAAGATTGGATATCTAGAGTGAATTTTGGGTCTTGTAATATCTTGCTGACAGACAGCCTTCATGTGCTAGCAAATACGGTTTCGGTGCTGTTTCTTTCCTTCTCTAAGGTGCCACCCGAGACATGGTGCCCTAAGCAATTGCTTAATTTGCTTATGGGCTTATCCGGCACTGACTATACTGGCTGTCTAATCTTTTCATTGCAGTATGAACTTTGTGCCAACACAAAGAGGTACAGTCCGTTCACAGTTATTTTGCATCTGACAGCAGCAATTCAACAGCTGATTTGTACAGACTGGTCAGTGGCAGCAACCCAACAGCAACCTTATTGTAACGAGAATAAAGATCACTGTGGCTTTGACAGTGATGCAAAATCAGAGGTAAAATAACTGCTAGCGGACTGTACCTCTTTGTGTTGGCACACTACTGACTGTTGTGGTAGGCACTAACACTACGTTTATGTAGGTGTTCTTGGCCGGGGGACTTGTAACATTTTATTTTTCTTTATTGGGATGAAATTAGGTACAAGGATATCAAGCCTTGTTAGTCATATTAATGAAGAGGGCCATGGGTTTCTTTGGGATGGTCGCTTACAGGGCAATTTTCTGATGTTGTGAACATATCCAGGTACACTAAAAGTTGGAAAGAGGTAGCCTGAAGCAGTGCCGGATTAAGACTACTCGATGCCCTAAGCAATCTATGCCTGTAGGCCCTTCTATCCACTAGTCGCCTCGTATTTTTCCAAAACATCGATTAACGATTTGTAAAGATTGGCGCACTACTCTAGAGTGACATTTGGGTCTTATAATAGGTATCTTGCTCATAAACAGTCTTGCCATTTATGTGCTAGCCAATACTGTTTCGGTGCTGTTTTTTGCGTTACGGTGCCCCCCGAGACGTGATGCCCTAAGTAATTGCTTAATTTGCTTATGGACTAATCCGGCACTGGCCTGAAGAGAAATCTTACGAAGTACGAACAGTTATTGTGGACTTACTTTAGGCATGAGCGAGTTTCCTTTCCTGATATAATCTTCGATCATGACTGCGACCTTGTCTGCATTGGTCAGTCCATACCTATAGTAGGTGTCGACGGTTGACGAGTATACCTGATCGTAGACTTTGTCGAAGCTGTAGAAAAAATAATCAGACCATATTGACCCTTGCTGGACTTAGAAACCACCACTTGGTTACCTAAATCTGTAGCATAAGCATATTAGGCTATAATGTTCCCACTACAGGGACACAGGCCTCCTCTCTTTGAGAGGAAATGAGCCGTAATCCACCACGCGGGACCAGTGCGGGTTGGTAGATGTCACATGTCTTCGAATTTTTGGTTCTAGTACATGCCGGTTTCCTCACTAATGGTTTCCTCACAAATGGTTTCCTTCACCGTTTTAAGAACAGGAAAGCCAGCAAAGTGCGAGACCCACTTTCCAGAAGTACATACAGTCAACAAAAGAGATAATTATGCAGGATCGTCGGATATAGTTGAAGTTTAGTAAGATACCGATGGATGTTCACTCACTCCCACTCCCTTTCACAGAGAGGGGGCCTGTGTCCCAGCAGTTTTATAGGTTTTTTTTAATCCAGATATTCATTTTCCTATACATATAAGTAGTGTCGATAAAGAAGATCTATCTATCTATCTTTATCGAAGAGGACGTGCTACTTACTCAGCGCAGGAATTCCTGACGACCCTCGCCAAAGCGATAATAACTGATAACAGCGCATTGTATTGATGAGCGGCGTCGTTAAGCGTAGTGGAAGATCCATCCAAATGCCTTAAAAAATATAATTATGAAACATAGTACTTAGGCACTCTTTGTAGTCATTATTTCAGTAAATAATATCTGTGCTAAAATCGGCCTCGGACTCACCAAGTGACGGAGAGAACAGAGGGTAAACTACATTCGTGTTTAAAACTGTTTGAGTTTATGACTGAATCTCCCTGCACGAGGAGATATTACGGCTATGCATAAAAATTAACAAAGGTTCAATTAGGATACGTGCATGTGAAAAGTTTACTTTACTTACGTTCGTCTCTTCAAATAATTCCCGAAATTCTCTATTAGTTCAAGATCTTTAAAATATGACTGTCCTTCATAGAAAGTCTTGGGATCAACATTCACGTCAGGGTCATTGCTATCGTCCAATTCAAATGGAAAAACCTTCGTTGCTAACGGGTTCTGTCTCGTTTGAGATTGGGACAGACGTAAATTATCAGCGTTCCTGTTGTAGTAATACATTGAGTCTTGCATACCCACTTTGTTGTATAGTGGGGTGTGTGTTGCATAAGGGTCTTCGATGTGCTGGGGTTGTCTTTGTGCTGGGTAGTCATAGGAAAGTGGGACAGTCGGGTCATCAGGATATTGCTTAACAGGAGCATAATTGTACTGCGCTTGCGCAGCCTCTTGTCCGGGGTAGTACGAGTAAGGCGCCAACTTCATACGGTCGTTGTTGTTGAGTACAGCCGAATAAGGGTTGTTTAGTTGATGGTGATGGAGTCCTTGAACACATGTTAGGTAAAGGATTGCTGGTATTAGGTGCCACATTTTGCCTGCAATAAAATGAGTATAATATCTAATTGATTCTGTGTTCATTTCAACATACCTACCTATTTAATAACACATAATTTAGAATACATAGCATACAGCCACAATCAGCCTTCGATGCTGGCTCACAATTTAAGATTTATTTTAGTATCACTAATGCTCGTCAAACGGCGAAGGGAACAACCCGAGGAAACGGACCAGTCCTAGAATGAATTGATGTGTTTTCCATTGATCCGCATTGGGCCTGTGTGGTTGATTGCAGACAGCAACAATCAGCCCTTTGCAGGCTCACAATTTAAGATTGATTTTACTATCACTCGCTATTCGCTCTTAAAGCAGCGAAGGGAACTCCCGCGGAAACGGACCAGTCCCAGAACTAATGTTTTCCATTGCCCGCACTGGGTCTATGTGGTTGATTAGATAGGTCCCCGGTCCATTACCTCAGAGCGCCTGAGTCCCAGTAGTGGGAAATTGCAGGCTGATTATAGAAATTGAATAAATCACAATTAAAATTAAAACTATGAAATAGTATTAGGTACTAGTATGCTTACCCAATGAAAGGACGATTTGGTCTATAAATTGATATGAAATTCATCAGTATTTATACAGAACCTATCTAATTGGCTATTACCGTTAGTTTGTTCTTACTTATTACTTTTAATTTTGTTTATAAAACCACTGGTTCTTAAACTTTCACGTTTAGTTGAAGTTGTAGTTTTTTTTTTCTTTTGACCTTCGAACGTGGATCCAACCGAGATACAAGTAATTACGGCATTCAACCGGACTTAACCGGTTAAACTCATACTCAACCCGCACTGGACCCGCGTGGTGGATTATGGCCCACGCAACGTTATGGGTTCATTATGCTATGCATGAGATGCTATTTTAAACTGAAAATAATTACTTACCTACCTATTTAGAAAAGCTTCCACGGGTAGCGATATTATGACGTACTATCAGAGCCCTTATTCGATT
The DNA here is from genome assembly GCA_916614155.1 of Mesoligia furuncula. Lineage (NCBI taxonomy): Eukaryota > Metazoa > Arthropoda > Insecta > Lepidoptera > Noctuidae > Mesoligia > Mesoligia furuncula. The sequence continues at coordinate 5,654,623 of OU744793.1, read as the reverse complement.
TCGATAACGGCGACTCTTTAAAATTTAAGCTGTGTGCTATTGGGCGATTTTAAGTTATAGTGTACCGAGACGCTTTTTTCGAATAATTTTACACTTTTGTAGGGAGTAGAGCGCCAAGACGATGTCTAGGGACGTCGTAGGTATGTGATGCCAATTTTTTTTTGTTTCCTGTGTGGAAAATCCTCAAGGATGTCCGCTGTTCTGGGGCAGGCGAGGTGTTTGACTTCCCCCGCGACGTCTAAGAGGGGCACGCGTTGTACACTACGCGCCGCCACCTCGGGTCCTGATGTGTGGGGGGCGACGGACGTCCCCGAGTCCGTCGCCCTGGAACCATTTAGGGGGGCTGAAAGGGGCCGTTGTGTGCCCTCCGCCGACGCCCGGTGCGCCTGCTGCGGGCCGGGTGAGTGGACGAGATCTCTCTCTCCCCTTCCGCAGCCTCTTTCTGCGAGACGACTGTTTCGTAGAAGGAAACCACCGCGTCCCAGGACTCTTCGCTGCCGACCATGGACTCGACTACGGCCTGCAGCGACAGGTCACTGCCTACTTCTGAGATGAGGTTACGGCGCGGCTCCTCCCAAGCGGCACACTCTACCATCGTAAGCCACGCCGTGCCCTCCCGGCAGTCGACGCAGCACTGGTGACACCGGGCGTCCAGCTCCCTGTTTATCTATCTATCCATTTATTTCAGGCATCAATGCCCATATAATCAATCAGGTTAAGCTACGCTTGCCGCGGTTGGTCTGTGGATGGGTGACCATCTTTACATACCGTGACCCCTCCGTGCCTCGGAAAGCACGTTAAGCCGTTGGTCCCGGCTGTCATTTGTGGATCTTTGACAGTCGTTACGGGTAGTCAGAAGCCCGAAAGTCTGACAACCAGTCTTACCAAGGGGTATCGTATTACCCAGTAACTGGGTTGTGGAGGTCAGATAGGCAGTCGCTCCATGTAAAATACTGGTATTCAGCTGAATCCGGTTCGACTGGAAGCCGACCCCAACATAGTTGGGAAAAGGCTAGGTAGATGATGATCAATGCCCATATAAACACATACAATACGATAATAACTTAAAAATACTATAAATACATACAACATTATATTTACACTAAAAACTAACAACTAAAAACTAAACGCACATGAAGTGTCTGCGTCGTGTTTCGCTGACTGGTGTCATGTAGCCGGCCACGAAACCGGCGGTTCGGCCACATCCTTCGGCCAGAACTCTTCCTTGAGGAACTTCACGAGATGATGTGTTGGAACACGCACCACGAACGACTTGAAGTTATATGCGACACAGATACTTCCCGAAGCAACCATGCCCCGGGGGCCTCCTCCCGAGCCAGCGCTTGAGTACCGGCCGAACCGCCTCGATGGTGACGAGGTAGGCCGTAAAAGCTAGTCCCGCCATTCCGCCACCAGGACCTCGCGAAGCTGAAAACGACGACGCAGCTCCATGTGTCGCTGCATCATTGGATTTTTTTATTTTTTTTGCTATTTGCAGTTGGTAAACTTGTCACTTGTCTGTGTGGTGCCGGACTTAAAGAATAGCACCACCCGTTACTTCCCGCGGGTGTCGTAAAAGGCGACTAAGTGTCGTACCGGAGAATGGGCAGCAGCGTTCTCTATGCATTCCACCATCATACCATACTGCGATCGCCAACCCGCCTGCCAAGCGTGGCCATTAAGGCAAACCCCTCCAAAATTGGGGGAGGCCTATGTCCAGCAGTGGACGTCTATCGGCTGAAATGATGATGATGATGAGTTGTTAAACTAACCGCGACCTATGTTGATACATGGGGTCAATAGTTTACTCACGGCAAAGTAAAGTTTGTCCCTCAATCCAGAGTATCTTTTTGTTGGACCAATATTCAGTGCTTTCATAGTTTATGATCTTCAGTAATGTTACCTAATCGCGAGTCCGACTTGCACTTGACCGGTTTTTTTAAAAATAACCGGCCCTCAATTTCAACGCGCGTTCAGAATCATGTACTTATCTACCGAATCCATAATTACGTTGTTGAACAGACAAGACCCTACTGGAACAAAAATTTGCACTTTAAAGTTTAATATTTCGTAAATGGAGCATTAAATCGAAAAATAATTTTAGTAACCCCAAGTCATTTTAGAAGACCTATTCAATGATACCCTGCGCGTTGGGGTAGACGACGTAAAAAATATTCATCCCCACTTCACATGACGGGGAGCTACTCGTAATACAAAATTACAGGTCTCTTAGCAAAACCTCGGACAGACAGACATGACGAAACTATAAGGGTTCCTTGTCAGAACTACGGAACCCTAAAAACGAACGGATCCATTTCTTCCATCGCCTAGGTCGTCCCAAATCAGCATTAAGACGGTTACAGGACTAAAACACAAAAAACGCAAGTTTTAGAAACAATAAAAGTACCTACTTAGATGATCGGCTACAGTAAACAAAATCAGAAAAATATAATGATATTCTTCAGGATATATTATGCTAGGTAGATAGTGTGTTGAAAACATAATACAACTAATTTGATACGATAGAAAAAAATCATGAAGATACCTCTAAAAACTTTATTTTCACAATAAAACCATACTTACCATACATACAATCATTCTGATTTTTGGTCAGATTAGTCTACAAGCAACATACTAAAATACTAGCGTTTTAATTTTTTTGTCCAAACAATACATTTTTTGTAATTAAATAATTGCTTCATATTTTGCAATAAATTACCAACATTGTGTCATCGCGCTTCTCTTTCATTTTTATGCAGTCCGACAGTGACCGCGCTTTAGGTCATGTAAAAAATAATAAAACAAACTTTGAGAATGAAAGTTAATATTTCATTATTTTTGCGACAAAAACTTATTAAACGGATAACGAACACATAATTATTTTTATCCAAAAGACCAAGTGTGTTAAAACAATTAGTCGCGCGTTACACAATTTGGTATTAATTAATAAGAGTTAAGTAGGTATTATCAGAAACACGTAAGCGTTTAAAATTAAAAATCTCGTTGCTAACTTGATTCTTACCGTTACTTTGTAATAAGTAAGTACAGTGACCTCTAAAAATTTGTTGTTATTTTTCCAGTTCAGTTCATTATGATTTAAAATTGAAAAAATATTACTCCTATGGGATTGGGATCCCTTCTTTTCGCATAATGTTCTTTTCCTAATATATTTTGGTATAATTTGTTTTGCCATAATAATACTTTGCCATACAGTTTATTGACATAATTATCATGAAGGCTTTGGCATAAATATTCAATATGTTGTGCTACTAGGCGACGTAGGTACGACGCAAGAGCGAGCGAGACCCCGAGATTCGGTTTGTTTACTGCAGACAGAAATAGGAGCCCTGCGTCGACCTGACGCGTCGTTAGAAATAAAACATGCAGCATGCTTTTATGCTTTAGAATGTTGATTAGAGAAATTATGCTTAAAAAAAATGCGTACCTAAGCTGTTATGCGTAAATAATGTTATGCGAAAATATAATTAGGAGAAACAAAAGTAAGTATGCCAAGTTATATTCTTAGGTCTTAAAATTTTATGCACATTGATTTTTGTGGAAACCTGAGGGATATTATTGCTTGATTATTTTTTAAGATAAGCCAAAGGTTGAATTAGTCAACAAAAACGTTATACTTAGCAGTCAAAACATTTGGATCACTAGAATATTAAATCTTAATGTGGAGTGCCACAGTAGCTCAAGTGGAAAAATGTCAACTTACTTTTGGAGGCCCCTGTAGGTACCTACCTAATATCCTTTATCAGCTTTCTTTGTACAGACGACACCAGCAGCTTGCACATCAAGCTACTACAATCTGTCACATAGATTTTCAACTTTATTTCTAAAATATAAGATTCCAAGTTGATTGGGAAAATTTGACAGTTTTGGGTAGCTTGATATGCTGGCGTCTGTACATAGTGCTCACACATGTGTTGCTCTGGAATTATATAATACTAAGAGATTTAATTTATACAATGCAAAGATAGTTTTTACAGTCTTCAGCAGCTCCAACAAGATTTTCGAATGCTAAACAATTAGTGCGCGTTCGAGGCGTTTAAGGGTATTTTTTGGAGGTCAGTTGTTTTGTTGAAAAATTATTTTTATTTTTCACTTTTTACATACCCCACACACTTCAAACTTTGCCATCGTTTCGGACGGTACCGAGAGCTCTTGCGCTTACCTACACACATTCACAGCGTGTTTGTACACTTGGAAACCATACGTAGAGCACGCGTCGCTTCGTGAGGGAAAAATATATTATACTTGCTATGCTAACAACAATGACAGGGACATAAATACGTATTATTGAACTCAAAAACTACCCAAGCAAATTACAATGTAAATAGGACCACATCACGAGCTTCCTCTACTAAATAAAAAAGAATCACGTAGGTAAATCGGCCCAGTAACCACGGAGAAAAAGGTTTACATACATGAAAAATAAACTCAGTCACATTTTCGACATTTTGACATTTTTTACTATTCTCTCTCAGTTTTTGATCGATCTGTGTAATCCACGTGGCGATATTCGCAAAAAAAATGTCGAATACAACCTCATAATTTTTCGTTACGTAAACACTTATTTCAAGATCAGGGGAATAAGGATCATATTACTGTCTCCAACATAATTGGCAGGTTGTATAAACCAACAGAGAGATGTGGAAAGAGAGTAGGGAGGCCTTTGTCCAGCAATGGGACATTAACGGCAAAAAATATAATTGTTCGAAATAATTATCGAAGAATAGATTGTCTGTGTGGTGTCGGACATAAAGAATTGCACCACCCCATACTTCCCGTGGGTATCGTAAAAGGCGACTAAGGGTCGTACCGGAGAATGGGCAGCAGCGTTCTCTATGCATTCCACCACCATACTATACTGCGATCGCCAACCCGCCTGCCAAGCGTGGCGATTATGGCAAACCCCCCCAAGAATGACAAGCACAAGAAACACTAGGCCCCTAGTACCCGGCGGCCCGCCTACCCTTGGTTACGGTAGCGGCCAAGGCCACGGTGAGGCAAGGGGTGCTAAGAATCCCCGGAAGAGATCCGGCTACCACAATCACCGAAAACTAGACCTGGCAACATACAACACGCGTACACTCCGGACCGACGAGAAACCGAAACCGAATCCGGAAACTTGCTCTATTTCCGGGAGGGCAACCAGCAGTCCCAAGGTGGTGTCGGGTTTATCGTTCATAAGTCCCTTGTGAGCAACGTGGTGAAGATCGAGAGTGTCAAAGTGTCCTAAAACTAAAACTAAAACTCACTTTACCGTTGTCATGGGGGACTTTAACGCGAAACTGGGTAAACGTAACGATGATGAGCTGCGAGTGGGGCAATTTGGAGTTGGATGCCGGAACCACCGGGGCCACCTACTGGCCAGTTTTATGGAGAAGGAAGGCCTCTTTATGATGAATTCCTTCTTCAGAAAACGTGAGCATAGAAAGTGGACCTGGCAGAGCCCGGATGGTGCAACTAAAAATGAGATTGACTTCATTATGTCGACGAAGAAGCAAGTATTCAATGATGTCTCTGTGATCAACGCGGTGAAAACCGGAAGTGATCACCGTATGGTAAGAGGCACATTGAACTTAAATATCAAGCTGGAAAGATCTCGACTGATGAAGTCTACGCTCCGTCCAGCACCGATCCAGATCCAAAACCCCGAGAGCTTTCAGCTCGAACTCCAGAATCGTTTCGAATGCCTAGGGAGCTCCGTGGACGATTATAACGATGGGTTCGTGGAAACTGTCCATACGGTCGGGTCTAAGATCTTCAAGACCCGCCGTACGAATTCAAATAAGAAGCTCTCTGATCCTACTTTGCGGCTCATGAAGTTGAGGCGCGATATGATCCTGCAGTCTACGGATGATGCGCTAAATTACCGGCAACTCAATAAACGGATCTCTAAGGCCTTGAAAAGCGATCTTCGCCGCTTTAATACAAATCGTATTAAGGACGCGATAGAGCGAAATAAAGGCTCCAAGGTCTTTGCTAGAGATCTGTCTATTGGGCAGAGCCAGCTTACGAGACTGAAGACCGATGATGGCAGGATCGTATCCGACAAACCTGAGCTGTTGGGAGAGATCGAGAGGTTCTATGGACAGTTATACACGTCAACAAATAACCCCGCTATGAATCTGGCAAACGACCTAAGAGCTAGATTGACCTGGCACTATACCGAAGATATCCCGGACGTCAGCCTGTACGAGATTAGGATGGCTCTGAAGCAGCTCAAAAACAACAAGGCACCGGGTGATGACGGAATTACGGCCGAGTTGCTGAAGGCGGGCGGAAAACCCGTTCTGAAGGCCCTTCAGAAGCTGTTTGGTTCCATCATACTCGAGGGCAAAACACCACAGGCATGGAACAGAGGTGTGGTGATACTTTTCTTTAAGAAGGGCGATAATGCCCTCCTTAAGAATTATAGGCCCATCTCACTCCTGAGCTATATCTACAAGCTGTTTTCGAGAGTCATCACGAACCGTCTCGCGCGCAGGTTTGACGACTTCCAGCCTCCCGAACAAGCCGGATTCCGTAAAGGGTTTAGCACCGTAGACCACATCCATACGCTGCGACAGGTTATACAGAAGACCGAAGAGTATAACCTGCCTCTCTGCTTAGCGTTTGTGGACTACGAGAAAGCCTTTGATTCGATCGAGACATGGGCTGTGCTGCAGTCTCTTCAACGGTGCCAGATCGACTATCGGTACATCGAAGTGCTGAAGTGTCTGTACGAAAACGCCACTATGTCAGTCAGGCTCCAGGATCAGGCCTCGAAACCTATCCTTCTGCAGCGAGGTGTGAGACAGGGAGACGTTATCTCTCCGAAACTGTTCACCGCTGCACTGGAGGATGTCTTCAAGGTTCTGGACTGGAAAGGGGCTGGCATCAACATCAATGGCGAGTACATAACTCACCTTCGGTTTGCCGACGACATCGTAGTCATGGCTGAGACTATGGAGGAACTCAGTACAATGCTCGATGACCTCAGTAGAGCCTCCGAAAGAGTGGGTCTTAAAATGAACATGGACAAAACGAAGGTCATGTCAAATGCCCATGTAACACCCACTCTCATAAAAATCGGAGACGCTACACTCGAAGTCGTGGACGAGTACGTTTACCTAGGACAAACTGTCCAGTTAGGTAGGTCTAACTTCGAGAAAGAGGTCAATCGACGAATCCGACTCGGCTGGGCAGCGTTCGGGAAGCTACGCAATATCTTCTCGTCCCACATACCGCAGTGTCTCAAGACGAAAGTCTTTGACCAGTGTGTGTTGCCAGTGATGACTTATGGAACGGAAACGTGGTCGCTCACAATGGGCCTTATAAGAAGGCTAAAAGTCACCCAAAGGGCAATGGAGAGGGCTATGCTTGGAGTTTCCCTACGTGATCGAATCAGGAATGAGGAGATCCGCAGGAGAACCAAGGTAACCGACATAGCCCGAAGAATTGCCAAACTTAAGTGGCAGTGGGCAGGGCACATTGCTCGCAGAACAGATGGCCGATGGGGCCGAAAGGTTCTGGAGTGGCGACCGCGTACCGGAAGACGTAGCGTTGGAAGGCCTCCCACAAGGTGGACCGATGACCTTGTGAAGGCCGCAGGAACCCGTTGGATGCGGGAAGCACAGGACCGGTCGAAGTGGCGGTGCTTGGGGGAGGCCTATGTCCAGCAGTGGACGTCTTTCGGCTGAAATGAGATTGCCTACATTGCCTACTAAATAAATCTATAAAATATCAATTAGAAAAATAATTGTAAAAAAAAGTAATTTAAAAAATAAAAAAACCCGACTGCGAAACTGAACAGCTACAAACAAGCCCATTTTAAATTAAATAAAAGTTGGAAGCAGGCGGGATCCATACCATTTTTATTATTTATTTTGAAACTCAAATTTATGTGATATAAAAGCTTGTCGCGAGATTTAGGTAAGTATACTTACTCGTATTTATTTAGTACGAAAATTTAAAAAAATAAAATCAATCAAATCAAGTTTTTTAATTTACCTACTTGTTTATCTACACAGGTAAATCTCGCGACAAGCTTTTATATCATATAAATTGTGTAATGATGTTATAATTATGTTGGTAGTAAAAGTTTTAAAAGAAATGTTTTTTTTGCGCATTTAAATAAAAGCTTGTTTTTAAAAAAGTTTTTTACTTTTAATAATTTTTTTACTTTTTGGTTACCGCTGGACAGGTTTCATTAACTCTCATTCGTATTCTCAGCAAGTCCTTTCATTTGATACCCATATTGTAGGAAAGCATAAAAAACTTAGTCCGCCATCTTTAGAAGTCCACCATATTGGATTTAGAGTGACGTCACTCTATTTTACGAGTTATTCTCGGCAAGCCCTTTCTTGTGTTATTGTAGGAGTGCAATAAAAATAACTAGTCCGCCATCTTGGGTGTTCCGCCATGTTGGATTTAGAATGACGTCACACAGATAACCATGCATTACCATCCAAAATAAACGGGTAGGTATACAACATTTCAGCTCAATCGGTTGAAGATATCTACTTCAAAATTGAGTTGCAAGGGTCCACCCGAACAAACATAGTTACATACATACTCGTATATACGTACTTTGTAAGTTAAATAAAAGCTTGTAAAAAATATGCATGTAAAGTACCGCGGTGTGTGAACCCATACTATAATCGCCATCAAAATAGCTCAACGCGCCTAAATACGTTTTCACTGCAAAGAAAAACTCGCTCTGTCCATTATGTCTGTTACAGTGTCACAGCTGCTTACTTCTTGCTGTTGGAATTCGGAATAGTTTTAAATAAGTACTAATAGAATATTTTTATTTTCTTTACAACAGGGGCCAAAGTTTGTGTGGTTGAACCAATTCACAGTAGATTTTTGACCCTAAAAATCGGACATCGACAGATTTTGTTACACATGGCTAGTCAAGACGAGCACCGAAAATGTTTAGATGTCAATTTTCTGTGCGACTCACAGTTGGTCCATTTTTAGGGTTCCGTACCTCGAAAGGAAAAAACAGAACCCTTATAGGATCACTTTGTTGTCCGTCCGTCCGTCCGTCTGTCAGTCTGTCACGACCCTTTTTATAGGTACCTACCTATGTAAAATGCGGGTACGGTTGGAAATCAAAACGAATGTGGGTGTAATCGAATGTAGATATATATCTTTTATTTGAAAAAAGTGATGAATATTGAAAAAATATGAAATATTTTATAAAATATTAATTATATTTTATTTATCCAAACTATTAAATGTTAACTGTGAACCAACCTATAGAAAAACAGAGATGCAAGACTATTTTGTTGCCTCCAACCCAGGCCGGTGTAATGTCGCAAACTTCGTGGAATCAAAGTTATTTTGATGTAAAACTATGAATCATGAAATAATAAAAACGAGATCGTAATCAAACACTTACCTATCTCTGTTTTTCTAAGCTGATTTTTCACAAAATCCTTAGCTTAGTTGAAGTGCAGTATCTACAAGCCAGCCATTCAGTACTTGGTGAAGTTTAGATACTGTCAGCACGATTTGTTCAAGATCTTTCGGATGGGAAATAACATATGCATGGGCTAACAGAGTATGCAACCATTTTTGAAATTTCCATTTAATGAGTTTAATAATCTTGCAGCACGACCAGCAGCGATCAATACTTCAGCTGCATATCCATATTGATCCTGATTCGCAGCTTTAGTATCATCAATAAGTTCATTACAAACGCTTGATTCTTGTACGCAGGCGTCTATTAATTCTTTTAACTGAAAAAAGACAATTGTTTTTAAACTACCGCAGCCAGAGAGGTTAAACCAGTGAAAGCCCTTACGCACTGCTTCCGATCGTAATAAAAAAATACTCTCCGGAGTAGTCGTAATATTATAATATTTGTCGGAGTCCTTACGTAGAATCAGGATAATTTATTTGTTGAATTCACATTCTACGTGACTTTGGCAAATGGCAAATCTCAACTGTCAAAGAATGACAAATACCTTCGGACAATTAAAGTTGGTAGACAATTTCCTTAATATTTAATTTTCCTGACTATGCTTGTGCAATTTCTACTTCATTCTTATTTTCTCTGATATGATCGGATGCAGTGGATGGGCGTATTAACGGTACTAATTTATCTATTGAAAATGCTATAATGTACGTATAGCTTTGTCCCCGAATTGTTTTTAGTATCTAACATAATTGTCAAAAAATGAATTACCTCATCAATTTTGTCGTGAACTTGACCCTTAACATGCTTGATAAAGTTTAGAACTTCCTCTGGATGATTCAGGGCTTGAGGTGCCGAACCGTTAAGATATTTTGGATATGACTCGTCATAGCCGGTGATACTGAAAACAATACAAAATGAACAGTTTATACAACACTAGCAGCGCCCCGCGGTTTCAACCGCGTAAGTTTCGATCGCGGGGAAATATCGGGACTCAAACTATCTCCTTACCAAATTTCATCTAAATCGGTTCATTGGTTTAAGCGTGAAGAGGTAACAGACAGACACACTCTCGCATTTATAATACCTATTAGTATGGATGTCCCAGAATTAACGCACAACCTCTTAAAGGATCATTGTTGTTCATAATATACACAATGACCCCATAAGAGGTTGTGCGTTAATTCTGGGACATGTTGTAGATGTAACATTAGAACATAATTTGTAAGACGATCTAAATGGAAATGCAATTGAAGCAGTCAAAGTTTGTTTTTTATCATTTATAAATTTCAAACTTACACGCCACCAGATTCACGAATCGCATCATAGTTGACAACGTGGACTATCTCGGCATAGTGTCGTCTGGGATCGTTCAGAAGCGGTAAGTTGCACTCCATGGATCTAATGCAACAAAAGATGAAGAGAGTATCAATAAAAACTTTTTAACAAAAAAAAAACCGCCTTCCAAAAAAAACACTACAAAGTGAAAAATAACTTTAATTTCGGAAGTCGGTGTCTTTGGATCTGTATTTTAGTTTTTGCCACCGACTTCCGAAATTAAAGTTATTTTTCACTTTGTAGTGTTTTTTTTGGAAGTCGGTTTTTTTTTGTTAAAAAAGTTTTTATTTCTCGCTTTTTAGTGGGTTTGTTTATCATGTATCTAAGTTACAATAGCCTATAATGTCAACTTGCCCATCGCCTTTTACAAAATATTGCTTTTCCCGATGCAGGGACGTTAATTGTTGAGGAGTTCTCCTGGTATTCCACCATCAGCTCTATTTCGGCGGAGAACATCGTGGAGTACGTGCGCCAGAAGACGAGGTACACACCGAGGGTGCAGTTACTGGAGTCGCACCGCAACGTCAACTTCAAGGCGTTCGTGGTGCGCATACCAACATGCTACCTGCACCTGGTGATGGAAGAAAGCTTTTGGCCGCAGGATGTGGTATTCCGCCGCTTTCGCGGACAAGTGCCACCAGAACGCACAAAGACTTAGTGCAACTAAGTGATACTAACATAGTTATTAAGTTTTATTTACTAACAAAATTGTTACTATATTATTATGTATACTTAGGTTAAGGTATGTATCTATGGGTCTTTGTTACCTGATAATAAATGGTTTATTATTATTATTATTATTTCACCATTCGCATTGTGACGAGCATAAAGTGCTTAGCAACCATATTAAAGTAATCGAATCGCAACAAGTGAAATAATTATTATTGAGTAGTTCCGGTCATTCAATTACCAATTCGGTAGTCTATCTATAACTATGTCATCTTACATAACTTTGACCTTGACCTTGACCTTAGGTCGAAGGACGAAAAGGAATGGGACAATGGACCTACAGTGAACGCGTAGCTTTTTATTTACTTACCTTGTGAATGTTACGGCAATGCATTGTTGTACATATTTCTATTGACAGCCGAATGGAATTGCTAGGTTCTATTCTGAAAAGAACTGTTCCGGTACGTTGTGCTTCGTGTGACTATATTCTGTTTACATAATCAGTCTATAATGTTCTCACTGCTGGGCACAGGCCTCCTCTGATCGGCCATAATTCCCCACGTGGGCCCAGAGCGGGTTGGTAGATGTCACATGTCTTCGAATTTTTGGTTCTGCCGATTTCCAGACGATGTTTTACATCACCGGTTTGAGAGCAGTGGTGATGAAATTATTTACACAAAGTAAAGCGCCTGTCTGGCTTCGAACCCTACAAGTCGGGACCATTACCACTTTTCCTTTATTATATTATTATTCTATTTTTATATATCTCGGAACCTTGGGGTCCCGGTCCTTTGGAAGGGGTACGAGGGGCCGAAGCCAACTCGCAGAGGCCCCTTAGGAAATTTTAATGAAATGCGGCACCAACCGACGATTATCCCTGTATGCGCTATGCAAGTGCACCCAAGGATAACCCCCGGTTGGTGTAGGACTATTGCAGGATATGGAAATATAAAAAGTTGGACTATGGGTTTGGGCGGCTAAAGTGGACTGGTTACCAAGAACTATGGAATAACTATGACCCCTGCCTGATCAATGTTTTATATATACACGGATAAAATGGCAGGGGGTGACTTGCACACTCAATAATGGGCCCCCGGAAACGGTCGCTAGCACATAGTGACGTAGCAACAAGGGGGCAACATGTCCTGAGGTGCTTATGAGGAGTGGAGAGGTATTCCACGGCTATCAGGACAATCCCGGAAGTACGGTCAAGATCCCTACCAGCATTTTACTGGAATACTTCCTTCCTCCGAGCACGTTTGCTCTTGCGAATCTCCACTCAAGCCGGCCAATAAAGGCAAGATTATTATTATTATTCTATTATTATTACCAAATTTTTAAGTTGAACTGCTAAATATATCAACACGTGGACGTCCACGTCTTTGAAATGTATGGAAATACGTGCACGTTATAACGGAAAGGTGTCTATACGCCGCCGCGTCGCGGCGTCTATAAGGCGTGAATTTCCAAAAAAAAATCCTTTCCTGTGTTATCGTGATACCGTGACGCTTCTATTTAAAACAGTGGTAATCTATACATATAATAAATCTGTAGAAGGGTCAATTCTGTACATTGAAGATATTGAAAAAATAAATAGCGGGGGGTGTTGCTGGATCGATACCAAACCCAAATATGTGATTAAAAAATTTTTTGTCTGTCTGTCTGTCTGTCTGTCTGTATATGCAGGCATCACGTGAAAACTAACGGTTTGATTTCGATGAAACTTGGTATAATTATACCTTATTATCCTGGGCATAAAATAGGATACTTTTTATACGTAGAAAAAAAAATTTTATTTTTCGGTTTTATTCATAGACGTTGTTCTGTAGAACCGCGAACACACGTTGCATTACCCGTAGTGGATAATTTTCCATTTCAATTTAAGAGAATACAGTTTCCTGTAGCTTTGTGTTACACCATAACAATAAATAAGGCTCAAGGTCAGACCCTAGGAGTTGCTGGCGTAGATCTTACCGCGAGTTGTTTTTCACACGGGCAACTTTACGTAGCTCTTTCCCGTGTGAGCAGACCAAGAAATCTTCATGTTCATATTCCGGACGAGCTCACTAACAATGTTGTGTATGCTGAAGCTCTCAATTAACTTTCTGTCGCATTGTCACGATCACTTTTTTATTATTGCAAACTTTTCGTCACTGTCAGTAATTTACTGCTACATGCTACTTATCAAGGTCGGAATTACTATGAAAAAAATACTTACTACAGAACGCGAGCTCAACAGCAGTAGCTCAATAGAGGGATATCCTCAATTATTATAGGCTTAGCCGTATTTGGGTCCAATAGATATTTATAAGATGTCATTGTCAGAGTTACTCAAAATGAAGAAATAAACCATCCACGCGAAGACCGACATCCGCGCGGACGGAGTCGCGGGCGGAAGCTAGTATAAATATAAAGGTACTGAAGTGCAAGAAAAAGTGTAGGGGTTTGAACTAAGTTTGAGCTCACGACTCTTTAGTCAGGTTCGTTGCCAATGTTCTTTTGTCTCATCACTTACATCATCATTTCAGCCGAAAGACTTCCAGTGCTGGGCTTCAAGACCTCTTCGACCGGCGGGTTAATGACGTAACACAATGGCTTTCGTTTTTACAGTTCAACAACATTCATTGCGTTTTTACGTTGTCGAGCAGACAAACTGATTAGCAATATCCTTCAAAATCATTCAGATTGTGATCGGTAGTGTGTAACGCAATTCGGGTGCGGTTCTGTGCTATTCTCATCCCGCGGATTCCTGCAGACTTCACAAGGTAGTCGACCGTCGTTCCTTTATCTGCTCCCAACAAAATTATATTCAAATACCTACCTACAAGCAGAAGGCCAATTCTCTTAATTTAAAACGTTCAAAATTTAGTCGCAGTCTCATCTCGAGGACAAACAAATGTCAAAAACTTGTCAAAATGTAGAGAAATTTGAGGTATTTTTGACAGATTGAGACTGAGATCAGACTGTGAACGTTCTTAAAATTACGAGAATTGCCCCTCTGATTATTTCGAAACAATGACCTCATAAACCTTCGTTTGACCCAATTTAAATGAGGTTACAATGAAATGAGGCGGAATATAATTATTGCTGTAATTTTCCCTACTTTAAGTGCTAGTAAAATAAAGTATGCCTATGTACGGTCAACAAAAGAGATAAGTATGCAGGATGTCTGTGTGGTGCGGACTTAAAGAATACCACCACCCCATACTTCCCGTGGGTGTCGTAAAAGGCGACTAAGGGGCGTACCGGCGAATGGGCAGCAGCGTTCTCTATGCATTCCACCACCATACCATACTGCGATCGCCAACCCGCCTGCCAAGCATGGCGGTTATGGCAAACCCCCCTCTTTTGGGGCCTATGTCCAGCAGTGGACGTCTTTCGGCTGAAATGATGATGATGATGATGCAGGATCGTCGGATGAAGTTGAAGTTTAGTAAGAAACCGATGGATGTTGTCGACTGGAATTTAATTTGTTAAATGAGCTGTTTGTTTTTAATTAATAAAATTAAATTTTATACGAGAACGTCCATCGGTTTCTTACTAAACTTCAACTATATCCGACGATCCTGCATACTTATCTCTTTCGTTGACTGTACATAGGTTAATGCCATTTATTTTATTGATATGTATTTTTAAAGCGTTTAAATGTGATATTGGATGAAACAGTGATCCCTATTGTAATCATTAGATTGCCATGGTGGAGATCGCAAGCGCAACTGCCGAGCTTAAAGTCTTGGTTTAACAAAGAGTTGAGTGGGCTTGGTCTCCAGCGGGTGGCGAGGGCCTACCGCACGGTCGGCTTCTCCGCGGCATGTGCTCTGGCCGGCACCCCGCCTTGGGAGCTCGAGGCGTGGATGCTCGCCAGAGTATATGAATGGACGGCGGGGCGGAGGGCGAGAGGAGAACGCCCAGCCCCGGAAGAGCGGGAGGCCGTCCGGCGGGAGGCGAAGGACGCCATTGTCGTCCACTGGACGCGGGTCCTAGCCGCCGCAGCCTTCGGCCGCCGAACCCTCCACGCGATTGGGCCGGTCCTGCGAGACTGGCTCGAACGGTCGCACGGGTTCCTCTCCTTCCGTCTGGTGTAGGTGCTGTCCGGACACGGTTGCTTCGGATCGTACCTGCATCGTATCGGGCGGGAGGAGACGCCGTCGTGTCACGACTGTGGCGCGGCGGAGGACACGGCGCAGCACACTCTCGAGGTGTGCCCGTCGTGGTCCGGGCCGCGCCGCAGTCTCACCGCGGTGCTCAACGCCATGGTGGGGGGATGAGGGGTCCTGGGCGGCAGTCGCCTCCTTCTGCGAACACGTCATGTCCCAGAAGGAGGCGGCGGAGCGCGCGCGGGAGGAAGACACTCTCGCGGCGCCGCTCCGAAGGCGGAGGAGGGGTCGAAGAAGACGTCAGTATGACAGTCATCTCCGACTCCTCCCAGGTGGAAGCCAGCAGGCGACGTGTGTGGGGGCACCCTCGCCTGTATTGCACAGGCTTCCCCAGCCGGGGGGACATGCGGGGCCCGCCATATAGGCGGGCATGCGCCGGGGGGTTGTGGACGCAAAGGCTGAGCCGGATTCCCATGACCCTCCCATCAAGGCGATCAGGGAACACAGCTGAGTTTTAGTGGGTATACTGCCACTCTGCCCGTCCCACATACTCCATCTCGTCCCCCGACGAGCGGAGATGCGTAATGTCATTTCTCAGCGACAAAAAAAAAAAAAAAAAAGGCTTAATGTATAGACATTAAGCCTTTTTTTTTTTTTTGTCGCTAGGAAAACATCCATAGGGATGCTTCCCTTTTTGGAGTCTGGATTTGGTCCGGCTATAAAAAAAAAAAATAGGATGTGGCTGTGTCATTCCCATTTCGCCCGCATTCATTCTTTTACGTTCCCGGCACTACTTGACTCGGTCATATATGGTGTTTTATTGGTACCATTTGATTTTGACTTTGATTTAAACTGGAACGAACGTCGGACGACCTACTCAAGATCACGTCTATTTATTTATTTATATATACTTTATTGTACACCGGGAAATACATTACAAAAACACAATTACCTAACTCTTAAAACATACAACGGGCGGCCATATCGCTTCGCTTTTTGTCTATCCCAGCGGTAATAGGTGCTACGGCTAATATGGCCGGCTTATTGCCATTACAGCTTCCTTATTCTGTGAGCTATGTCGACAACTTTGGTTCTCTGCCATAAAGCCTACACTCTACTATTTTAAAAATAAAATACAAATTTTTATATGGTGTACACCATTATTAAAGAGTATTCTACCTTTCTTTCTATCTATTAAGAATTAAATCAAATGGAAAGCTATCAATTTCACTTACCTAATAGTATTTCTTCGATAACATAGTATCGACGAGGATGCCCGTCCATTAAGGAAATGAGAATGTCAATTATTGATTACCGTCAATAAACGCATTCTTAATGTTTGTTTGCTAACGTACCCTAGCATACTTGTACTAATAGGTTTATGAACACTATGAACAGTCATGTCTCCTTCGGCTGCTTAATCTAAATTATCTCAGTCAAGCCTTAAATTAAATTCACAAGCCCCTACAAGGCATTAGCCCGCCCTATTCAATGTCTGTTTAATGAAATCATTACATTTGGCGCCAATTCTAACATAAGGAGTTGCTATATGATTTTTATGACTATAATTCCATAAATAAATATTCGTTACGGATGCGAATCATATTTTGTTCCACATACCCACAACCCACCTGCAAATTGCAAAAAACGTAAGAAAATTTGAATCTCGCGGGCTAGTAGGTAGGACATTTTCGTCAAAAGGAGTCCCCCGTTTTTCCCAATTTTGTTCAGGTCTTTCTGACCAGCTTGATCGGGTATCATTATTGTTATAGCTTGCCTGTTTTGTCCCACATCTGGGCATAGGCCCTCCATGCTTTCCATCGTCCACTTTGTTAGAATAGAATACTCTTTATTACCACTACTCTTACTCTTTATTACACTAGATTACTCTTTATTTGTCTGTGTGGTGCCGGACTTAAAGAATTGCACCACCCCATACTTCCCGTGGGTGTCGTAAAAGGCGACTAAGGGTCTTACCGGAGAATGGGCAGCAGCGTTCTCTATTTATTCCACCATCATACCATACTGCGATCGCCAACCCGCCTGCCAAGCGTGACGATTATGGCAAACCCCCCCCCCCCCCAAAATTGGGGGAGGCCTATGTCCAGCAGTGGACTTCTATCGGCTGAAGCGAGCGAGATGAGTAGATGACCTGTAAAAGTTTGTCCTGGGCCTGCAGTCTCGACGTCTATCGGCTGAAACGACGACGACTATTTATTACGTAGATATGTATGTTGCGACATACCGCACCGTCTGGCCTTTCGAAGTAGTGCTCGCCTCGCTTCGCTCTCTCGGTTCGCACGCGGTTGATTTAAGGTACGGACAGACGTGCTCATTACTGCACGAAAGCATGCTTTTATTGAGCAAGTGCTCATTAGCAGCATGTGTGTCGCAACATTGCCAGTAATGAGCATGCTTATTTTGAGTGTGCTAAAAAATCAACCGACGTTTGATTTTCGAGCATGCTATCTGAGGCGCGGGTAGAAGGGGGAGTGTTCCGCGCGCGTCTGAACAGGTTTGCTTATGAATTGAGCATGCTATTATCGTACCTATGCTTAAAACAAGTATGCTTTTTGCTGGCAAATGTGAACAATTTCAGAGTATGCTAATTTTAAGCAAGCTTATGAGCATGCTTTTTTTTGTCAGTACCTTTAACCTAACCCAATTGGTCGGGGTGCCCAGGCTTAGTTACTGCGATCAATTCGGCTCGCGCATGTTTGGTTACAGTTCCAACCTAAACTATAATTGAATATCATTCAGGCCGTAAGTTGAACGGCCGCCCTTTCGGCTAATTAAACCAGTTGGCTGCGACATGAAGGTACACCATTATAAATGGGGAATTTTTAACTGCACCTCTATTTAGAAATTTAAGCAAACAAAATTTCTCCACTAATAACCTACTGCATATCAAATAAATGACTGTACTACAAATTAACTACACTGCACACTAAACCAACATAATATACAAAAGTAATCGAAGGGGATGACGGGGGCTCGAGTGAGTGAGCAAAGCGAGCGAACGAGCCCCCGTCATCCTCTTCGTGTTAGGTTCCTTTAAACCCTGTAGACAGAAATAGGGGCCCCGCGAAGCGGGGTTCCGTCGACTACGCCTAACCACATATTTTTGTAGATAAAAAAAACTTTGGGATTTTTTTTCGCGGCCACTATGATTTACTTTTAGTTAACAGATAGTCATTCAGTAAAACAGCTTTAAAGATCTAACAGTATAGTATAATTGATTTATTTGATGAGAAAATTTAGTGTGCAATTCAGTATTTTTGGTGGTAATTTCGAATATTTTGATTGAAAAAAGGGGATTTACAGTTAAAGTATTAAATACCACCCATTATAAATTACAGATATAAATGTACCTGGTGTGCAGCGCGCATCGCTTCTTCTTGCCAATTCGCAAGGAAGACATCTAATTCAACCTGCCATAACTATAATATAAAACCTAACAGCGCGAAACCTTCAAATAGCAAACGGAAACAGCGCATACGACGACGTCGCGCCTTAGACGATTACTTCCGGCGCCCCGACGCTCCGCCAATTAGATCATCTACAGCGAGGTCTTACGTAAATAAAAATCAAGCATAAATGTTGTATTCAAATATTGTTTTACTGACTGCACATTCTAACGAAAACAATATTATCATTAAAATGTTTATATTAATTTGTGCCTGCCTGCGTTTTTGCCTGCTTGTCGGTCTTCTACAGATTGTACTTCGGTGAGTGTGCCCAAGAACTCCACGACCTCATTCCACCGGCCCCCTTCTACCTTTGATCATCCAGACGCACTGCAAGTTACCATCTCTGCCTAGTTGCTATTCCACCAATTCGCACTAAGCGTTTTCAAATGTCTTTTATAATGCGCACAGCAAAAGAGTGGAACTCTTTACCTGCGTCTGTTTTTCCGAGCGCATACAACCCGAACCTCTTCAAAGTAAGAGTGAACAGGCTTCTTCTGGGTAAGCTCACTCCATCGTCGACTTTGTCTCTGTCACCTCTGACCTAGACTAGAGTCAAGAGCAAACCCATTTCAAATCAGAGGACACGGTGGAGCACACGGTGGAGGTCTGCCCCGCTTGGGCGGAGCACCGCCGTGTCCTCGTAGAGGCGATCGGCAGCGACGGCGACCTCTCGCGTCCGGCCCTGGTGCAAGCCATGGTCCGGGGCGAGAGGGAGTGGGAGGCAGTCACCTCCTTCAGGCGAAGCAGTCATGCTAGCGAAGGAGATGGCGGGACGGTTCAGGGAGAGAGCCTTCCGTCTCAGCCACCGCGGGGGACGCCCCAGGCGTCAGGAGCCGCGTGACGACTCCCGACCACCGTAGGCGCGGGCCTGCGGGCGGAGAGTAATGGGTAGCTCACCGTCCGATCAGGACCAGGCCCGTGCCGGACGGCGCGTATGTGTTCCACGCGTGCCTCAAAGAGATGTCAGCATCGAGGAGGGGCCCCTTAGGGCCGAAGCCTGCCGGGTCAGCGGGATTGTCCGAAAGGGTTACCGCTGGCCCGGAACATAAAGGGCTAAGGAAGGAACACGGGTGGGTTTTAGTCAGTAAGAGTCTGACACTCCCTTTCGCTCCACCCAAAGCGGGAGGAGTCATTTAACGAGTTCCCATCCGCAAAAAAAAAACCCATTTCAAATAAAAAAAAAAATAATAATAAATTTAATTAGGCATGAAAAATTGTAATCACTAAGACCGATTTATCAATCACTCGAGACAAATCAGGGACTGCATAAGTAAGTTGGAAGTTAACTTAAACTTCACAACTTACTGGATCTGTATTGTCGTTAAGGTAAGTAAGAAGGTACTTACATTATAAGTTCAGACGCCAGTACATCAAGTTACTACAATCTGTCAAATTTATTTAATAGATTTTCAACTTTATCGCTAAAGCATAAGGTTCAAAATTGATTGGGAAAATTTGACAGTTTCGGGTAGCTTGATGTGCTGGCGTCTGGACATAACATCTTCTTTATGTGTAACTAGCTGACCTGGCGAACTTCGTACCGCCTCAGAATAAAAAAAAAGCCGATCCATACAAAATGTATGATAAAATCTTTTTTTTTTCTTTGAGATGTTCCCCATGTTTTAATAGTTAAGTATTCTGCTAGGGCGTAGGGCGGAGACAAATCCAATAAGATCATAAAAATCGGTCCCGTGGTGCTTGAGTTACAAATGGTGTAACTAACCCGACTTTCTTTTATATAAATTAGATATTAGATAAAGATATGTCGGAAATAAGTCATTCGTTTGACTATTGGGAACGTCAGCGCCATCTGGTGGCGCTGGACAGAGTCTAGCATGAGTCCGTGGGGGGGGTCGAGGAGAGCAGCAGCGAGGTGGAGCGGCACTTGACCATTGGACGTCGTACGGACAACATGTGCTCAGAAACTGTCGCGCGTTCCGTATCGTTGAGTGTTTACTGTATACCTAAAGAGTGTGATTAAACTGTCCGTAAAATTGTAATCTAATTTGAACTGTAAACGGTTTTTCTATAGCGCAATAACCAACATTACCCATAGCACGCCCACAGTAATTGAAATATGCCTGATGATAACGAGACACACATACCTTATCCGTCATCAGAAGTGGGATTCGTGTTGGTTCATGCCAAAGTGAACGTGACGTTTGACATTTGAAAAACAAAGTACAAACATGCGAACGCTTATTGAATAATCGTGTGGATCTGTTCGAGTTGGACCCAGACAAGCCAGATACGGATGCGCTATCATGGTGCATGTTGTTTTAGGCATAGGCTGTATACTGACATGCTACGCCGACGACACGCTAGTAACAGCACGTGGGAAGACATACCGGCAGGCGGCCATACTGGCGACGGCCGGGGTCGCGCATGTCGTGGGTAGGATCCGGCGGTTGGGCCTGGAGGTGGCCTTGCACAAATCCGAGGCCCTCTGTTTTCACGGGCCGAGGAATAAGCCACCTCCGGGTTCAAACATCGTGGTAGGAGGAGTCTCCATAGCTGTCGAGTCGACGATGAAGTATTTAGGACTCGTCCTCGACAGTCGGTGGAGCTTCGGGCCGCACTTCCAGCGGCTCGCACCCCGTTTGTTGGGCGCCGCTTCAGCGCTCTCGCGCTTGCTGCCCAACTTGGGGGGTCCAAATACCTCCTGCCGGAGGCTCTACACAGGGATCGTACGGTCCATGGCGCTTTACGCTGCGCCAGTGTGGGCGGATGCCCTGACGGCCCGCAACATCGCCTTGCTACGAAGGCCGCAAAGAGCGATGGCCGTCAGGGTAATAAGGGGATACCGTACGATCTCCTTCGAGGCGGCGAGCCTTCTAGCCGGATCCCCGCCGTGGGACCTAGAGGCAGAACTCCTCGCGTCACTCTATACATGGCGCGAGGAAGCGGTGGGGCGGGGCGAGCGCCTGGTGCCTCGACAAGTTGAGGTGCGCAGGGCAGAGCTCCGCCAGGTCCTAGTGGCGGAATGGGAGCAGCGACTTGCGCGACCCACGGCAGGGCACGCCGCGATAGCGGCGGTAAGACCCGTGATGAAGGAGTGGCTGGAGAAACGCCACGGCGCCCTCAGCTTTCGGCTGACGCAGGTGCTTACCGGACATGGGTGTTTCGGGAAGTACTTGTGTCGGATAGGCCGGGAGCCGACGCCCGAATGTCACCACTGTGACAGCTGCCGCGAGGACACGGCGCTGCACACGTTGGAGGAGTGCCCAGCTTGGGCAGTGCAGCGCCGTGACTTAGTCGCGGCAGTCGATGCTGCGGGCGACCTCTCGCTTCCGGCCGTCATTTCATGCATGGTCGGGAGCGAGAGCGGCTGGACGGCCGTCGCCTCCTTCTGTGAGGACGTAATATCGGCAAAGGAGGCGGCGGAAAGGGAGAGAGAAGCTGTTACCTCTCTCCCGGCCCGCAGCAGACGCACCGGGCGTCGCAGGGTGGCGGACGATCTCCGGCCACCATAGGGCGCGGCCTGCGGGCGGCAGACTAGGGGCGTCTGTCGCCCGATCAGAAACAGGCCTCGAGGCGGCGGCGCAGTGTTCCGCGCGCGCCTCTTAGTTGGAGTTCCTGCGGCCACTGGGTGATGGCCGCAGAGGGTGACGGGGCCCGCCTACAAACATCTGGCGGGCCAATACCTGCCGGGGGCGCGGATGAATGCGCAAGCGATACCCGTACCCCCGGCAATAGGTACAGGAAGGGAACACCGGGGTGGTTTTTAGCCGGTAAGAGTCCGGCATGCCCCTCCGCCTTCCCCAGGGCGGAGGATGTCCATGAGGATTTTCCCCCCGAGACAAAAAAAAAAAAAAAGGCATAGGCTGTATACAGAATACATTTGCCGAGTGACGCACTTGTTTGAAAAAAAAAGTATGGCGCACAAAGGAATAGCATCAACGTGGCTATCGCGGATAGCATACCAAGGACGTGGCGTGGAGCTACCAGTGACGTGGAGTGACTGAATCGAGCCAAGCAACCTCCCAGCTGTCAGTGAAACCCTTCGTGTGCTTCAAGTGAACGAAACCAGCACATATTTCAGCCTTGCACGAGCAGTAGCAGCCAAGCGGATAGTGGACAACGTGCTGGAAGAAACGAAGGGCGAGGGGAGGTCATACAACTACCCTCAGACATGTTAGAACATAAAGGTGAGCTGTATTGTTTTGTTTACGATTCTGGTGCTGAATGCTCGTTAGTAAAAGTAAGTAGTTGTGTAGCCAAATTATGTTGCAAACGAGTTAATAACGTTGTTGCGTCGACTGGTATTGGTCAAACGCGTGTATTCAGCACAGAACAAATCATATGTAGCGTTGCGATTAGCAGTGGCGTGCATTGCATATAGGCACATAAGCAGTGCCTACCTCGATAAATCACCATAAGCCTGTAACTTACCGTTTAGTGTGTGTGCCCCACGGTTAAGAAACTCACTAAATTATCATACTTAACAAAAAACAAAATCTTCATACAAACATGCACGGCAGTAGGCAGTCGCACATTATCCATTGGTCTTTACTCGTTCAAGTTAATACGACGACGTTCGACCTTCGCAATTTATCACCCTAAAGTAGGCATGCCAACTCAAATAACCAACCGATGTTAAAATTGTAATATGTGATTCGTTCGTAATTAAGCCGTGCGAAGAAAGAAAGGGATGGATATTGAGGTCGCCGATAGTGAGGTCAAAATGAAAATCCAAGATGGCGGCTGTAAAACTTTTTTTTTTGTTAATAGGGACTATTGTTTTGTGTTTCTGATTAGTGACCGCGTCTGCCTAGACTAGACCCGGCCTAGTGCCTATTCTGAAAACCAATGCACGCCACTGGCGATTAGCGAGCAACAACTTGAGATTTAATTACGTTTCTACCCGATATTTACTTGCATAGTAATATTATGATGGGACAAAGGCAGCTATAACAACATTCTCGGCTAGCGATTGAGTGTTTTAGAAAATGGAGAGCGAAATCAGATTAAAAGACTAAGTTAGATCGGAAGTTCAGAGGTCCGTTTATGGTAGTTGATGTTTTGGATGGTGATACCCTGATAAAAGCTTTACATTCTAACTGTACTTCTAAATACGCTCACGATACGTTATGAATGATATCAGTAGGTCATGTACCAGTCGAAGTAGACAGTGAACATATCGGTGATGAGCAAGCCTACATTATGGGAGGCACGCGAGTATGGGTTCTCTATCGGCCGTAGTAAAAAGTGTGTAGTCACAGGGTGGTGCACATGGATCCATGCGCTGGATGTGTGAGAGCAATTCAATTGCTGGTTGGCCGAAGAGCCATGGCGTTAGAATGGTTTACTCGTGTGTGGTTTTCTCGATGTCTAAGGCTTTTAGTGAAAAAGGTGGTTGTTAACGTGGATAACGATGGTACATGGCTCTAGTAGATGATTTTCGCTGTGATTAGATAATCAAAGTTTGTTTTCATGGCTCTGGTCATTGGATGTTTTTGGTAAGATTTATCAAAGTTTATTAAGTTAAATTAGAGGTACCTATTGTTTTGTAAAAACAATAAGAAGAGGATTAAAGTTTCTGATTTCAAAAGTTAGAAGCCGTAAATGGTCAGAATTGGCCGAGTGGAACATGCACTGCTGTTGAATTTTTGGTTACACAAGAACGTGTGCAAGCAGGATGGCAGTGCCCTACAGCATCTGTTTTCGATGCGGCAACACCAGACATTTTGCTTCGAGATGCCCACGAAGCAATGATGGAGGCGCCAGTATGGCGAGGAGCCCAGGCGGTTCCGGGCCAGCGCCTGCAGCAGCGGCTAGTAGCGACTGATACGGTTCAAGTTTGCTATGTCGGCAATCCGAGCAGATGAATACTGGGTGAGTCACATCCATTTTATTAGGTACGGTTCTGTCATTCTATCATCAAAGATTGTGTTGCGGCTTAGCTTAGTGACAACTGATGATGAGTTGATTAATATTAACTTAGATGAGATAGTAGACCACGCGTGGTCTACTATCTCATCTTTTAATACCCTGTGTCGCGACACAGGGTATTAAAAAATGCAATTACGATAACATTCGATTTGACTAAAGTAAAGTTAGTCTCTAAGTTTGCTTTTAATGATTGTTTTTTTTACCCCCTTTAGGTAAGCACAGATGAATACTGGGTGAGTCACATCCATTTTATTAGGTACGGTTCTGTCATTCTATCATCAAAGATTGTGTTGCGGCTTAGCTTAGTGACAACTGATGATGAGTTGATTAATATTAACTTAGATGAGATAGTAGACCACGCGTGGTCTACTATCTCATCTTTTAATACCCTGTGTCGCGACACAGGGTATTAAAAAATGCAATTACGATAACATTCGATTTGACTAAAGTAAAGTTAGTCTCTAAGTTTGCTTTTAATGATTGTTTTTTTTACCCCCTTACCTACCTTAGGGTAGTTTAAAAATAAAATAAAATTGTAATTTTTATTATTGACCTATGACGCGTTTGCCGCCAAAACTACCACCATGTGGATCCCAGAAAACGACATCGAGGGGTGTCCAGAAGAAGATGGCGGGATGAGCTCGACGCCTACTGACAGGACTGGTCCATCTAGCTCAAGACAGAGCGACCTAGAATAAGTCTTATCCTGAGAATAAATTAATATTTTAAACAAAGTGTATAGGAAAAGGGTTCTTTTGTGACGTACGCACATGCATTTTTATTGTCTAAACATTGAATTTCTACATGAAGCGGTTTGGATTGGGTGATGATGTGTCAGTTATGCCACATGGAGAGAAAGTACCTTGAATATTGTAGATCATGGAACATTTTATTGAAAGAAGACATTGTTTTATTTTAAAAAACCATTTAAATTGCTTGCATATATTTTCAAATAATTACATGGTTGAACCGGGAATCGAACCCGCTACACGAGAAAAAAAAACCAGTAGCTTTATAATATCGATCGAAAGGCTTCATCATAAGGATTATTTTTTGCTAAATAGCACAGTGTAAGAAATAAAAGGAAGACCATGAATTTTAACATTTTTAATACAAAATTAATCAATTTATCAAATGTGTAAAACTGCGTTATTGAAAAAGAGGTTCTTTGGTATTGCTCCAAATATTTATAATAAAATATTGTTAAATCTATGCCTCTAAATACATTTAAAAAGTCCCTTCAGGGGTTATTACTGGACAAGTGCTATTACAGCGTAGATGAATTTTTAAATGATATTTTGCTAGTATAGAATTCTGATTGTGCGTATTCATGTTTTTTTTTTTCTTATTTAAATTTTGACATTGTATTTTGATTTAAATTTTGACGTTGTAATTTCAATTTAATTTTGACATTGTAATTTTCTTCTTTTTTTTCTCTCTTTTTTCTTTTTTTTTTGTCTAGTGCATCAAATTTTGTATGCCATAAATGGCAAAACATGTAGCCACCTTACAATAATTATAAGACCTTCATACTGTACTCATGTTTTACAAAATAAACATTATCTTATCTTATCTCAAAGTGAGTCCCATACTGTTGAATACAAAGTCGCACTCTTTTGATTATTTCACTCCCTGTCTATTTTTTCATCTTGTTGTGGTGGATATTTAGAATAATACGTCTAAGTTCTGTTTGTACCTAGTGGACATTTTCATACTGGTTCTTGTAAAATAAATGTTTACATAAAAAAAATCTAACGGGGTTAGATCTGGGGATCGCGGCGGCCATCTTATTTGTCCATTTGTCGATCCAGAGACGAAAGTGTTCATTGAGATAGTCCCTAGTTCTGTGACTGTTATGAGCCCGAGCCCCATCTTGCTGAAAAGTAAGGTTTTGTTGTTCTGCAACCGGAAGATTATTTATCTCATTTCTTAAAGTCGCAAGTATTTCTAAATACTTACCTTTTCGTATTCAAATGCCCTTCGTAAAAATGTACTCAGCGGACCCGGTTTTTTACAATCCTCCACCAACAGTTGAACGAACAACGATTATTAGTCTCGCGGATACGTAAGGGATTCTCCCTGGACCAAATGCGATTATTGTGTCGGTTCTACATACCATTATAAAATACTGATCATCTAGGATGAGCCTCTCCATTTCATGGCAGAAAATAAGTCGTCTTTCAGCATCACCCGGCAGTAATTTTTGTACTAATCGCCCTTCAACGTAACTTTTGAATTTGTATTTTTTCAGTATACGGTGTATTTTGCTTTTCGAAATTCCGATTATTTCTTCACCTTCCCTCACTGAACTTTTAGGATTTGCCTCAAAGTATATCAAAATGTCGAGTTCATCGTCAGTGTTTATCATTTAGTGCAGCGGTTGTGGTAAGCGACGATCGAAACGTCCCAAATTTAGCAGATTATTCACCAACCGTTTCATAATAAATCGAGATGGAGTATTTCTATCAGGACATCTTTCGCGGTGCCATTGTAAGGCTAATGTTATGTTTTTGTGGTTCAAAAAGTATGCTCCCATTAAATCAAAATTATTTTGATACGCCATGGTTATGTAAAAAATTCACAATACAATGCAAAAATTCTGCAATGAAAATCACAGAAACAAAAGAATAAAAGTTTGAAAATGGAACACATTTTTGAATTATTTCTTTATAATCAGCCAGCCGCATTCATCATTTCAGCCGAAAGACGTCCACTGTTGGCCATAGGCCTCCCCCAAATGGGGGGGGGGGGGTTTGCCATAATCGCCACGCTTGGTAGGCGGGTTGGCGATCGCAGTACAGTATGGTGTTGGAATGCATAGAGAACGCTGCTGCCCATTCTCCGGTACGACCCTTAGTCGCCTTTTACGACACCCACGGGAAGTATGGGGTGGTGCTATTCTTTAAGTCCGGCACCACACAAACATCAGCCACCAGCCGCATTGCGATGGATAAAATAATTTACGCGTCTTTCGGCTCAGGATACGGCTCGATTTGTCACATACAACCGGGTACCTACTAATTACGTATCTCTTTATCATTTTATCAAGCACTTAAATTATAATAGGGAAATGATGCGTACTTCTCAAGGGGGTACATTTATTAGTAATAGGTACTTATGATAATGTCAGTTGTATGTCCTTACAGCAATGTCAGCTTTTTATTTTGCTGAACAAAATTTCACATCAAATGTTAAAATTCATGGTCTTCCTTTTATTTCTGACACTATGTTATTTAGCAAAAAATAATCCTTAGATATGATGAAGGCACAGGCAAACATCTGACGATGGATTGCAAAAAAAAAGAATCAAAAAAAGAGAAGCCAAAGTGCGTCCACTGTGGAGCTCCACATCCAGCTAACTACAGGGGATGTATCGTAGCCAAAGAAATCCAGATTCGAAACAAAAAGTCAAAGGGCAATACTACTGCCCCTCAACAAAATACACCTAATGGAAGAGTCGAAGGCCCCAGCCAGTACAAACGAAGTCAAAGCACTATTAAATCTACAACTAAAAACGTGACTTATGCCCAAGTAGCTACAAGAGGCATAGCAAAGGCGCCTTTGGTTGATATGAGCACTGACAAAAAGTTGGATGAAATCTTAAAGTTAATGTCATCATTTGACGAGAGATTGAAAAAAATTGAAAATAGCAACAAAGCTGCTACCTCTAAGCCAAAAAAATGAATACCACACTAAAACTTATGGCGTGGAACTCAAATGGGTTACAAAAACATCAGAACGAGTTACAAGTAGTATTAGATATATAGTATTAATAGAGAGAAAAAATTGATGTGTGCCTGATATCTGAAACTCACTTCACAAATCAATCTCACATTAAGTTTAAAGGGTACAAACTATACCATGCACTTCACCCAGACAATGCAGCAAGAGGCGGTAGTGCCATTATTGTAAAAGAAAACCTACAGCACTATGAAGAGAAAGATATCCAAACAGTGGCGATTTGTCTACAAACAAAAAAATAGCCTGTAACAGTATCTGCCATCTACTGTCCACCTCATCATCATCATCATCATTTCAGCCGAAAAACGTCCACTGCTGGACATAGGCCTCCCCCAAAAGGGGGGGTTTGCCATAATCGCCACGCTTGGCAGGCGGGTTGGCGATCGCAGTATGGTATGGTGGTGGAATGCATAGAGAACGCTGCTGCCCATTCTCCGGTACGCCCCTTAGTCGCCTTTTACGACACCCACGGGAAGTATGGGGGGCGGAATCATAATAGGATAATATTATGAATCATAATGGACAGTTAACTGTTAAGTTAATCGTATCAAATCCCATTGGTAAAAGATTTTTCAGTTATTTTTTTTTGTCTGTGCTGAAATACCAATCAATCCAATCCAAATCCAATCCCAATCTCTTTGATTATACCTACGTAGTGCAGCGAAGAAAAGAAAAACACGAACTGTCTTCGCCTTATTATGATTCATGATGATATCCTCTTATGATTCTGGCAAAGTTGCCTTTATAAGCCCCCTTATTGTAACTCGATTCTACTAAATACCTACTATAATAATAGGTCTTTACCTATGAAATTGCCGTTCTGCAGTACTGGGGGCTTACTCTCCAAACTAATTTTAATTCCAATGAAATGCCAGTATGATTCCAATGTTAATTTTACAGTCACGTGATTCGGTACTCTTGAAAACAATATTGTCACCATTGAAATGAAATTGACATTGCTCCGCCATTATTTTGTTACACGTGAAGTTAGCTATGTTTCGGGCTGCAATAGTGTTGTTCAACTCATTACGAAAACCGGTAATAGGGCTTTAAAATGCTTTATAACAAAGCTAATAAATAAATATGATATAAATAGTTCTTTAATTGATTAATTGTAAAGTATTAAATTCATTTGGGCGTAAGAAAATGAATAAAATCATAAAATTAACCATGACTTTGGCTTTATGGGGTAGGATCGTTGTTGTTGTTGTCGAACACTAAAAAAAAAAAATCAAACAGAAAGTCAAGTGGTTTTAGAAGTGAATACGAACTGCAAGTTTGTTTGTTATTTAGGTTATTTTTAGTAAGAAATAATTACTGTCCGCTAAGTTACTTAACTAATTAGTATTACAGTTTTATACAAATGCTATCAAGTAAATAGATATATAACTTCTCTATAGAGTAAGTAAGTAATGTTTTTGTGACGAACGCCGACTGTGTACCGGAAAGGCGCTAAAATACCTTTGTTATTCTTTTGATCGCGTTTGCAATAATAATAAATAAAAGAAAGAGATTTTTAAGTTATATGTTATTTATTTAGCCATATATTAATGAAATAATAAGGTATGTAAAAACAATTTAATTTCTAACAATTAAATCACGTACAATACAATCGAGGGATTCCTCGTAAAACACAAACGGAAAGGGTTGCAAACTTCGGACATTTTAATTTCCTAGTTTTATATAAAAATAAAAAAAATTACGTAACGCGTTGTTCCAATACCCCCTCCCGCCCCTGTAACGCACCGTAACGTTTTACAAGACCCCCCTGCCCCCCAAATTGCGTTACGTAATACTTAAACGTTCCCTAACTTGAAAACAAGGTTTTTTGTTTATAGGAATATTTGCGAGATTTTAGTGTCAAATGAGAAGATTATGTTTAAAACTAATATTCTAGTTTGAATTATGTAAATCGGTCTACGGGTTTTAGAGATAGAAAGAATTTTGTATAATGAAAACATGCTGAAGTCCGATTTTCGTAAGCTAATGTTCTAAAAAGTTTTTATTGTATAGAGATAGGATGAAAATGTTGTTAGGTAATACGAAAGAGGAATCAAGCCCTTGCTCACTCCGTAATTTGCTTTAAATTCGTATTCATTCATAGAAAACGCTTTGTCCGTATAACGCATCATCCGACGCTCATCTCGTCTTTGTTTCAGTTGTTTTTTATGGGAAGTACGTAAAACACTATATACTACTGCTTATCGTGCCATATTATAATCTTATAACCCACAAAAAACCACTCAAAACGCAAAACAATTTCTTTTTTTTTATTGGAAAAATCACTATCAACAAACTATCCCAACGCAATATTGACGCAATACACAGCTGTCAAAATACACTCAAGAGTACCGATTACCCCACGCCAAGCCCGTTCCCAATTCCACTTAGTTCCCCAAAATGGACACCCAATCTAAACTCAATTCTAATTTCAAATTAAAAATTAATTAATTAATAAATGGAAAGGATGTTGTCACCGTTTCCGGCACAAAGAAGTCCAGGTGTTAAGGCGAAGGATTTATTATTACAACGTACAGAATATATATAGGACGAATCCACTCAACCTTTTCCCAGAAGGGACGAAGGAGGGGGATAAGGTGTCCTCTAAACCAAAAAGATGACAATATACGTCAAGGGTTTAGGTTAACTTAACAGCGGAGTCCCGTGTAGTTATTCCAAGTAGGACGTAACTCACAGATGCACCACTAGTTCAGTTCTCTCGAAAAAATAAAATATACTAGCGGAGGTCATTAACCCTCGGAGACTCTTAACACCGCGATTCAGAAACGTGACGTAATGCGACAGCGCCATCTAGCGTCGAGTAGCGGGATGTTGTAGTGTCTCTCTTATATGATAGGTGGCGTTGGTGGTTTAAATAAGGTTTGCTACATAAATTATTTAATTAATTTAATTATTTATTTTAAAAACATGGTTTTATTTTCCAAAAGTAGTCATTTGTTTATTGATTAGTGTTACATTTTCATCGCATCTCAATCTTTTTCGTCATCATGGATACGTTAAAAATTCGAGTAATTATGGAATATGAGTACCGTCGTGGCAGCAACGCGGCACAAGCGGCACGCAACATCAACGACGTTTACGGAGCTAACACTACAAACCAACGCACCACCTGTTATTGGTTTGCTCGCTACCGTTCTGGAAATTTTGACCTGAAAAATGAACCTCGCGGTCGTCCGAAGACTTTGGTCGACAATGACGAATTAAAGGCGATTGTGGAAGCTGATGATACACAATCTACGGCTGAATTAGCAGCAGCTTTCAACGTTAGCGTCAAAACAATATTGGTCCATTTGCGTCAAATTGGCAAGGTAATAAAGCTTGACAAATGGGTGCCCCACGAACTCAATGATCGCCAGCGCGAAGTACGTGTCTAGACGTGCCTTGCACTGCTCAACAGACACACAAATGAAGGAATTTTGAACCGCATTGTTACCTGCGATGAAAAATGGATTCTGTTTGATAACCGCAAGCGCTCACCAAGTTGGTTGGATCCTGGTTCAGCACCTAAACAATGCCCTAAACGAAAACTTACCCCTAGAAAAGTGATGGTCACTGTTTGGTGGTCTAGCGCCGGTGTGATTCATCACAACTTCTTACCAAACGGGGTGAGCATTATTGCAGATGTGTACTGTGAAGAACTGAACACAATGATGGAGAAGCTGGCACATCTCCAACCAGCATTGGTCAATCGCTCGTCTCCGCTGCTCCTGCACGACAATGCGCGACCTCATACTGCACAGCAGACGGTCTCCAAGTTGCAAGAACTGGGGTTGGAAGCTCTCCGTCAACCGCCCTACTCACCAGACCTTGCGCCTACAGACTACTACTTTTTCCAGAATTTGGATAACTTCTTGGCGGGAAAGAATTCAATACCCGAGAGGCAGTACAAAATGCCTTTGAAGAATTTGTTGCCTCCCGTCCAGCTGATTTCTTTAAGAAGGGCATCAATAAACTGCCACTGCGTTGGCAAAGATGCATTGATTGCATGGGTGATTACTTCGATTAATACAAATAAAAAGTACATGAAAAAAATTCGTTTAAATTTTTTCATACAAAACGGCAATTTCATAGGTAAAGACCTAATATTAAAGATAAAAAAAAAAAACAAATAAGTAAGTGCCTATTTTCTGTTTCTTTTGGTTTAAGGCGGTCGTATGTAGGTAGTGTTACTGTCGCTAAAACTGCAATAGCCTTAAGAAAAATATTGCAATAGGGGCTTTGAATAATGGTATATCTTTTTGAAGTTCAAGAAAACATTGCTTAGGACAACTTCGGAGAAAGCATTGCTAACTTCGTTGAAAGTAACTAATTGACGTTGTAACGTTGTATCGTTACTTGAAATAAAATAACAAATTGCATTATGCTTTTATTCAACGCAACGCGCGTGACCTTGGGTCGCCATAGATAGGAGTATCTACTCGTTACCGTCCTCTCTCCTTTGTCATCGCCTTGGCAAGCCCGGCGGCCAGTCTGTGCGCGCCAAAGAGTAAAGTAGCTATAGAGGAAGTGCGAGCCGGCTTACCACACCGTCACATACTGGCTACGGAGGCTCACGCTCGCGTCGCTCATTCTCAGCGGCGCGACTTGTCCGTGAGACCTCCACGACAGCCAGCCACGACGATCTCCGATGGCAACGGTTAATCTTATTTTCTAATCGACCAAGTATAATAATGAGTCTAATAAAAATCTGTGTAATCCCATATTGGGTAAGTGTTGAACAGCTAATTAACTGTATATTTTGTATACCAACATTTATCTAGGTTAACCTAGGCGTGTGCCTATTTGCTCATAATCTCTTTCTTATTGTTTAGCTTACTTTACCTTCCGCAAATTAATTCTCATGCAACCCATTTTGCCTTCAGCTCTGAGCAATTTTAATATTATGTATTTCCATACTTTGAGAATGTGCAATCATGCCGTGCTTCTCACCTCCATTTTGTAAACTCCTAACTGATTGTGACAACCACACACCACCTTCTTTAGCGCACCAGGACATCTCGCTTTGCTCATGCTTTGGTGTCACAATCAGCGGAAATGACTACCGGGCATCTTATTACACTGGACATTATTCCAGGGTCCGAAGTTCCGACTGAACATGTTGTAAAAAATTCCGGCTCATCACCATCACAGGTTTCCATCTGGAGCTATCGGTGGCATCCGGACGCGGAGCCACGAGGCCCACCTTCCGGCAACCCTCCTTACCATCGAGCTCCTCGCCGGGTACATATGTTACCCGCGTGGCCGCGTCGAGCTCAACGGGTCTGGCAAGTCCATCTGCCGACCGGCACCTTACCTGGCGTCTGCAGCGTCGCAGAGCGCATCGGTCTTCGCCTCACAAAGCTGAGCCAGGAGAGTACTGTGCTACCTCCCAAGGAAATTAAGGGAACCTTGGAAAACTCTTGATTTTTTTACCTTGGTTTAAATATATTTTTATGTTGACACTTTACGTGGGTCTTATTTATCTCCCCACGTAAACCCTACGTCACAACATGTGTGAGAGGGAAGCCAGAGAAGTGTCATCTGCGAACTCTCTTGTGATAATTCCGTACATAATAAAACCATAACCTGAATAGATATAGAGACCCATTGTTGATGGCTCAAAATGGGAAATTTAAATAAAGTAGGTAGGTACAAAAAAAGTATAAACCGATTTCAAAAAGATGAGAATAATAATAATAATATGTATGGATGGAATAATGAAGCCGGTGCCATTTCTTCCATATTAACAAACCAAATCAAAGGCTCTGTAAAATTTAATTTAAAATCATTGAAGGATTAACTAGGTTGAAAGCGGTACCTAGTTATAAGATGCTGCTCGTGTTACCTACCGATATGGATATTGTATCTGATGATATTGTATCTCATGCTTGCTGTTATTTTCATTTATTAAAAGAAAATGTCAAGTAATCATTAATATAAGCAATATCAATGTAGAAAACTTAAGGTATGTACTAAGCATGACGCAATCTATACCAGACAACTTGAGACTGGAATGGATTGTAGTCACTAGAAGATAATGAAGATATAGCAGGAGTTTTCAGTGTAGACAAATACGCATTCAACAAAACAACGACATATTTAAAGTATATACTTTATTTTATGAAAATGTATTTGATTAAATGAATTTTAAAATATGCCATTCGGATCCCTATATAAAAGCCAGGGTTTGGGTATATCTCACTATTTGCTAGTCTACTTTAACTTGTTATCAAGACGAAACTCTTGAAACTCTAACTTCCGTGAGATATACCCCTCAGCTTACCTCCGCTATATGGCAGTTTTCAGCATGTGTCAGCATGTCGGTACAATAAATTGTGAAGATTTGTTAGCGCCATCACTATAAGTTCTAGTTTTTCCGCTCCGGTAATAACAAAGTTAAGTGCACTTCGATCTTGAGACCTTGCAAGATACTCCTCATGATTCTTGTTTAGTTGTGTTGCAACTATTCCCGTGGCTAGAAAAACTTTATTGGACAATCCATATGTCTCATCATTTTTTTTTATTTTTTCATCAATGGCTTCATTGTCACTTTGAGCAGAAGCCTTTATCAGTTGTATCACCTGAAAATGTACAACATTTGTGCATGTTATATGAATGAAATTAATATAGGTACTCTGAGTACCTATGGGTATATTTAACTGTTTATAAACAGTTCTACAAGTAGATTAGAATACTCTTTGTACCTATATGTACACCAAGTTATTTTTTTGACTAGATGGCGCTGGTTTTATTGCCCGACTATCTGTGAAAATAAAAATCCAAACAAATTCAGAAACGAGGGTATCCTATTATTACCCGACTGCGTCAGAAGGAGGGTTATGTTTTTCGAGTGTATGTATGTATGTATATTTCTTTGGCACGCTCTGTAGCCTAAACGGCTTGATCGATTTCAGCTTGAGAGGTGCCGTAAGATTCGTCTTAACTGTGAGAGTGACACTGGGTATATCAAAATGGAAAAAAAATTAAAATGGCCGATTTTTGGCGCAATATTGTCTCCAAAAAAATTTTTTTTTTTCTCAAAACCTATCGAGTGGGATATCAAAATAAAGGGTTTTAAAAGGTGATTGCAAAAATATATACAACTTATATGGTTAAAAGTAATTCGAAGTGACAAATCGTAAAAAACACGTACCAAGAACTAAATCGTCTGGGAAATTATTTTGTAAACTAAAAAATCCGACTGCGGTAAAAAACTGAAAAGCTAAAAACATTTTAAATTTAATAAAAATTTGGAAGCAGGCGGACCCATATCATTTTTATTATATTTTCAAATTAAAATGGGTCCCGCCTGCTTCCAAATTTTTATTAAATTTAAAATGTTTTTAGCTTTTCCGTTTTTTACCGCAGTCGGGTTTTTTATTTTTTTAAATATCTTTTTTTATATTTATTCTAGGTATTAATGAAGGGCAACATCAGGAATGGCGTTAGAATTTACTAGTCTGGAACAGCCATCGTGTAGCACAACCTTGTGTTAGAGAGCCCAACAATCCGACGCACGACCTGTGGTCCGGATAACCTTATGGTAATTTGACATTAATTGATATTGTAATTGTAGTACCTTATCAACACTGTTGCCGATGTCTTTGATCAGTTTATGGATTTCATCTACAACGCTTTGTGGATTGGCCAATGCAAAAGGTGCTGATTGGTTAATATTTTTCTGGTAGTCCTTGTAATAATCATGACCGCTGGAAGAAACACAGATTAATGTATTTTAGACTAACTAACATTATGCACTGTCCAAGCTTAGTATCGATATCTGAATTGAATGGTGACATTTTCAAACTTAAAAAGGTACTCACATACAGCTGTCCTCGTGTTCTGCCTCACTGTAAACTACGTGGATAATCTCGGCATAATGACGCCTGGAGTCGTTCAGAAGCGGTACGTTGCCGTCCATGGATCTAAAGCAATAACATTCTCATGAACCTAGACAGGGTCCTCTTTCTGAATGGTTCACGTTCACGCTAATATTACTCTATAATATACATATAAGTGTATATACAGGGTTATTGGTAAAACATTAACAACCTCTTAAGAGGTCATTGTACTCATCATTATGAACAACTTTTACTATGAGACCAAACCTGAAACCGCGAAAAAAAATCAGCTGTTCCCTACATTTATGTTCCAAGTAGGGAACAGATTTTTTTTCGCGATTTCAGTTTTGGCCCCATAGTAAAAGTTGTTCATAATGATGAGTACAATGATCTCTTAAGAGGTTGTTAATGTTTTACCAATAATCCTGTATATAGGGTTTAAACAAATTACCTGGACAAACTTTTACAGGTCATCTACTCATCTACCTACTTATGAAAATATTACAAACTTTAACTAAGGAACCAAAAAAGTCAAAGTTTGTCGAGGCATTTTGCTTGGACCTTATGCATACATATACTTGTAGGTACGTACAATACATTATGTAGTAGTTTGTTATGAGCTTGCGATATTTGATCCAAAATGTCCTTGTAGTTTGGCAATTCATCAGCCGCACCCAGCGCGCAAGCGCAGGTGAACACTAGGAGTTGAACAAACATCGTCATCTGAAAAATATAACAAGTTATAGTAAGTATATAGTAATAAAAACTTTTTTACAAAAAAAAAAACCGCCTTTCAAAAAACACTATAAAGTGAAAAATAACTTTAATTTCGGAAGTCGGTGTCTTCGGATTTGTATTTTTATTTTTTTTATTTTTCACTCTTCACTGGGTCAGTTTGTAATTTATTTAAGTTACAATAGCCTTAAGTATGTCAACTGCTCATCACCTTTTACAAAATATTGCTTTTCTCGATGTAAAAACGTTAATTGTTGAGGAGTTCTCCTAGTAAGAACCAGGAGAACTGGAGCTGATTGAGAACTCACAACCAGCTCCACTTCACCATACGCATTCCAACGAGCATAAATTGCTTAGAAACCATATTAAAGTAATCGTAACCCGTGAATTAGGTCTTTACCTATGAAATTGCCGTTTTGTATGAAAAAATTTAAACGAATTTTTTTCATGTGTATTTTATTTGTATTAATCGAAGTAATCACCCATGCAATCAATGCATCTTTGCCAACGCAGTGGCAGTTTATTGCTGCCCTTCTTAAAGAAATCAGCTGGACGGGAGGCAAAAAATTCTTCAAAGGCATTTTGTACTGCCTCTCGGGTATTGAATTTTTTTCCCGCCAAGAAGTTATCCAAATTCTGGATAAAGTAGTAGTCTGTAGGCGCAAGGTCTGGTGAGTAGGGCGGATGACGGAGAGCTTCCAACCCCAGTTCTTGCAACTTGGAGACCGTCTGCTGTGTAGTATGAGGTCGCGCGTTGTCGTGCAGGAGCAGCGGAGACGAGCGATTGACCAATGCTGGTTGGAGATGTGCCAGCTTCTCCATCATTGTGTTCAGTTCTTCACAGTATACATCTGCAGTAATGCTCATCCCGTTTGGTAAGAAGCTGTGATGAATCACACCGGCGCTAGGCCACCAAACAGTGACCATCACTTTTCTAGGGGTAAGTTTTCGTTTAGGGCATTGTTTAGTTAGGTGCTGAACCAGGATCCAACCAACTTGGTGAGCGCTTGCGGTTATCAAACAGAATCCATTTTTCATTGCAGGTAACAATGCGGTTCAAAATTCCTTCATTTGTGTGTCTGTTGACCAGTGCAAGGCACGTCTCGACGCGTACTTCGCGCTGGCGATCATTGAGTTCGTGGGGCAGCCATTTGCAAAGTTTTTTTACCTTGCCAATTTGACGCAAATGGACCAATATGGTTTTGACGCTAACGTCGGAAGCTGCTGCTAATTCAGCCGTAGATTGTGTATCATCAGCTGCCACAATCGCATTTAATTCGTCATTGTCGACCAAAGTCTTCGGACGACCGCGAGGTTCATTTTTCAGGTCGAAATTTCCAGAACGGAAGCGAGCAAACCAATAACAGGTGGTGCGTTGGTTTGTAGTGTTAGCTCCGTAAACGTCGTTGATTGTGCGTGCCGCTTGTGCCGCATTGCTGCCACGACGGTACTCATATTCCATAATTACTCGAATTTTTAACGTATCCATGATGACGAAAAAGATTGAAATGCGATGA
Source organism: Mesoligia furuncula (assembly GCA_916614155.1). Taxonomy (NCBI): domain Eukaryota; kingdom Metazoa; phylum Arthropoda; class Insecta; order Lepidoptera; family Noctuidae; genus Mesoligia; species Mesoligia furuncula. The sequence continues at coordinate 5,615,905 of OU744793.1, read as the reverse complement.
AAATGTAACACTAATTAATAAACAAATGACTACTTTTGGAAAAAAAATCCATGTTTTTAAAAAGAAATTAATTTGAAATTAGAATTCTTAGCCAAACAAAAATTATTTTGATTTGAAATGGCCAGTATTGTAGAACGGCAATTTCATAGGTAAAGACCTATTATTTGTCATTGAGAAGTTCCGATGACCATCTGTGGTCTTCAACATCAGCTCCACTTTACCAAATGATGATTTCCGAGAGCAAATGCTCAAGTTAAAAAATACCCAAATCGCTATAGGTTTGCCTATATTTGAGGGTTTCCCTCGATTTCCATGGGATCCTCTCATCTCATCCAACTTGATGATAATGGGACCACCTCGAGAGTACACCCTTTCAAAAAAAACAATAATTTTTGGAATCGGTCCAGCCGTCTTCGAGTAGTCGGTGAACATACATAAAAAAGAGCATATAAAGTCGAACATAATATATCCTCCTCCTTTTTGGAAGTCGGTTAAAAAGTAATTGGAACCTCTTCTATCGTGTCAGTATGAGCTGCAGATATTAATTCATTCCGTGTTATAAAAGTAGCCAGCAGGTGGTCGCAGGCTGGCTGCCGACTCTGCTGAGTTACAATTGTCACACGTGGAAGGTATTCTATAAAACAAGGTAGATAGAAAGAAAGAAAAAGTATTTATTGCGACTCGTACAGGAAGATCACAAACTAAACTAAACACAGTAAAATTAAAATCCAAGTTATATAAAAAAAAAGTAACAAATTGAAAATGAAACAGAAAGTACTGTACGAGACCAAAAGGCTCCTATCTCAGCATGATGCTGCGACATTTAAAAAATAAATGTCACAGCGCTGGTATAGGTAGATAGGTACTTACCAAAGCAGTAAGAAACTACAATTAATGCTGGAGTGTTCCTGCTACATTTATATCGCTCTTGATTTGTTAAGCTATCGTTTAGAACAAATCTGAAACAATGTATTTATGCTATAATTTTATAATCTTATCAGTTTCATTATAAATTACATACTGACAAAAACAATTCGAGGTACTTGCATAATTAATCGCTATAAGTACAGTCACGCTTTATGTTCAGTCGGCAGGAAGTACCCTTTAGGTTTTGATTCCCTTGCGAGTAGTTGCGAGTTTGAAAATATGCGACTTAAATTGCTGTTTCTTTTGATTCCGTTGACATAGAAGTTTGATTTTATTACAGCTTAAAGGTATTATAGACCTGAGTATTTGATATGAATTTCAATTTAATACCTCTACGCGTTCATGAGGAAAGGGGTAGTACTCGTAAGTTTAAAATTATTAAAAATATTTTTATTATATGATGTAACCACGGATATCGGATATCTATGGATGTAACTAAAAATTTACGGTTTTCGCAATTTTCCCTTTATTTGTGCTTTATGACGTTGCTTCGTACCAAATTTCAAGATTCTGAATTCACGGGAAGTACCCTGTAGGTTTTGATTCCCTTGCGAGTGTCGAAAATTTGTGGAAATTTGCGGCATGAACGGCTGTATCTTTTGATTGCGTTGGCTTAGAAGTTTGATTATTTTACAGCTCTAAGAAACAGCAGACCTGAGTATTTGATATAAGCTCCAGCTTGATACCTCCACGCGTTCCTGAGAAAAAGGATCGTGACAGACAGACAGTCAGACGGACGGACGGACAACAAAGTGATCCTATAAGGGTTCCGTTTTTTCCTTTCGAGGTACGGAACCCTAAAACAAATAGAAAACAATCATATCATACATATTAATCACGGAAAAATATTATCATAAAGTTAATTATCCTTATTTAATGACCCATACCCAATTACCATGACTCGAGACAAATCAATGGCAGTACAAGTAAGTCTAAACTTAAACTTGACAACTCACTGTTTCAGTATTCTCGCTAAGGTAAGCCTACTTACATAATTATATACTTATACTTATTTCCGCTCTGTGTGGTGTCGGACTTAAAGGATAGCACCACCCCTTACTTCCCGTGGGTGTCGTAAAAGGCGACTAAGGGTCATACCGGAGAATGGGTATCAGCGTTCTCTTGTAATCCACCATCATACCATACTGCGATCGCCAACCCGCCTGCCAAGCGTGGCGATTATGGCAAACTGTCCCAAAATTGGGGGAGGCCTATGTCCAGCAGTGGACGTCTATCGGCTGAAACGACGACGACGACTTATTTCCGTGTTATACTTATCTATCTATACTATTAATAAAGCTAAAGAGTTCGTTTGTTTGTTTGTTTGAACGTGAATATCGAGTCATAGATAGATGACGACCAATAGAGTGATAACACAACATCATAGAAGATCGCACTTTGCCGTCAGCGGAAATGGCTACTTTTGGCAACTTTTTTTTTTATCAATTTTTTTTTTCTTTTTTGTATCAATAGATTGATTTCTTTTTTTGTACAGCCTTTTCTGTACGTTTCTAAGGACAGGTAGATTCTTTACCCGATTCGTGCCCTTGTATATGTGTCTTTTTGTCTCGACTGTATCAACGGGTAGCTTTAAACAATAGATGTTCTTCTAAGTTTGAATGTGGGTCCAGTTGACCAATAAAAATACCGAAAATAAATGTTTACGTCAACTGGACCCGCGGGTCCAGTTCCGAGTGGGTCCAGTTGACCAAAGACTCGAATATGTCTGAAACTACCAATCGGATTAGAAAAAATCGTTTTGAATTTCTTGAAGAAGGTTTATGGGCTATTACACCAGGCTAGGGCCCAAAGGAGCCGAAGAACCCCAGATCTCCTTATCAACCTAGACGTGACTCGTCATTCACATCCCCGGACTAAGCCGACCTCTAGGACGTTTGCCACTAAGCCGTGTCGCACAAATCTGGGCCAGCATGCTCCCTTAAGGCCTACGCAGACCGGGACGGCATGGCGAGGGAATTAAATTTTTACTAATGGACATTCAAACGTATCGATATAGAAATACGACATAAATTGCTATGCTTTAAAATGATTTCGAAAGGGATTTCATTGCACGGCATTGAAAGACGCGCCACGGGCTCCCGCGGCGGGATGCCGTGGCGTTCTGCGGTAGGCAACGATATGCCAAGGACTCTGGCACTCGTTTTGACATACCGCGGGGTGAGGTGGCGGGGCTAGAGAAGCGGGGAAGCCGCTGGAATGCCGCGGTATCTAAGCAGCTAGTGTGCGCTGACTGACGGCAAAATCCCTTGTTGTTGCCGTCCCGGTCTGTGTAGGCCTTTAAGAGCGTTTACAACGTACGGCATTTCATTCAAACTTTCAAGCCATTGTTTTTCGAAATGAATAAACCGATGTTAATGATTCTTCATACGCTTAAGCAGGTTACAAAGGTCTAAAAAGTTAGTTAAGAACATTTTCGAAAAATAGTTTTACAGCCAAACTAGACCGATTTTAAAATTTCCATAGAAACAGAGATTTTCAGTAATCTTTTTTTAAATAAGAAATTTCGAAAATGTTCTTCATTAACTTTTTAGACCTTTGTATCCTGCTTATGCGAGTTTCATAATGTGAACCTAACCTTATAATGTGAATATTGTGGCTAAGTAATAACAGCCGCACGGGTGGATCGACCAGGTTAAGCTACGCTTGCCGTGGTTCGTCCGTAGATGGGTGACCAAGACCCTTCCGTGCCTCGGAGAGCACGTGGATCTTTGACAGTCGTTATGGGTCGTCAGAAGCCCGAAAATCTGACAACCACCAAGAGGTATCGTATTACCCAGTAACTGGGTTGTGGAGGTCAGATGAGTCGCCCCATGTAAAATACTGGTATTCAGCTGCATCCGGTTAGACTGGAAGCCGACCCCAACATAGTTGGGAAAAGGTTAGGGAGACGATGATGATGATGATCTGTAATCTATACGGTGTACACAGTTTTGTAGGGACCATCATTCGATTTTCGATGCAGGGTTATTCAGATTCATCGTTCTGAATCTGAATACCCCTGCATCGAAATATTTCGCCGATTATTAAAAAAAAAATTGCTGTCCCATACATTTTGACCGCGTAGGTATCGCACTTTTCTATAAAATAGCTGTTTTGTTTTTGATAACTGACGAAAAATTTCTACGCTACGGGGATCTAAAATCATGTGCTGAATTAATTGTAACAGTTTGCGTGCCGATGTTCCGCCATCCTGCTTAATAAAGAATATTCTATTCAATTCAAGATTATCTGCAGATTTCTGATTGTGTTCCTAAGTACCAGGGACTGTATTAAACCATGTTAGGTTAGAGCCATCATTGTTCCATAATGGGAGTATAGAGGTATGAGGAACAGGGTGTAAAGTTCACTCAACCTCCATAGAAAGGAGAGAATCCTCCGACCAGACGGGTGTTGTGTCTGGCGGGCAACTGCCCGATGATTCATATCGGGCCGTTGTATCTATGCTAGTTGCGCGGTAAGGGCTTGTACACAAAACTGCGTCGCATCGCAGCAGTTTTGTGTACAAGCGCTAAACTCTGCTTGCGAGATGCAGGATTTTGCGTGACGTCAGTATGACGCGTTGTTCCCATATGGCGTTGTAGATACCGCTACAGGAGAAACGTGGAGGTTAACCAGGACGGATAGGGACATGCTTTACGCAAGATAATGACTTTATCACTTCATTGTGCCAACAATAAACCGAATTGACTTCTTAAACTTATTTTTTTTTTTTTGGTTTATAATGTTAAGATAACGTTAACCACGTCTGAGGAGTTCCGCTAACTAATTTTATTTGACTGTGTATAAAGTATGAATTAAGTACATGTACTATAAGTTTATCTTGAACTTTATCATCGACACAATTGACGATCCGTGCAGGACAACATCGCAGACCCTTTAAGACTGTCCGTCACACAAATCAGGACAGATTACCTACATACAACTCATACAAGCGTGGTGGACGTCAGTAAAAAATCAAACTCAAACCCAAAGCATTTATTCCAAATAAACCAATTAAGTACAGACAGTTTTGAATTGTCAAGGATTTTGTATTCATGTAGGTCCTCATTTGTTCTTCTATGAAACTGATATCTTTTCAGATGATAATGATTCTGCAACTCCTGGTAGCAGCCGTAGCCGTTGGGCTGAGCGTGGCTGTGGCGCCATCATACAAAGAAAAACTACAGGCAATGAGAGAAGCCGCCAAAACGCTGGAAAAAAATGTATTGTACGTATCATTGATTATTATTATTAGCCGCGCCTCTCGAAAGCAGATAAGGAAGACGAAGAGGATTGCTCTTAACAAGGTGGTTCCTGAAATATCGTAGCTATTCAGACCCAACTCTCTGAAAGCCATTGCACCAGTCATTGAGAGTACCATGTAGACATCGTAGATCAAATTTAATGCATGAGTGAAATCGAATTTTGACAACGTGCTTGCTACAAAATTATTTACTTTTTCAGTGAAGAAGACATTTTGTTCATGTTTTATTGATACTCTCTTCATCTTTTGCTGCAACAGATCCCAGGTCGACAACTCACCACTCCTGAACGATTCCAGGCGTCACTACTCCGAGATAGTCCACGTTGTACACTATCATGGAGAACTTCGATCTGGCTGCGTGTAAGTTTAACTTTGATTTGCAGTAGGTAGTAAGTACTAAAGAAAAAAATCTTTGATTATTGGCCCTGGGAATCTTTGATTATCTCAAACTAATTCTGAGACTGAAGTTAAAATTCTAACTCTTAACACATTGTTCTGTACATCTTTCAGCAACGGGGATTATTACGATGAATATTATCCATATCTTAACGTTTCGGCACCTGAGGCTATCAGTCATCCAGAACTGGTTATAACTAAAATCAATAATATTCGCAATGATGTTCATAACACCATCGCCAAGGTAAATATAATGAGAGCAAATATGTTATTTATACAAATAAACGTTATGGCTTTTCTACAGATAACAATCGTCTATTTTCAGTTAAAAGATTTAATAAACGCCTGCTATCAAGAAAATGAGGTCTGTAATGAACTAATTCACGATGTTGTACTAATGAATCCGGATGATTATCAACATCCAGCTAATGTATTATTAGCTGCTGGTGACGCTGCAACAGATTTGAATGAGTTACATGAAACATTTGAGGAAGTCTCGATGAATCTGAAAGCACATCAGTATGTTTGTACATCACCGGAAGATCTGGAACATTACGTGGACAGTGTAGCTCAGCTTTACCGAAGTCTAAATCCAAATCCACGTGGATGCTAAGAGTTCTATAAAAACTGCGTATGGAAAACAGAGACGAGTGTTAATGATTAGGATCTAGATTTTATTGTCTCACGATTTAGAATTTCAAACAAGTTGCTTTTTATATAGCGTCGATCCTCTGTTCTTCTATAAATATACCTTAAATTTCTGATTTTCTTCGAATAAAATATAATACTTTCAAAAGAGATGTCCAGTTTCTGCCCTGTGGTAATTCTGGTATCAATAAACGTTCATGATTTAAATTTTTACAGTAAGATTTAAAAATTTAGATCTAAATTACTATGGATTTATTAATTCAGTATTACTTGCGTAACATAATTCTCAAAAAAACAGTACTCAATCGTAGCTTCCGCTTTGCCATTTTTAACGGGAAGTAGGTGCCTACTAAAAATGTTTTTGACGTTCCATTATTACCTCATTATTACCATCCGTAATTACTTTTAGAGAGTGTGAACAATAACTATGCCGCTTATTTTAGATCAAAGCAATATATTAACGTATTTGCGTATAAAATACGACAATATTACTAAAATATTTTTGTTTACACATCATGTTTTTCTTTGAATACCCACTTCCTAACATGAAGGTAAGTATTTATTACTTTTTTGACATGAGATCATAGAGTACTTTTTGATAGATTGAACCACGATTGAACATGCTCTGTGAGATTGACTTATTATTACTAGTTATTTTTTTCAGTATTTTAAAAGTCGTCTGTGTATTTATTGCTGGCTTTCCTTACATTGCGCTTCCTTACTGTGCGATTATTTTGTATTATTGATATATTCTACACGGACTGACATTGATTCTAGACACGATTACTATTGCTTTTCCTAAAGGATTCTGCTTTTCCTTTCAATTTGGATATTATGATGAGGATTCGCAGACATATCGTGTGAGGGCTCGCGTTACGCCTGCAAGTGGCAAGATGGTTAGCAAATCAGATACGCCTCTATGCTACGGCAGTGGCGTAAACCATGCAGTACCTAAAGGCAGTACATTGAGCAGTTAGTTGTGTTATAATTTGAAAAATACAATGACATTTGTTATTGGTCCAGCTCCCATTAGATGGATACGCTTGTCACGATTGTTATAATTGATTAAATACCGAAGTTGCTGACAATGAGTGATTACTATGTCATGGGTATCTCAGCCGGACTCAGCAGAAATCCAAGACGCCGACGTTTCTATACTATTGCAGTGGATAACCCTTTAGTACCCCTTATTTCCAATGATAATAATCATTAGGTAAATTATTTATTTTTATAATAACTAGGAAAGGTCTTTGAAAGAAAATGGGTAAATAAATTGGATAGATCCGTCAAAACTGGAAAGACGAGCAATGGAAACGACTACCTATCAAGAAAAAGGGAAGGAGTGTTCGTCATATAAAACACGACATCACGCCAGCGATCCCCGAAGGATTTGGGAGTGGTAAACCAGTAGTACACCCCACATGTCGCCAGTTATGTCATGCCATGTAATAAAATGTAATAATATTTTCAGGATATAGCAACAATATATGCATGTCAAGCCTGTTAGGTTCGAGCGAAACGACGCCTGATTCATGATTTATCAAGGGACTTACAAGAGGATGTTGTTCTAACCGTGGAACTTGGATCACCAACACCGCCGCCACCACAGCCTCTTCCACAAACACCACCACTACCACGGGCCGTCCCACCAACACCGCCGCCGCTACCACTACCACCTCCATTATCACCAGTAGCACAACGAGGTGCTCGTACAACATTAGCTGTAAGCCTACCAAATTACAAGCGAGCTAGTAAGCCGCTGTATACTTATAATAACAAAAATGTTTTGGTGTCTCTAGAAAACGTTTATTATTTTTATCATTTTATTTATGTATAATAAAAGAATTTGTTTGGCAACAAATACATACATAGTTTTATTTAATATAATCCCAATTCAGTACCAACAAGTAGCTAAATATAAATAATATTATGGGTATTGAAGATAGAAATTAAAGCTGATACCAATATCATAATATGTGCATTTATGTGTACAATAAAGAATAAGATCGCTTTGTGATGAAAAGAAAAAAATGTAAGAAAATATTAAATGTTTCATTAACCTCACAAAGGCATACCACCAATTAGTATCTGTATTTGCTCACAGATGGCGTTATACTAAAAAAAACTAAGAAAAATACCCAGCATATAAACCTGGTTTTCACCAGTTTGCGCAAGATCCTGACTCCTGAAACTGATTAATTGATAAACTATAAAATGCGACGATTATAATAATATAACAATCATTACTGAACATTTTCTTTGACTACCTAGACAATCGCCCATTGCTCCACCAGACATGTCTTTTTCATGTTTGTTTTGATTTCAATATGCACCCGTATTTTATACAGAACGAATGAACACTGGTCCATAAAGCAAAAAAAAAAACTTCAATTCACCCTCTAACCCCATAAAGGGTAGTTTAAAAATAAAATAATATTTTAATTTTACGGGAAACTTACGAATCTGCAGAAAATGCATTTTACAGGGAATGATAAGTTTTTTTAGTGTGATGTGACGATATTGCAACAAGAATTACTGTGGGACGCTGCTGCTTTGGGCTGTGGAAACAATACTTTCAATGTCTTTTACATGGCATACATGCAAACTATAGGAAATGTGAAAACAACCATAGTGGCTAGAGCAGTACTTTACAATATTGCAGTTGGCCATGGAGACATGCAGTTGGAGGGTAGCAATATCAATGAATATCATACAAAGTCGGCCCAAGAAGTTGCAAGGGGAAATGCAAATGCTATTTTACAAACTTTTCAGGAAACATTCCGCGGAGGTAGCCTCACTTTACCAGGTTAGAGTTACATCTCCCCACTTGTGTCCGGAGACAGTTCAGGGACTTCTGCACGCGTAGCATGAACACTTCTATCTCTACGAAGAGAAGACACATTGCTTTCTATACAAAGTGACATTTCTTTTCTTCATTTTTGACATACCGCCTAGATATCTTTCTACTATCTGTCATATTGTCTTTATAATTCTAACGATCTTTGTCTAGGTCCTTTTTTATGTAGACTATTTCAGAAGAAAGTTTTCTATCCCAAATGTCAAAATCACACTGACAACTGTCAGTTGTCTAAGGGATTTTGTAATCGCTAAAGACAGTAGAAAACTTTCTACTCGACGGCCACAAAGTATATACGGTTATCTACAAAATCCCGCAAAAAAAAAAACAAAACTCCCAAAATTCCACTGTCAAAGATCCACGAATGACAGCCGGGACCAAAGGCTTAACGTGCTTTCCGAGGCACGGAGGGGTCTCGGTATGTAAAGATGGTCACCCATCCACGGACCAACCGCGGCAAGCGTAGCTTAACCTGATCAATCAACTTGTGCGGCTGTTATTATTTGGCCACGGACCCCTCCTTATAATGTGACTTAATATCAGTAAAAATTAAGAATCAAAAACAAAAAAAATTGTATGACAAAACAAAGAATTCTGAGTCAAATTAAGTAAAACATTGAATTTCGTAAAAAGTGCAGTTGCCTCTTTCTACTTTGCTGCCGTCGTACTGTCTACACGGAACGTCATCTTTGTCTACTCTTCTGTCGACAAACCGGTGCTCATGCTACGCGTGCTGTGTGGATCACGGGTGTTTCGTGATTTTTACATACAAATTCAATAAAAATCTTGTCATTTGTTGTTCTGTGGTCTGCTGTGAATAATTTTAATCATTTGAACATACCAACCACAAACAATTTTTTAAATATTATTATTATTATACTTAGTTGCTATGTTAATTGTAAAAAATTACTTAACTTTTGTTGATTTATGATTTAAAAATGTAGTTGTGTTTTGTGTGTAAACATCCCTTATTTGTTTCTTTAGGTTAAATTAAAATCTACTTATAATATACAAAATATCTTTCATTTTAGTTTTAGTCTTGCCGCACTAAATTACACACGTTTAAAAAAGAAATAAAAATTTAAACGTTGCCCATATGTACAACAACGGTAAGGAAATTTTATGACGTCCCGTTGTCCTTGTGACAGGGACACACATTACGGGGACAACGGAAATACAGGAAACGTGAAATCTTAACTGTCCGTTGTCCCCGTTGCCCAGACGTCACAAGGGGGACAACGGTAAGGAAAATTTATGACGTCCCGTTGTCCCCGTAACGGGGACACAGATTACGTTGACTGCGGGAATACACGGGTAAACTCTGCTTGCGTGATGCAGGATTTTACGTGACGTCAGTATAGTAGTAGCGTAGTTTACATGTGGCTTTTGCCCGCGATTTTGTCCGCGTGGGGTCCGAAATTATATTATCCCATTGAAGACTAGTCTAACCATCAATCTGTCCACCGGGTAAAACTCACTGAAACACTCTGCCGGGTCTCCTATGTTCTAACCCAGGTCATGAATCCACCGTGTGAAACCTAGAGATAGAGTTAGGGTCGCTTTCATAATATGAGTAACAAAGTAAGTATGGATGGATTAAATCAAGGTATAGGTATATAATGAGGCTCGGACTGAAAATACTGGACCGGGTAATGTTATCAATTAAAGTTTTAATCTAAAAAAATCTCACACAGTACCTATGTACGGTAATTCCAATACAATATTTAGTAGGTATACACACACTGTATGTGTATGTACTTATAACAAAGTACCTAGAAAAAAAAAACAATTTTCAATTTTTCAGACCCCCTTACACTGACCTGTTGCGAAAAAAAAAATATTTCTCGTTTGAAAAATTGTTGGGCAAACGTCGTCTAAAACTATTCCAAATAAGTGAATAGCATTAGTAGTTCTTGAAATATCCAGCTGTGACAGACGGACAGACAGACACATAGAGAGACGGACTGAGTCTAAGGGTTCCGTTTTACCATATTGGTACAGAACCCTAAAAAGAACAGCGACTGTAACAAGATGAATTAAAAGTATGCGATTTTGGTTGGATGAACAACTTGATTTCCCCTAATTGGTGAAACCTCTGAAAGTTTTATTTTTTATTAGTTTTTTTTAGGGTTCCGTACCAAAATGCTAAAACGGAACCCTTATGGTGAGACTAAGTCTGTCTGTCTGTCATAGCTGGATATCTCAAGAACTACTAATGCTATCAACTTGAAATTTAGAAAAGTTTTAGATGGCATTTGACCAACTATTTTGCAAATAAGAAAGAAATAAAAATAAATGTATATTTGTTGCAACAGGGACTGAAAGGGGGTCTGAAAAATTCGAAGTGGGGCTACTAGGGCATGTAGGGTGTCATATGAAAGAGCGCAGTTTGCACATTCTCAACCATTTTTTGTTAGGCCGCATAGTTTTCGACCTTTGATGAAAAATGTAAAAAAACATACAGTTCCTCCCCCCTTATCTCCGAAGTTTGCAAAGAGAAAAATATGAAATTATTCTACGGGATAGAAGTTTATGTAAAGATTACAGGAAAAATAAAACGAAGTCTCTAAATAGCACACTTTTTCAGAAATCATCAACAAAAGTTACATTAGTTCCACTATCGGTCAAGAGATGGCGCTGACAGAAAACTGCAATATTCTACACCGCAGTGCACAGTGTAAAAATTCTCTGACGAATATAGGTCTCGCTGATGAAAATTTAAAAACATAATAATATGATGGTACGGAACCCTCGGTGCACGAGTCCGATTCGCCCTTGCCCGGTTTTTCCTTTTGAGACGAGAGAGCGTAGCGAGAGATTTACCAAGAAATGTATTTAATTAAACATCTCAATTTACATACAGAGGCTTGAGGCTAAGTAATAACAGCCGCACGATCGATCAGGTTAAGCTACGCTTGCCGCGGTTGGTCCGTGGATAGATGACCATCTTCACATACCATGATCGTTAAATTTAAATCGAAAGCACGTTAAGCCTTTGGCCCCGGCTGTCATTCGTGGATCTTTGACAGTCATGACGGGTAGCCAGAAGCCCGAAAGTCTGACAACCAGTCTTACCAAGGGGTATCGTATTATCCAGTAACTGGGTTGTGGAAGTCAGATAGGCAGTCACTCCATGTAAAATACTGGTATGCTGCTGCATCCGGTTAGACTGGAAGCCGACCCCAACATAGTCGGGAAAAGGCAGGCAAGATGATGATCTGAATTTACATACAGAAGTATATTTGAAGGGCAAAATAAAGTTCTAAGTAGTTGTTTCCAAGAAACTTAATGAGTTCTTACAATCCGTTTTATTGTTATCTGAGCTTTTTATTTTTCCAATAATTTATTAAAGGGGAATATGTCAATTGTTTTGATTTTATTTCCCAACCATGTTGGGGTCGGCTTCCAGTCTAATCGGATGCAGCTGAATACCAGTATTTTACATGGAACGACTGCCTATCTGACCTCCACAACCCAATTACTGGGTAATACGATACCCCTTGAGAAGACTGGTTGTCAGACTTTTGGGCTTCTGACTACCCGTAACGACTGTCAAAGATCCGCGAATGACAGCCGGGACCAACGGCTTAACGTGCTTTCCGAGGCACGGTCTTTTTGTTGAAATGGTTAAATTAATAATTAAATAAAGGATTTTTCTATTTTATTTTAATCAAAACTGCAATTAGAAAGTTCTAGTAACTGTTAATGTACTCAGTTCTTGGAATATTCGAGACTTTCGGGTCCAGTTTGGTACAAAGGCTATAAATTCGTAACTAGAGAAGAATTTGTAATAGCTTCAGTCGGTTTTAGGACTTTGAGAAATGGTCTCGACGTGGCCGCGCTTCCGAACTTCCGAAGTATATAATACATATTTAACAGGATATTGTTATAACTCAGTAGGCAACTAACTTAGTCTAACGGTTATAACTTTGTAATACAAAAATCAAAGCTTTTTTTTAAATACAAATCTGGTTTTTAGGGTTCCGTAGTTCCTACAAGGAACCCTTATAGTTTCGTCATGTCCGTCTGTCTGTCTGTCTGTCTGTCCGAGGTTTTGCTAAGAGACCGTTAGTACTAGAAAGCTGTAATTTTATAGGAGTGCCTATATCAATTACGCCGACAAAGTAGTAAAATAAAATTTTGGAAAATATTTTTTTTTAGGGTAGCTCCCCTAATGTGAAGTGAGGATGAATATTTTTTTCGTCGTCCACCCCATCGTGTGGGGTATCGTTGAATAGGTCTTCTAATCGAAAAATTAACTATGCAACCCCGAAGTCAAGCTAAAATAATTTTACGATTTAATGCTCCATTTACGAAATATTAAACAAAGAGATTTAAGATAGGTACAATAGAGGGGCCATGCAAAGAAATGTCTTAGAAAAACTGTGATCCCATGTCTCAGTGCCGCCATCTGGTAAGATATAGCATAATTAGAGCGGCAATTTATTCAATTAGGTTCAGCTATCGCCCGGTAGATGGCCAGTGTGGCCAGTGTTGCCAGATACGATTTTCAATTCATCGATTAAAAATCGGATCGGTGGTGCCTGAAAAATCTAATATAAATCAAATCAGTTAGATAAATATCGAAAACTAAACAAATTAGGCAAAAATTGACTCAGCCAGAAAAAATATTCTAAGTACAATTTTATTCGCTACTATTCATTGTCCGTGTCACCGTCTATGACAGCGTATCAGTTTCAGTGTGTGTTTTTAAGTAAGTAGTTATTTACATTTTAAAACAAAATAATTTTAAACGCGCCTGCTTTGCCGCCGAACTATTATGCTTTTGTGTTTTATATTGAATTTTGTGTAAAGTAGACCTTTTTTGCAATTGTCGGTTGCGTTTCGTTTGTTGCAAAATTATTCTTTTACACTTTTGTTTGCAAATATTTGTAAATCTTATATCGATATACGTATATCCGAAGCGAGGTCCAAAGTCCGTAGATCTATGGATAAATCCGTAGGTCTGGCAATGCGGGGTGACACTAAGTACAAACTATAAAACCTGTAGTAGGGATTTTATCATATAGATTCAAACGTATCGATAATATTGAAAAAAGTTAGTAAGACAATTTTTTCGCATTTGAATAGATTGAAATAAGTGCCAAAAAATTAGGAAAGCAATAAAATTATCCATAGTTTCAATGTTTACAAATGATTTATTTTAAAAAAATATTTTTTCATACAAATTAGTAAATTATCGTTATTATCTTTATATGTGTGTGGTATAGTTAATTCTTCAAAAGACCATTTCAGTATGAGACCATACTGTAATGGTCTTTTGAAGAATTAACTACTTGACATGATCTGACCAAGATTATATCTGGACCTCTTGAGTTTGTTTTGGCCTTTCTTCTCTGATTAGTCAGATAGGAAACGCCGACCTCATCTAGTTTTTAAAATATGATTGATGTATAAAAGTGTCTGTACAGACACCAGCACATCAAGCTTATTTTTTAATTCTTCTAATATTATTACCCACTTTTATAAAATCAATTAAACATGGATCGATTTTAAACTGAATGTTACTTGAATGAATCGATTATTTTGTCACACCACTATATTAATTTCGTTAAAAAGTGGTAACACTTAAGCTGTCATTTAACCCAACTATAATAAAGTCACTCAGCAATAGATGGCGTTTAATACAAAATAAATAAATTTTCTAGATCTTTTTATGAAAATTATTTAATTCTAATTACTGAGTAAATATAGATAATACATACGAAAATAAACTGAATTTAGGTCCAGTTGTTTTACCATAACGAGACTTGCAGTAACGTAATGCGCAACTCGGCATATTTCCATACAAAATATTTTTCTTTTGTTGGACACGAATGCGTCAATGCGACTTGACGCGCAGGCGTACCATACTAGACTGAGAGACTTGTTACGCCTAGGTCACAAGTACCGGGACACTGTTTTGTTCGCAATGTCCCGTCTATTGTAAATACTTTAAATGTCTTTGATATTAAACTTTAAAGTGCAAATTTAAAGTGCTGGCTTGAAAAATCTGGAAAAAATCACGATGATAGTGCATTTCATGAACTTTAAAGGAAAACTATAGCGGTTAAGATAACTTTATTATTTTAGCGGTAATAGTCATCGAACTTGGGTGTTGGATTATTTTGTACCAAATACAAAATCCTTAGCATTAATCCATGAAGTAGTTGCTTGTTGTTCTTGTTTATAACGGGTAAAGACTTGCATTGAAAAACAAAATATGAAAAAATTTATTTATTTATTTTAATTTTTTTTATATTCAGAATAAAAAACAATAGAATCGTACTACATTGTGATGGTCTGTGTGGTGCTGGACTTGAAGAATAGCGCCATCCCTTACTTCCCGTGAATGTCGTAAAAGGCGACTAAGGATCGTACCGGAGAATGGGCAGCAGCGTTCTCTATGTATTCAACCATCATACCATACTGCGATCGCCAACCCGCCTGCCAAGCGTGGCGATTATGGCAAACCCTCCCAAAATTGGGGGAGGCCTCTGTCCAGCAGTGGACGTCTATCGGCTGAAACGACGACATTGTGATAACGGGCTATTACGGAACCCTATACTGTGCGTAGCCCGACACGCACTTAGCCGGTTTTTTTTATTAATACAATGTTCTTTATAATTATGTTTTTTATCTCAATAAAGAAGATAACAAGACAAGTTATTGATGTGTTCTTAAAAAACACGTGTTACCTACTTTTGTTGATCATGTGAACATCCATGCTGTATAGAAAGAAGTACCGCGACTTAGTCCGCGTGAAATTTTACCCTCCCTCCATTCACCCTCTTAGGGGTGGAACTTCGAAAAATCCTTTCTTAGTAGATACCTAATCTTCATAAAGAACACACCCTCCAAATTTTATGTCTCTAAGAGCAGCGGTTTAGGCTGTGCGTTGATATATCAGTCAGTCAGAACTTTGAATTTTATATACAGGGTTATTGGTAAAACATTAACAACCTCATAAGAGGTCCTTGTACTCATCACTATGAACAACTTTTACTGTGGGGCCAAACCTGAAATCGCGAAAAAAAATCAGCTGTTCCCTACATTTTGACGAGTGGGCACCCGCTTAAATGGCACCTGAGTAGTGTTGCCAGGTGTCCCGATTTGCGCGGGACGTCCCGATTTTCAGGCGTCCCGATTTGTACCTGATCACAAAATGAACAAAAATTCATAAAAAAATGTATTTTAGTAATTTACGCTACGTAATTTTTTGAACACGGAACGCCATCTATTGGCTTTAGATATATTCAAATATTGAGAATTTTGAAATTGTGCAAAAAGACTTAAAACCCCTTGTTTTTTTTTTGTTCACTATCCCGATCTGCAACCCTAAATCCCGATATTTTTTTGACCTCATGTACCGATTTACAACAAATCTGACCTGGCAACACTACACCTGAGTGAATGTGCCGCTGTGTGTCAAGTGCATTCACTCAGGTGCCATTTAAGCGGGTACCTAATGTGGAATACGTCTAAATGCAACTTAGAGAATTTGATATAGGTACGCGAACATAAATGTAGGGAACAGCTGGTTTTTTTTCGTGATTTCAGGTTTGATCACATAGTAAAAGTTGTTCGTAATGATGAGTACAATGACCTCTTAAGAGATTGTTGGTGTTTTTCCAATAACCCTGCACATAGCTATTTTCCTAATTAAACACGCTATTTATGTTAGCACATAAAAGTCGTCTTTTTATTTGCCTGCTTTTTTTGTCCCACTATTGGGCAAAGGCCTCCCTACTCTCTTTCCATCTCTCTGTCAAAAGAAGTCCAGCTTATCCCGCCATCTCTTCGTTTGGGCCTGCCGCGATATCTTTGATCATAGATCAGATATACTTACAGGTTGAAATTGAAAACATGCGACAAACCGAAATGGGAGATTGTACCCATCATTATGAAAAACTTTTACTAAGGGACAAAAGTTGCAATCGCGAAAAAAAAATCTGCTATTCCTTACATTTTGACGAGTTATGCGAACATAAATGTAGGGAACAGCTGATTTTGTTTTCGCGATTTCGGGTTTGGTCCCATAGTAAAAGTTGTTCATAATGATGAGTACAATCTCCCACATCAATTTGTCGCATCTTTTCAATTTCACCCTGTATGAAAGGTGTCCATGTCTTTGATAGTCAGATAATTGAGTGCGGTAGATGTGTCCTCTTTCAGAGTGATTTTATTTTTTAAGTACCTATCAGTTAAGTGTCTGCTGGGACACAGGCCTTCTCTCTTCGAGAAGGAGTGGGCTGTAATCCACCACGCGGGCCCAGTGCGGTTTGGTAGATGTCACATGTCTTCAAATTTTTGGTTCTAGGATATGTCGGTTTCCTCACGATGTTTCCTTCACTGTTTTGAGAGCAGTGGTGGGGAAATAATTTACACAAAGTGGGTAAAGCGCCTGTCTGGGTTCGAACCCACGACCTAGAACTCGTAAGTCACGACCGTTACCCAGTGGTAACGGTAGCAAATAGTTAACAGCCAGAGAGTAACTTTATACCTATTCCTAAATGGATGAGGTAAGGTTACATAGCTCTGTCCAAAAACCGTATAATATCGGGTGTACCAAAATGGTAAAAAGGATCTCTTACGTGCGACTCAGTCTGTCTGTCACAGCTGGATATCTCAAGCACTACTAATGCTATTTACTTGAAATTGAGAATAGTTTTAGATGACGTTTGCCCAACTATTTTGCAAATAAGAATGAAATAAAAATATACATAATTATATTATTTTTTTAATTAAAAAATAAACCTTTCCCCCTTATCTCCGAAGTTTGAATAGAGAAAAATCTGAAATCATGCTGTGATAGAAGTTTATGAAAAGATTACAGGAAAAATAAAACGATGTCTCTAATTATCACACTTTTTCAGAAATCATCAACAAAAGTTACATTAGTTCCACTATCGGTCAAGAGATGGCGCTGACCTAAAACTGCAATATTCTACACCGCAGCGTGCAGTGTTAAAATTTTCTGTCGAATATAGGCCTCGCTGATGAAAATTTAAAAACATAATGGTATTCTCACCATCGGTGCGCGAATCCGACTCACTCTTGCCCGGTTTTTTGTTTTATTTTTACTAGCTTACGCTGTCCCACTCCTGCGCAGAGGCCTCCCTCCACTTCATCAATCTTTCGCTAGCCCGCGCACCCTCCTTCCAATTTTGACGGAACCTACCCAGCTCGTCCCGCCATCTTTTGATGATCATATTTTCCACATTGTCTGTGTGGTGCCGGACTTAAAGAATAGCACCACCCCATACTTCCCGTGGGTGTCGTAAAAGGCGACTAAGGGGCGTACCGGAGAATGGGCAGCAGCGTTCTCTATGCATTCCACCACCATACCATACTGCGATCGCCAACCCGCCTGCCAAGCGTGGCGATTATGGCAGACCCCCCCTTTTTGGGGGAGGCCTAAGTCCAGCAGTGGACGTCTTTCGGCTGAAGTGATTTTCCACATCTTTGAAAAAGATCCGCAGAATTGTTATAATAAACTACAGTATTATATTTCACAGCGGCTAATATAACCGTAAAACTACCCACTTAACGGGAAAATCTCCTAAAAAACCCATAAACCGACACCTCATAAAAGTTAAGTCCTGTCGCGTGCCACAACTAGGCCAGACATGATGCTATGTAGGTCACAATATGATCACTTCTTGGTCATAAATAGCTGTGGGACCCCCGTCAGCCGGTGACCTTGCCAACTTTCGGATTAAGGCCTACGCAGACCGAGATGGCATGGCAAGGGATTTTGCCGTCAGTCAGCGCACACTAGCCGCTTAGATACCACGGCATTCCAGCGGCTTCCCCGTTTCTCTACCCCCGCCGCCTCACCCCGCGGTATGTCACAACGAGCGCCGGAGTCCTTGGCATGCCGTTGCCTACCGCATGACGCCACGGCATCCCGCCGCGGGTGCCCGTGGCGCGTTTTTCAATGCCGTGCAATGAAATCCCTTTCGATGCCACGGAATCATTTTAAAGCATAGCAATTTATGTCGTATTTATAAATCTATACGTACCTATTGAATGTCCATTGGTAAAAATTTAAATTCCTTGCCGTACCGTCCCGGTCTGCGTAGGCCTTTACGGTCGAATTATTGTAAAGGGAATCTTGGGAATCATACATAGGTATTTTATGTCTCTATTTTCCTTTGTGAGTGGATCAAAAAAGTAAAAAAAGAGGATTTTATGTTTTTGTCATGGCTGTGAGTGACTATTGTCGTTATCATAAAAGCAACTTATTTTATTAATTTAATATTTTCTTCCACATACTCGCGGCTATGGAGCGAGCTATGCTCCGAGCTCTTTAAAGGATAAAATCAGGAATGAAATTATCCGGAAAAGAACCGCAGTTACCGACATAGCTTGCAGAGTAAGCAAACTGAAGTGACAGTGGGCTGGCCATGACTGTCGAAGGACCGATGGCCGGTGGAGCAGACGAGTCCTGGAGTGGAGACCGCGTATCGGCAAGCGTAGTGTGGGACGCCCCCTAGCTAGATGGACGGACGACCTAAAGAAGGTGGCTGGGGTAGACTGGATGCGGAAGGCGGAGGACAGGGTGCTGTGGCGCAGTCTGGGAGAGGCCTATGTCCAGCAGTGGACTGCGATAGGCTGAGTTGATTGATTGATAGGCTGAGTTGATTGATTGATTGACTCGTGGCTCGTGGCTAAGTCATAACAGCCTACGCTTGCCACGGTCGGTCCTTGAATAGGTGACCATATTTACAAACCGAGAGAGAGAGAGAGGTCACAGAGGGGTCTGTGTGACTATTGGTCGCGGCTGTCACTCATGGATCTTTGACAGTTGTTACGGGTCGTCAGAAACCCGATAGTCAGACAATCAGTCGTACCAAAAGGTATCATGTTACCTAGTAATTGGGTTATGATGGTCAGATAGGTAGTCGCTCCACGTAAAATACTGGTATTCCACTGCACCCGGTTAGACTGGAAGCTGACCCCAACATACTTGGAAAAAGGTTAGGCCAATTACATACCATCACTGTTGTATGGAATCTCAAAAATGTTTATCCAAATAATTATCTGCAGTTCGCTGTTCACTTCATGTCTATACATAATAATATACAATTTTGGTCACGAGCAGACTCCTATAAATAAAGGACCTTGCAAATCACAACTCTGAAACTTTCCAATTGAGTTACACTGTATTACAGTATAGAACTAAACAGTAGGACAAAAGCCGTCACTATCACACAGGATAGATTTTGTTTATGAAATGATATTTTATAAATTATTGGTGCAGAGATTTGTATTTAGTGCAGAATGTTTTGTATAGTATGAATATGGAAGTTTATAAGAGTGGGTTAAGACCAAAGAAACAACGGATTAATTGTGTGAAAGATATGGTTGGAAAGGAGTTTGCTACTAAGAGGAAGACATGCTGCCGACCTCAAATACACAAACGGGGATAATGATGGGAGAATAACCGTGATGGTCGACAACATTTCGGTGAAGTGTCACAAAAATAGCCTAGTTCAATCAACCTACCTAGCTTTTTCCCAATTGTGTTGCTAGTATTATATGAAGCGACTGCCTTTCTGACCTCCACAACCCAGTTGTCAAACTGTCAAAGATCTACGAATGACAGCCCGGATCAACGGCTTAACATGCTTTCCGAGGTACGGAGGGGTCTCTATATGTTATGAATGGTCACCCATCTATAGACAGACCTCGGTAAGCGTAGCTCAGCCTTCGATCGACTCATGCGGATTTTATTACTTAGCAGTAGCAAAGGTTCAACTTTTGTAAGAGGTAAGCCGGAGTAGGTAGATATCTTTAATATGATTATATTATTTGTCTATAGAATACTGATTGTGCCATTTTTCAAAGGGAAGCCGGTAGGAATCGAGTTGTATGGAACCTTCACCACTGTACTTAGCCACGAGCCCTCACAACTCCACAAATATAACCTAGTTGAGATACTGCTTGATATATTTTCCACTGTGACTGTGTGTATTCAGGTCCTACATCTGTGACTGCTACTCTCGTTTTCCTTACTTGTGCGAGTTCAACTTCTACTCCTACAGAACTAATGCATTTGTCTTGTCCGGCGTCCAGTTAATGTGTCCTTATAGTTTGTAGTTACCGCAGTTTTTAACTTAGCTCCTATGTTTGAAACTAAGACTGCGACGTTACTTTTAAGGATTTAGATGACGTTCAACTGAGTTGGGTTTTACTTTCGATAAGTTTTCTGAAGAATCGTTTCAGCCAGTTTTTGAAAACAACATATCCTTTATAGCCTCTCATCAGTCATCATCATTAACCTGCAGTAGTCACATCACATTATCACTGCGGTGACATGCTGAATACTCTAATCCATCTGCTACCAGAAGCCTTGTGAAGATCGTCGTCTGCACCTGCGCCTGCAGTGCTATTCTGTAAAAATCTCACCGTGGAAACTTAGGTGAAGTGAGCGTGGAGTGCGCTGTCAATAGTGTCAATTCCTAGCCAAAACAAACTCACCTCACCTAAGTTTTCACGGTGAGATTTTTACAGAATCGACCGGCTGTAACTTGTAGCATCTGACTGTACCCACCTGTCATAAAGAGTAAACTTACATAATGTGGATAAGACAAAGATTATAACAGAAGACGATCCAGGAGGGGATCGAGGTGGGGGGTGGGGTTGGAGGGGGGGGGGGGGTTCAGGGGTCAGACCGGAATAACTCAAATAATCTAATTTAATGTTTTGTGTTTCCTAATGTTAATTACTTACTGTTGTTTAGAATCAAGTTCTAACTGAACAGACAGCTGTGCTGCTGGGAGTTTGTTGCGCCACTTCTTCTTTCCAGCTAAAGAACTAGGAAGTGTATATCACACTAATATTATAAAGGCGAAAGTTTGTGAGTGTGTGTGAGGGGGTGTGTGGGTGTGTGTGGGTGTGTGTGTGTGTTTATATGTTTGTTACTTCTTCACGCTCAAACGGCTGGACCAATTCTGATAAAATAAATTATGGAGGTAGCTGACACCCTGGATTAATATATACTAGTAGGCTACTTTTTATCCCGATATTCCCACGGGATCGACATTTACGCGGTAGAAACCGCGGAGCGCAGGTAGTATGTAATAAATGACTTTTGATTTTGATTTTGACGTCAACTGTCTTAAAGCAACGGTTGCAATGGTGGGTTACAACCATCATCATCAGCCTGCCTTTTCCCAACTATGTTGTGGTCGAGTTCCAGTCTAACCGGATGCAGCTGAGTACCAGTACTTTACATGGAGCTACTGCCTATGGTGTACCTACCTAATGCTAAAAAGCAAAGGTTAGCCATGTCTTAAATATATTCTAGAACTAGCTGCGCCCCGCGGTTTCACCCGCGTAATTGTCGATCCCGTGGGAATATCGGGATAAAAAGTAGCCTATATGTTAATCCAGGGTGTCGGCTACCTCCATATAAAATTTTATCAAAATTGGGAAAGCCATTTGAGCGTGAAGAAGTAACAAACATATAAACACACACACACACTCACACACAAACTCACAAACTTTCGCCTTTATAATATTAGTGTGATTTCTGCTCGCGACCTCGTCGGCGTGAAATTTCTGGACCCCCCGACCCACCCCGTCGCATCGCATCGGCTGTATGCGCTAATACTTTGTTTTCGCTTTGCGATCTTTCTGACTTTTTTATTTCTTTCTGCTCGGTTCCTAAGGGTCACCAGTAGCCCATAGACTTCCTTAAGAATTGGGCTGTTAAATGCAAAATAAAAAAATTCTATTGCGACTGGTAGTTTCAGAGATTAGCGCTTCCGAACAAAAAAAAAACGGTCAAGTGCGAGGGTTCCGTACAAAGGAGAAACCCAAACTCCATAGAAACTTGGGCCTGGCGTTACAGGGCTGGAATTTGGCCATAAATTAGAGCATTTAGGAAGGTTTCACGAGCCCAATTTTCACGTCTCCCAGCAATGGCCAAATTGGTAAAATCAGACAACAATGTTCACTTTTTAGGTTATTTTTAGTACCTAATTAAACAATGAGATATTTTTGAGACTTTCGTTTCCTACGTAAATCTGGAACGAACATGTGCTGTGCTTCAGCACCTGCCGCCTATCACGATGAGGTTTAGGTACTTATATAAAAAGCGCTCAGGGGATGACTTCCGATTTATCCGATTGTTCTTGTAGCGGTAGGTACTGGAAACCTCAGCAGAAAACTATGTTTATTATACAAGGCCCACTTACATCACCACTGGCTTGCATTTGTTAATATTGTACCTAGGGATTTGATGCAATCTCAGATTACAGTAAGTAATCTGAGATTGCAATAATATATTAAAATAAAAAAAAACACAGGAAATTGTGATGGTTTTATTAATTACTTTCTTCATTAGGATTATCATAATATAATAACACAGTAGGTATCCAGAAATTGTGCAGGAGGCAATTGACTACCCTGGTGCCGTGCCCAACCAAGATACCATATTACGCTCATGGTGTGGGTACAGCATCCAACCGTTCTTTTGCTAACGATACAGGTTCGGTTATAGCATCCCTTCCACTTAGAGAGCTGGCGACTAAATCCTATTACTAATATGCCTCGACTTTATTCTTCCTAAGTTTGAGTCCGATGTTGACAGCTCTTGCTGTAGATCATGGAAATGCCGGGATGCTCTATTTGATCGCACCCAACAAGTGTGACAGACAACACTTGAAGCACCCACCTGAAAATAATATAATTATCTACATTAAAGGGTTGTGTGGTGTGTTATTGCCCACTTTGAAAAAGAATGATCTAAAGAAATCCTGATGTAGGTTAGTAAGCCTGAGTTAGCTTAACCATTATCACACAGTTTTAATTCACTTAAATGTTTTAAAATAAAACTTTTGAAAGCCCTTGTTATCAAAACTAAACTAAAAAAAATGTTATTAAAAAAGCATGAAAAAAACTATTATATTAACCGTGCGTGGTAGGATCCATCCGCTTATAACTTCGTGTATTCTGTGTTCTTGCACTGTACCAGTAGTTGTAAGTTGATGGCAACGAACTCTTCTCAGAAGAGAACGTCCACAGTCAATACACACTCGTTGGTGTCCTGTAGGTGTCTGTTCGCTCCCTTCTGATATATTTCCATCAAGAGATACAGCATTGGCATGATTCCAGCAAGCTTGGCAGATTAAAGTCATTTTCATTTACCTGAAGCAAACATCTATCATTTGACTATTAGGTCTAGCATTAGCATTTAGCAATAAACATCCGAGTGGCACATTTGGGTAAACATACTTAAGCGGCCTTATTACATTCCCACTGCAGGGACACAGGTCTCCTCTCTGAGAGGGAATATAATTAACCAATAACCATGCAGGTTCAGTCCGGATTGGTGATGTCACAGTCATGTCTTCGAAAATGAAGCATCACATCTGCACATTCTGGTATCATTATATAAAGTACAACTACCAACAAACAACTGAACAAATGCGATAACACTATTTTAGTTAATACACTTTAGTTCGACTACATTAAATTATTACATACATTGTACAAAAATGTTACAATATAGAAATATCGGATACTAACCGTTTGAGGCGCGCGCGACCCATTCCTGTACAATTGAAAGAATCATTTTCATCTTGCAATCTTCGCCTTCCTATAGTATGGCAGTGGGCCGTTGCAATTCCGCAATTAATGCACAGATTCATGATGTCGTGCCAGTCGTCAAAAAGAGCAATAATCAGATCCGGTTTTCCAGCAAAAGTCAGCACAGGTGGCAGGTTATGTAACGGTGTCCATTGTTCAAGCGAGGGTCAGTCAGAATACAATCAATTTCGGAGTCCAGTATTCGATTAGAGGTCTTATGAAAAAATAAATCCCCAGAAATACAGAGAAACAACACATTGACTTACGCAAAAATCCGAAAAGCGAATGACATTAATGACATGACATTACAACCATGATAATTGACAGACGGTGACATTGACATTTGGCGTTTACTAGTGCAATCCATGGTGCAGTCGATTTTATCGATTATTTATTTCTTTTATTGTTTTTTAATGGCGATTACTTTAAATATCAATTAGTTTCCAGATTTAATTGCTTTACATTGATTTTAATACCTAAAAAGTCATTTATACTAAAACAATGGAGTGTTATTTAATTATTTGTATCAGCATCGATTTCCACTAAATCGATCATATTCTTAGGGTACGCTCTATTGATAGAATACCAGCATTTGTGAAGTTAGTGACGTATAACAAAATAAGTGTTGTAACGGTTTACAAAGGTGGTTTAAAACAAAAAAATAGAAATCTAATTATTTTCTAGACTTGGCCATTGTAAATGAAGCTAAGATTTAAATGGGTTAATTTAGAAAAATAGACGATTTTTTTGGTACATATCTTATTCGTGTAACGGCTAGGCCCAGAAACGGGTTTCTCCTTTGTAGGTTTTAGGATTTTTTCCTCTATTCGTGCTACATGACATTGCTTCTTGCCAAATTTCATGATCTCTCCCGTTCCTCGTGTTCTTCGTGCCTCTCTCGTTTCTCGACCCGATTTCAAACGCACGTATCTTTTGATTGCATTGACTTAGATGTTGATTTTTTCACTGCTCAAAGGGATTGAAGCATTTGGTATTGGACCACGAAGTGATCTTATAAGGATTCCGTTTCTCCTTTTGAGGTACGAAACCTCATAAAAACAAACTCTTCAGCTTTTTGATAGTATCTAAAAAAATAATAAGTGAGACCTTTTGATTTTGATACTAAGATATTATGATACTAAGATATATATGATACGTAAGATATTGTTAGCAACCGATATTAACAAAGTTCACAATCAAGTACAAACACCTATATAAACAATAAAGGCCTATTATTTGGTGCCAGGGCACTATGTTGGTCGGCAAAATGGAAAACTAAATTTAAATATACCCGTGTATGCCAAACACAGTTTTATTTTTATTACATTTGCACGTTTGGAAAATGAAATCCATTTGTTTTCATTGTGCACTGTATAAAATAAACAATTCAAATTATGTTTCAGCCAGTTTTGTTATACTTTCCAAATAGATTTCCACTGAATTTTTGTGTTTTAGTTTTATGTAGCGTCCAGCGGGAACTGCCGGTCGATTCTGTAAAAATCTCACCGTGAAAACTTAGGTGAAGTGAGTTTGTTTTTGCTAGGAATTGACACTATTGACAGCTCACACCACGCTCACTTCACCTAAGTTTTCACGGTGAGATTTTTATAGAATAGCTCCGCTGGTCTTTCTTTTGTGAGTGAGATTCGTTTGTGTATTTTAAATGAAAGTCATCATCTGCCTAGCCTTTTCCAAACTATGTTGGGGTCGGCTTCCAGTCTAACCGGATGCAGCTGAATGGTATTCAGCTGCATCCGGTTAGACTGGAAGTCGACCGTATTTTACATGGAGCGACTGCCTATCTGACCTCCATAACCCAGTTACTGGATAACACGATACCTCTTGGTAAGACTGGTTGTCAGATTTTCGGGCTGCTGACTACCCGTAACGACTGTCAAAGATCCACGAATGACAGACGGGACCAAGCGTTATTCCGGTCTGATCCCCTGAACCTCCCGTCCACCCCTCGATCCTTAACGTGCTTTCCGAGGCACGAGACCCCTTCTCGGTCTGTAAAGATGGTCACCCATCCACGGACCAACCGCGGCAAGCGTAGCCCTGTGTGGCTGTTATTATTGAAGTATTATACATATTTATCATAATTTATACATCGTCAATGGTCATCGTCATCGTCATTTATATGTCGTCTGTATCAATTCTCTCTTTTCACCCGACTGCACAACAGCAAAGACAAGGTTATTATTATGGCTTTCACGTATAGTTAAAATAAGATATAACACGGTCAAATTAAAATAGCTAGCAAAACTGCAGAGTTTCGCAAGTTATCTAAACACGATAAAATGAATAAATCAAACATTTGTGGATTTTCAGAGGGTCAACAACTTCTGGTGGTATTATTGATAATTGAAGTATGAGTGGAGAAAATCGGTTTTCTTTTATATTATCGTTTCAGTTATGGATACACATCCTATTGGACTTTGTGAACTAAACCTCATTACTTATATGTCTATGGTGATAGACTTTTGTATCTACTGTCTATTGTTGTCATAATCTGTCATATGTAATGTGTCCGAACCGTGAACGAAATAAATAAATAAATTCCTATTTGCAAACTAAGCATGTTAATTCCACTTCTATCTAATAGGTTATGGGCCCAGTGCACCTACGCAAATAAGGTTTTTTATTTTGTTTAATTTTTCGAAAAAATAATTTTCTGTAAGAAGAAAAAAAAAGACAATCGACAATTTTTTTTTCTCTTTCCGTGGGCATTATAATCTAGTTTAAAATAATAAAAATGTCCAGCGAAGCACATAGTTCGACAGGAATTCCAATAGAAAAGCTGCAGGGCATGGAAAATTACAATAACTGGAAGTTTTCCATGAAGATGCTCCTGATGCACGAGGACCTACTCGAATGTATCGAGTCCACCGACGGAAGCAAAGATACCAGAAAAAATCAGCGCGCGCTTGCAAAAATTTGTCTATCTGTACATCCCAATGCTTTTTCGCTTGTGCGTAACGCAAAATCAGCTTACGAAGCATGGGCAAATTTACAAAAGGCTTACGAGGATAAGGGTCTGTGCAGACGCTTAGGATTACTGCGATTGCTTTTTGGAACTAAGCTCGAAGAGAATGCTAGTAACATGGAAGCTTACATTACGAAAATAACGGAAATTGGACAACAATTGCATGACATAGGTTCTCCACTAGACGATGACTTCATAGCAGTCATCATGTTGAGCGGACTGACATCCGATTACGACCCGCTCATCATGGCGTTGGAGAATTCCAGTGACAAGCTTGTCAGTGAAACTGTGAAAATGAAATTATTACAGGAGTTTTACAGAAGAGATGACAAGACAGAGACTGCATCGGCTTTGACTACTATTAAGAAGATCAAATGTTACCGATGTAAGAAGCCAGGACACACAAAGACGAATTGCCCTAAGAATGCTGTTTCTACGACTCCAGTGAGTAATGTCAAGGACAAGAAGAAGGTATTATTGTCAGCATTATCGGTAAATCTTAAGAATGATGTCTGGTACGTGGACTCTGGTGCAACCAACCATATGTGCAACAACAAGAGTGTTATGTTAGAGTTGAAATCAACTAAAGAACTCTCTGTGAACATTGCAAATGGTGATCAGTTATGTACTGCAGGATTAGGTAAAGTTAGAATTAAGTTAGATAGCGGTTTTAGAACAATAACTAATGTTTATTTGGTTCCTCAACTGTCAACTAACCTTTTATCAGTGAGTGAGTTAACAAGAAAAGGTTATAAAGTTAATTTCAATTCTAAAACCTGTAGAATAATGGACGGGCATGAAACCATAGCTACTGCTAGTTATGTGAATGGTATTTTTCAATTAGATTCTATAGGGAATAGCAGTAGAGCTGATGTCGAAGTGCAGCCTCAATGCATGGTGTCTGACAGCAGCAGTAAATCACTATTGGACTGTGATGTGTCAGAGCAAGAGCAGAGCAGCTTGGTGTCACAGGAAGTATGGCATCGCAGGCTGGGGCACCTCAACTCTAGGAGCATGAATGTCATGAGACAAGGTATGGTTTTTGGTATTAATTATGATAGTACTCGTTTTCAATCATGTATTGCCTGTATTAAAGGAAAACTTACAAAATTACCTTTTCCAAAAGTGTCTCATAGTAGGTCTAAGGAGATTTTAGGCTTAATACATACAGATTTGTGTGGACCAATGCAAGAGAAGTCATTTGGTGATGCTTGTTATTTTCTTACATTCATTGATGACTGTTCAAGAAAAACATTTGTTTATTTTCTGAAAACAAAAGGCGAGGTTTTTGAAAAATTCAAAATGTTTAAAAAGCTTGTTGAAAATGAGACTGATAAGAAAATAAAAACTATTCGTAGCGACAATGGTGGTGAATATATTAATAAAAAATTCCAGGAGTTTCTGCAACAGCAAGGAATCTGTCACCAAACAACTGTCCCGCATTGTAGTCAACAGAATGGTGTGGCAGAAAGAGCTAATCGTACCATCATGGACAAAGCTCGCTGTATGCTGGAAGATGCTGGTCTTGACAAACGTTTTTGGGCAGAGGCCGTAAACACTTCAGTGTATCTGAAGAACCGCTCACCAACAAAAGCTGTCATGGGCATGACACCACTGGAGAAATGGACTAATACAAAGACAAATGTAAGTCATCTTCGTACATTTGGTTGCTTGGCTTATGCTTTGACTTCAAATCACAAGAAACTTGATTCGAAGGCAAAGAAATATATATTTGTAGGTTACTGCAACAATACAAAGGGTTACAGACTCATTGATCCAGAGAACCCTGAGCATTGCATTAAAGCACATCATGTGAGGTTTTTAGAAGATCGTTTTTGGAAGAAGGATTTGTCAGATGATGATACTAATCAAGTAGTTCATGTTGTTTCACATACAGAACAGATATGTAGGGCAGACGAAAACACCGGGAATGTAAGTTCTCAGGGTGTGCCTGAACATTGTCCTTCTGATGACAGAAATAGGAACAGGGACACAGTATTTAGTATCAATGACAGTAGTGATTCATCTGAAATAGATAACTCGTCGGATGAAACCTACATTCCAGGGAGTTCAAGTGAAGACTCTACAACTACAGACTTCACTGATGCTGTAAATGAAGATCTATTTGCACAACTGGTAGCTCAACAGTATAGGGATCTTGGAGACCCGGAGACTGTTAAGGAAGCACTTGGTGGCAATGAAGCTAAAGAATGGAAGGAAGCCATGGAAGATGAGTATAAATCCTTTATTACCAATAAAGTCTGGCGCCTTGTGGATCTACCTAAAGATCACAAAGCAGTAAAATGCAAATGGATCTTTAAGAAAAAGAGGAACTTAGATGGAAGTCTCCTAAAATACAAGGCACGGCTGGTTGCCAAAGGATTTACTCAAAGGTATGGCATTGACTACAATGAAACTTTTTCACCTGTTGTCCGTTACTCTACTATCCGTTTGTTATTAGCACTAGCTTCAGAATATGATCTGGAAATAAATCACCTAGACGTCAAAACAGCCTTTTTGAATGGTGATCTTAAAGAGCATGTGCTAATGGAACAACCAGAAGGTTTTGTGAAGAAAGGACAAGAACATAAGGTGTATAAGTTGGATAAAGCCGTTTATGGATTAAAACAGGCTGCAAAGTCATGGTATGAAAAAATTAACGGAGTATTAATAAATAAACTCCATTTCAATAGGATGCCTTCAGAACCATGTGTTTATTATAAAGGACAAAAGAGGGAAATGGTTATAATTGCCCTTTATGTCGACGACATAATGTTATTCTCTTCATCGATATCCAAAGAAAGAGATATGGTGAAAGAAAAACTCATGTCAGAGTTTGAGATGAAGGATTTGGGACCTGCTCATCAAATATTGGGCATGAGAGTATGCAGGAATAAAGAATCGATTACTTTAGATCAGTCACATTACATTGAAACTGTTCTACGTAAATTTAATATGACTGAATGCAAACCGTCTCCAACCCCAATGGAAGCAGGATTGAAACTAAAGAAAAGAGAAGTCAGGGATACGTCTTGTTTCGACTACAGAAATCTCATAGGCTGCTTAATGTATATTTCAGTCTGTTCCAGACCAGATATCTCGCATGCAATAAGTGTTCTGAGCCAATTTAACGAATGCTTCGATGAAACACATTGGAAAGCTGCGAAAAGGGTCCTGCGATATCTCAAAGGTACAAGTCATTACTTTCTTAAGTATGTTAAGGGCGGATTGGTCATAAATGGCTACACAGATGCTGATTGGGCATCCAATGAGGTTGATCGTCGTTCATACACAGGGTATGTATTTACATTAGGTGATTCTGTTATATCTTGGGAAAGCCGTAAGCAGAGAACTGTGGCTCTCTCAAGCACTGAAGCAGAGTATATGGCTATTTCAGATGCTTGCAAAGAAGCGTTGTTTTTACGTATTTTTTTGAATGAATGCCTTCAAGTTCATTGTAAGATAAATTTGTACAATGATAATCAGTCGGCACAAAAACTATGCTCTAATTCAATGTTTCATGCTCGTACCAAGCATATAGATATTAGGCACCATTTTATAAGGGATATTGTAACTAATAAATTTATTGATATCCGTTATATGCCTACAGGTGACATGGTAGCTGACTTGCTCACTAAACCGTTAACTAAAGAGAAACATGTTAAGTTCTCTTTGTCTCTTTTATCAGTGTAATATTTAAGACTTTAGTTCAAGGGGTAGTATTGGACTTTGTGAACTAAACCTCATTACTTATATGTCTATGGTGATAGACTTTTGTATCTACTGTCTATTGTTGTCATAATCTGTCATATGTAATGTGTCCGAACCGTGAACGAAATAAATAAATAAATTCCTATTTGCAAACTAAGCATGTTAATTCCACTTCTATCTAATACATCCCGTCAGTGAAGATTACACAAAAAAAAACTGATTTTTTAAACTGATATTTCAAGTGACTATGATTTTTTTATCACCCACAAAAAAAATCAAATTAATACAATTTTGTTTTTGTCTAGATATCGTGCTCATCACATCACATCTGCGGAGTTCCCCTAGCTAATTTGGCCCTGTAAATTTTAAATAAAAAAATCTAAGTATGCAAAAATTTAGTCAAAATCAAAATAAGAAAAACCAAAGTCATTTCAATCAATCAAAATATTTTATTTCACATAAACCTACATGGCAAGGGCACTTATGAAACGTCAGAAACTAGGTGCACGGTTCCAATTGGTCGTTTCCTATGGAAAAAAACCGGCAAGAAACTCCACGGTTACTATTTTAATTAAAAATAATTGGCTTTTACAATGTTTTCAAATTACAGTAGGTCTGGGAGGACAGCGTAGGCCTGTCAACAAGTACCAGGTACTTGATAAAATAAAAAATAGTTTACAGATCTAAACTCTACAAGCTTACAAAGTCCTCACATTTACAAAATAAGAATCTATCGAAAGGATAAATAAAAAATAAAAACCTAGTAAAACCAAGTGATATGATTGCCGTTACAACCACTAATAAAGAGGTGATTTATTAAAACTAGGTCAAGAATTAGCACTTTTTGAAGGTCATAATTACACGAGCCTGTCCCCTAAAACGCCCGCCCTTCACCTCCACTTCGTTTTATGTGTATTTGTATGTGATTCTTTTTTCCTGTCGCAATCTGCTAATCCACTTTGACAAGATGAGCAGTTTAGATCGTCCAGGATAATATAAAGACACCCAGTTTCTCTATATGTATACATAGGGTCAAACTAAATTAGCTAGCCAAACTCGACGTGATAGGTATCTACATACATAACATAACAATAATGTTCCCACTGCTGGGACAGAGGCCTCCTCTCGGTGAGAGGGAGTGCGGTGCTGGTTGGCAGATATCACATGTCTTCGAATTTTTGGTTCTAGGACATGCCGGTTTCCTCACGATGTTTTCCTTCACCGTTTTGAGAGCAATGGTGATGAAATAATTTACACAAAGTAAAGCGCCTGTCTGGGTTCGAACCTACGACCTACAACTCGTAAGTCGCGGCCGTTACCACTTGGCCACCACTGCTCTCACATAAACTCTGATAGGTATATAAACACGATAAAATAAATTTCTGATGGCGATGATCACCTTGATAAGTCAAAACCAGTTCTTAATCAGAATTACCGCGGGTTGACCTTGACAATTAGCCCTGACCAGAGGGACCTACACAAATAGACCCGGATGACCTCCGACCTTCAAGACTTCTATGAATAAATGAGCAGTTCCCAACAGTGTTGACTACGGGGCTAGCTTCCAATTAAATTACTTACTAATTGTCCAGGACACGGGCCAACTGTGAATAGTATTTGTTAGTCAATAAGCGACTGCTATTATTATTAATATTTTGATGGCAATTATTATTGTAAGTAGGTATTTCAAATTTGATTCTGTTTTTTCTCGGTAGAGAGCAGTGGTATCCCAGTGGTAACGGCCGCGACTTACTAGGTTCAAACCCAAGTCAGGCGCTTTATTTTAAATAAATTATTTCATCACCACTGCTCTCAAAACGGTGAAGTGATTTCATTTAAGTTTCACTATGTGGACACGCGTAAAAATGTTGGCGTGTCCAGATGACGAAATAATACTAATTTTGAGTTTCGCCAACAGGACACACGTGTGTCTCTCGTGTCGAGTTGGTGAAAAACCCATGGAAAACATCGTGAGGAAACCGGCATGTCTTAGAACCAAAAAACTCGAAGACATGTGACACCAACCCGCACTGGGCCCGCGTGGTGGGTTACGGGGCCCACTCCGTCTCACCAGAGAGGTCTGTGTCCTACCAGTGGGCATACTAATTCCTTTTTTTATTTTATTTTTTTTGTATCTTGGGTGTCGTTTTCATGGTTTTCGAGGGTGCTGAAGTCAATATGAAAATCAAAGATGGACGTGTTTGCTGATTTTCTTTTTAAACTTCGTTCCTGCCAGAGGTCCCCCCGAACCCCGAAGCCTTTTTTTAAATAATTTATTTAGATTTTTGGTTATGCTACATAGAATATATTTAGTTTTAAGATAATGTCAATCAACTCAGCCTATCGCAGTCCACTGCTGACATAGGCCTCTCCCAGGCTGTGCCACAACATTCTGTCCTCCGCCTTCCGCATCCAGTCCATCCCAGCTATCTTCATAAGGACGTCGTTTCATCTAGCTGGGGGGCGTCTCATGCTACGCTTACCAATACGCGGTCTCTAGGACTCGTCTGCTCCACCGGCCACCGGTCCTTCAACAGACATGGCCAGCCCACTGCCACTTCAGTTTGCTTACTCTGCAAGCTATGTCGGTAACTCCGGTTCTTTTCCGGATAATTTCATTCCTGATTTTATCCTTCAAAGAGACTCCGTGGGTACCTCGCTCCATAGCGCGCGAAGCGACCTTAAATTTGTGGACCAGCCCGACCGGCAGTGTCCACGTTTCAATACCGTATGTCATGATGGGCAGGACGCACTGGTTGAAGACCTTAGTTATCAAACCATACAAAAGTAAAAAACAGGAAAACAAAAAACTTCTTTCATATATCTATGTTTCAAAAACTGCGGGATAGACAACGAGAAGACTTGAAGGAGTTTCCAAATGCTGCCCAACCCAACTGGATCCTTCTGTCGGCCTTTTTCTCAAAGTTGTGTCTACGGAGCTGGATGACTTGCCCTAGGTAGACATAATCCTTCACAACTTCGAGAAGCAACCCTACGATGTGGATTGGACTCGGCAAGACGTGCGAATTGTACATGACTTTTGTCTTGTCCAAATTCATCATGGCGAGGCCAACCCGCCGAGAGGCTCCATTTAGGCTGTGCAGCATTAGCTCTAGCGGTTTCAGCCTCTCTGCCATTATCAAATGTTATATCCCCTAAATTGTTTACCAACGCGTTGGAAGTCGTCTTCAAGACGCTGGTCTGGACTGGACAGGGTACCAACATGAACGGCGAGTACATCAATTTAATATAATGTACTTACCAACAAAATATGGACGAACGAATTCTCAACTTTGCCCGCCTTAAAAATAACTTCTTGCTTCCATTGTTCAGTGCAGCAGGTGGAAAAGACTTAAAAATAAAGATATCTTTTTACTGCAGTTCCGTGAGACTACCTCGCAGTCGCGCTGTCATCTGATAAAGCATTTAGACTGGCCTCGACTTTTTGTGGAAAGGGCAGACTAAACGAGCCCTCGAATTGTTGGAAAAAATTGCAAGGATTCACCCTAAAATTGCTTCACCCTACCAATTACAAGGAGACGAAAGTATGACTCAAGATAAAGATAAGCAGCAATATCTTTCTATTTATTTCCTATCCTAGTACAAGCAACTAACAACCTTTGTAAAATATTTCTAACATTTTGATATTAAAATATTTAAGGTCAGTTGGGGTAAGAGGGTCTATGGGGCATGAGAAACTGTAGTTTGTAAATAAAAAACTATAGGTTCTAGCTCCATGGTTCCTTGGTCGATAAAACAGTATTATAAAATAAATACCAAAGAAAAACACAGATGGCGCTAGTACTCATCCACACCGGCAGTTTGACACAAACAAAATTTCAGTTGACTGACTACGAAAGCACGAGTTCGCGGCATTTTTTTTGTGTGCTCATTTAAATGCTAAAAACTTTAGCTGGAAGGCTGTCAATGTATGTAAGTATTGTTTAAAGTTCAATTTTGATAAAGTAGCATGTTAAATTGTATAATCTATGCTTTGAATATCTATTTTTGATGTGATTCGACACGTAACCTACAAATTGTAAAGTGGGGCAAGAGAAACTGTCACGGCCGGGTTAAGAGGAACATATGTTTCTCTTTCCCGATGTCAGAACTTACAAACATTTAAGTTTCATTGATAGGTATATTGAATTGGTTATGGTACCTAATGCTATGAGTGAATTCATTTAAGTACTAAATTTGTTACAGAACTATGCGAAATTATACAAGAAAAACTGATAGAGCATCGTACCCGCCAGAAAAACTACAAGAAGCAGTAAGAGCTGTTAAAAGTGGGGCCTTATCCGGATATGCGGCTTCAAAACATTACAAAATACCCAGATCAACAATAATAAATCGAAAGTAGAAGGTGATACCATTTTTAGTTTCCCTGTACTAGACGATATCTCTGAAGTACACACGGAGGACATTGTCTTAAAACTGCCCACGCCTGCAATTGGTCGAAGAGGGCAGATTATTTTTAAAATGTCATTTCATTCTTTTAATATTCAACAAACAATTTGTTTCAGTAACTTGCGAACTTCTGTTTGAAATAAAAGCTGCTTCATCGTGCTTTTTGTCTTATATTATTCTGTTATTTATCTGTCTAGAAGCTATCAAGTTACTGCATCGAATTATTTCTTGAACTGTAGGCTCAGTACCTACGCTCAGACAACTGAACATGTAAGACTGATTTAAGGCTGTTGAATCTTATGATTAAGTAAATAATAATATCTATAAGAATATATCAGTTTGATTTTAGTTTAGTACCCCTGACTCGAAATCACATGTCCCTCTTGCCCCAAATTCCGATTTTTATAATAATAATAATAATAATAAACCATTTATTATCAGGTAACAAAGACCCATAGATACATACCTTAACCTAAGTATACATAATAATATAGTAACAATTTTGTTAGTAAATAAAACTTAATAACCATGTTAGTATCACTCAGTTGCACTAAGTCTTTGTGCGTTCTGGTGGCACTTGTCCGCGAAAGCGGCGGAATACCACATCCTGCGGCCAAAAGCTTTCTTCCATCACCAGGTGCAGGTAGCATGTTGGTATGCGCACCACGAACGCCTTGAAGTTGACGTTGCGGTGCGACTCTAGTAACTGCACCCTCGGTGTGTACCTCGTCTTCTGGCGCACGTACTCCACGATGTTCTCCGCCGTAGTGGTGTAGTGTAGGCGGGAGATGTACACCGGTGTGTTCGGCTTTGCGGCACGCAAGCTGACTTCGGGCTCCGTAGGAGCTTTGCCGCAGCGGTTCTTGTTGGTTCGTGACCGGCGCTTCCTCCTTTGCACCGTCACGAAACCTTCATCATCAGTCCTATTCGGTGCCTTTTGTGGCATGGGCTTCCTACTTGGAGCTCCTGGGGCACTCGCGGTGACGCTAGCGGATTCCATTTTTTGGGGCTTCGCCAGGGCTGCAGACACTGGCAGCGGGACGGGGCGAGGGGCTCGGGCGGCGTTGCATGGAGGAGCCGCGATGACGGGTGCGGGGCTGCGGTGCGCGCGGGCGCGGCGCTCTGCAATCTCAGCAAACGACGGGTGCGCTGGCGACGAAACTGCTGACGCGGAATTTGACGACGATAAATCGAAGCCGGCTCCGCGACACATGTTTACGTTAGATGCATCGACTGATGACCTAGTTACCGTCATACTGTTGCGCAACTCGGTCGGTTTTGTTCAGTATTTTTTATTGTAGACCTTATTATAATGGCATTGAGTTCACATTAGACCAATACAATTTTATATGATGAGATTGTCCCAAATTGAACCACACAGGTTAGATAATTACAGAGTTATGTCGACTGTTCCTCTTGCCCCAAAAACCGGGGAAAGAGGAACAATAGCACAAACCTAACGATTTGCCATTTTTAGGCTATTAGCATTGAAATTACTTTAAGAAGTCGTTCAACTATGAAAAACTGATACACGTAGGTATACGAGTATGTTGTGTTGATCAAAGTCACAATAAAACATCACATTTAGTAGCAAGAATTGAACATAGAATTTGAAAAATAAAGTATGTTCCACTTACCCCACCAAACCTTAGGTACCCATTTTAATTCTGATTAAATACTTATTATTATTTCATAACTAGCTTCCGCCCGCGACTCCGTCCGCGCGGATGTCGGTCTTCGCGTGGATGGTTTATTTCTCCATTTTGAGTAACTCTGACAATGACATCTTATAAATATCTATTGGACCCAAATACGGCTAAGCCTATAATAATTAAGGAGATCCCTCTATTGAGCTACTGCTGTTGAGCTCGCGTTCTGTAGTAAGTTTTTTTTTCATAGTAATTCCGACCTTGATAAGTAGCATGTAGCAGTAAATTACTGACAGTGACGAAAAGTTTGCAATAATAAAAAAGTGATCGTGACAATGCGACAGAAAGTTAATTGAGAGCTTCAGCATACACAACATTGTTAGTGAGCTCGTCCGGAATATGAACATGAAGATTTCTTGGACTGCTCACACGGGAAAGAGCTACGTAAAGTTGCCCGTGTGAAAAACAACTCGCGGTAAGATCTACGCCAGCAACTCCTAGGGTCTGACCTTGAGCCTTATTTATTGTCATGGCGTAACATAAAGCTACAGGAAACTGTATTCTCTTAAATTGAAATGGAAAATTATCCACTACGGGTAATGCAACGTGTGTTCGCGGTTCTACAGAACAACGACTATGAATAAAACCGAAAAATAAGATTTTTTTTTCTACGTATTTTTCCAGGATAAAAAGTATCCTATTTTATGCCCAGGATAATAAGGTATAATTATACCAAGTTTCATCGAAATCGAACCGTTAGTTTTCACGTGATGCCTGCATATACAGACAGACAGACATACAGACAGACAAAAATTTTTTTAATCACATATTTGGGTTTGGTATCGATCCAGCAACACCCCCCGCTATTTATTTATTCAATATTTTCAATGTACAGAATTGACCCTTCTACAGATTTATTATATGTATATAGATGATTTAAATAAACGATGAATGATCTGCAAATCAAACGAGATGGTGATTTTTTAGCAAGTTACCATTCATCACACACACACACACAGATCATTTATTGAAGCAGTTATCGGAAGATTCAATTATGATGAGGTTCCTATAAATACAGGCTGATGAAAAAGAATTTCTGGAAGACTTGTATACTTAACTGAAGACCTATTCTGTAAAAGTCTTACCATACGAAGTGAGCTGTGATTTCAAGCTAATGCTAGGGATTGTCGATATTGGCATTACACAATAGAGCTCACTTCAAACTAAGTCCACGTAAGTCTTCGCGATGAGATTTTTACAGAATACATCGGCTGGTTTCATAATAATACCTACCTACACAGTGATAAACAGTTTCGATTTTCGTTAAAAACATGACATAGAACAGGGGGCCTAAAAAGGCCGCTTTGGCAGGATCATAAAAGGATAACATTCTGAATCATAATATGTCGATGACAATCCGTGTTATTCTTTTTTTCGCTGCACTACGTAGGTATAATCAAGGGGGGCCCGTGGCTAAATAATAACAGCCGCACAGGTCGATCGATCAGGTTAAGCTACGCTTGCCGCGGTTGGTCTGTGGATGGGTGACCATCTTTACATACCGTGACCCCTCCGTGCCTCGGAAAGCACGTTAAGCCGTTGGTCCCGGCTGTCATTCGTGGATCTTTGACAGTCGTTACGGGTAGTCAGAAGCCCGAAAGTCTGACAACCAGTCTTACCAAGGGGTATCGTATTACCCAGTAACTGGGTTGTGGAGGTCAGATAGGCAGTCGCTCCATGTAAAATACTGGTATTCAGCTGCATCCGGTTAGACTGGAAGCCGACCCCAACATAGTTGGGAAAAGGCTAGGCAGATGATGATGACGTAGGTATAATCAAAGAGATTGGGATTGGATATGGATTGGATTGATTGGTATTTTAGCACAGACAAAAAAAATTACTGAAAAATCCTTCACCAATGGGATTTGATACGATTAACTTAACAGTTACCTTCAACCATTCTCTATTGCCTAAGAGCCCTTACGACATACGGCATTTCATACAAACTTCCAAGCCTTTGTTTTTCGAATTAAATGAACCGATTTTAATGAAACTTCATACGCATAAGCAGGATGCAAAGGTCTAAAAAGTTAGTTAAGAACATTTTCGAAAAATAGTGTTAAGTACAGCCAAATTAGACCGATTTTAAATTTTCTATAGAAACAGAGGTTTCCAGTTATCTTTTTTTAAATAAGATATTTCGAAAATGTTCTTTACTAACTTTTT
This sequence comes from Mesoligia furuncula, assembly GCA_916614155.1. Classification (NCBI taxonomy): domain Eukaryota; kingdom Metazoa; phylum Arthropoda; class Insecta; order Lepidoptera; family Noctuidae; genus Mesoligia; species Mesoligia furuncula. The sequence goes on along the minus strand of OU744793.1, from coordinate 5,576,231 downwards.
ATTAGACCTTTGAAACCTGCTTAGACGTATGAAGTTTTATTAAAATCGGTTCATTCATTTCGAAAAACAAGGGCTTGAAAGTTTGTATGAAATGCCGTACGTCGGCGTCGTCCTGCATTTGGCATGAATGGAACTGAAAATAAACTTTTCAAAGTAACGCGCCACTATTTGTGTAGTTTTTCTTTATTCCAGTGTTTACCGGCCTGTTGGGGGAGGCTTTGCTATAAAAGAGTTATGCTAGTTGAAAACTCTTGAGCTAGTGTAGGTTTTTATATAGGTACTAGCTTCCGCCCGCAGCTTCGCCCGCGAGGTATGTCGGTTTAAACTATCCTATGTCCTTCCCTGGGATGCAATCTATCTCTCTGCCAAAATTTTATCGAAATCCGTTCAGAGGTTTAGGCGTGAAAAGGTAACACACAGACTGACAGACAGAGTTACTTTCGAATTTATAATATCAGTAAGTAGGTATAGATTTTGATTTAAATTAGTATTGTTTTTTTTTGTAGGAGCTTGTGGCCGCACGGGTCGTTTGATCAGGTTAAGCTACGCTTGGCGCGGTTGGTCCGTGGATGGGTGACCAAGACCATCTTTACATACCAAGACCCGTCCGTGCCTCGAAAAGCACGAAGCCGTTGGTCCCGGCTGTCATTCGCGGATCTTTGACAGTTGTTTGCGGGTCGTCAGAAACCCGAAAATCTGACAACCAGTGTTACTAAGGGGTGTCGTATTACATAGTAACTAGGTTGTGGAGGTCAGATAGGCAGTCGCTCCATGTAAAATACTGTTAAGTACTCAGCTGCATCCGGTTAGACTGGAAGCCGACCCCAACATAGTTGTTAAAAGGCTAGGTAGATGACTTTATTGCATACCACAAAAATACATAACATCAAACACTACAAAATCCACGACAAAATCCATACTAATATTATAAATTCGAAAGTCTGTCTGTCTGTCTGATGTTACGTTTTCACGCCTAAACCACTTAACGGATTTCGATAAAATTTGGCCTAGAGATAGATTGTATCCCGGGGAAGGACTTAGGATAGTTTTTTCCCGATATTCCCACGGAATCGACACGAATGCGGGTGAAACCGCGGGGCGCAGCTAGTATACAATAAGCGGCCTTATCGGTCTGCGATCTCTTCCAGGCAACCTTGGAATGGACAGTGATTTTCCTGGACTTAAAATGGGGCTGGCTGCTTATTATTTACACTCCTGACGTCCCGTGGTTGTTTAACAAGATTGACGTAGAAGTTACTAAAACGTTGATAAAATCAAATGTTGTAAGAAAGTATTTTTCGCCACAATACGCAACCCATTAAATACATTTTGATCACAACTTCAAGCCCCACTTCAAAATCAAGCCAGCCAACTGGCTCAAGTAGACTCGTACAACTAGCTGTCTAGATCAAACGCGCCCCCTCGCGTGAGACAGAGGGTGGGAGGTCGACGACCCCGCCACACCGGAGAGCCAAGCAGACAAACGTAATGTTGTACATGCAATAACTTCTACTTAACTAAAAAATACTCGTTTGTATTTAAATCACGGGTTGTTGCTTGATGCCAAGGTTTTTCCATTGGTTGTGCAGAATACTGCGGGGTTATAGTAGCAATAGCTTTCTTTTTGACAGTTAAACAGCATTCATTGCGTTATTTACGTTGTTGAGTAGACTAATTTTTCGAACATATGAAGCAATGGATTAGCAATATTCTTCAAAATGATTGGGGTTGGGGTGCTGGTTAAAGTTTTTCAAGGTAAAAGTTTTCTTTTAAATTCAGTACTTAGGTACATAATTAGGCCTTACCTAGGTACTAGCTTTTATTATTTTACGCTAATACCTTGTTTATTATTAGGAAAAAGCGGTCAAGTACGAGTCGGACTCGCACACGAAGGGTTCCGTACCACCAAACAATATTTAACACTACATATTTCTTTAACAGGTTTCTTGTACGGATCACCTTTAATTATGACCTTTATTTTGTTTATATTATCAATTGTTATTTTAAATGTAAACAATTTCATCACCACTGCTCTCAAAACGGTGAAGGAAAACATCGTGAGGAAACCGGCATGTTCTAGAACCAAAAACTCGAAGACATGTGACATCTACATCTACACTGGGCCCGCGTGGTGGATTACAGCCCACTCCCTCTCGAAGAGAGGAGGCCTGTGTCCCAGGAGTGAACATTATAGGCTGATAAGCTGATTATGCTATTTGTTGCTATACAGGGTTATTGGTAAAACATTAACAACCTCTTAAAAGGTCATTGTACTTATCATTATGAACAACTTTTACTATGGGAATAAAACTGAAATCGCGAAAAAAAAAACAGCTGTTCCCTACATTGTACCTACCGACATGTTCGTATAACTCGTCAAAATGTAGGGAACAGCTGATTTTTTTTCGCGATTTCAGGTTTAGTCCCATAGTAAAAGTTGTTCATAATTATGAGTACAATGACCTCTTAAGAGGTTGTTAATGTTTTACCAATAACCCTGTATCTGCGTCACACTCTCTGAAAACTTACACTTGGGTACGGAAACCTAAAATAGACTATCCATAGCAGTTTATTGCTCCAAATACTGTAGAAAAGAAACGATAATAAATTAGCTGTTTATTTTTTGTGTTTGGACGATAACTCATTTCAAACTGTAACGAGTTTATTTCAAGTACTTAGTTGGCTAAACTGTGGCCAAATGTCACTACAACAGTGACAGTTTTTCAAGAAGACAGTTTTTCAAGAAGTGTCACGTATTATAACACAACCCACTAATACCACCTAACTACAAGTACCTACTTTTGATGTGCCCGACAGGCCCATAATGATCATATTCTGTAAAACCTACCACCTAAGTTCACATGTGGAAGCAATAAATATATTGACTATTGAGAGGTCCGTGGCTAAATAATAACAGCCGCACAGGTCGATCGATCAGTTTAAGCTACGCTTGCCGCGGTTGGTCAGTGGATGGGTGACCATCTTTACATACCGAGAGACACGGAGGGGCCGTGTCTCGGAAAGCACGTTAAGCCGTTGGTCCCGGCTGTCATTCGTGGAACTTTGACAGTCGTTACGGGTAGCTAAAAGCCCGAAAGTCTGACAACCAGTCTTACCAAGGGGATTACCCAAAACTGGGGTCTGGAGGTCAGATAGGCAGTCGCTCCATGTAAAATACTGGCGTTCAGCTGCATCCGCTTAAACTGGAAGCCGACCCCATTGGCAAAGGCTAGGCAGATGATAATGAGTTTTTAAAAGATGAAGATGAAGATCTGCACCAAAATTCCGTAACACACTATCAATCTCAATCTGAATCATTTCGAAGGATATCGCTAATCCTTTGCTTCATACTTAATTCATTTTATTAACAGGCAACTAAGGCCCATAGATAAAATACACGGCTGGGCACACGAAGTGCGGCGAAATTATTGTGGCGCCGGGGCGTATCAACAGTCTCTTACTGGACAGTTCAATCTTGCGCCGGAACAGAATGCGGCCCTACAAAATACACAAAGTACAAGCTTTGCTACCCAATGATCACGTTCGTCATCGTGCGTACTGTCGTTGGCTGCTAGATCAACAACAACGTGCGCCTGGCTTCATTGAGCACATTATCTGGACTGACGAGTCCACATTCATATTATTCACAAATAATATTAAACAATAATAAACTAATACATATTAAAAACTTTAAAACTATGCGTTCTTCTGTGTGGTTCTTTCCTCAAAAGACCATCTCAGACATCGATCTACATGGTCTTCATATAACCTGACCAAGACTATGTCTGGACTTTAAAAGAGACTGTGACCTCTGAGTTTGTTTCGGCCTTTCTTCTCAGAGTAGCCAGATAGGAAACGCCGACTTCATCTAGTTCTTTAAAAACATGAATGAAGTGTAAAAGTTTTTGTACAAACCTACTTACAAAATAAAATCATTTATCATTTATTAACTATACACGTAACATTGTCGGCGTCTTGTTTCGCTGCGTGGTGTCGCCTAACCGTCCTCGGAAACGTCGATATACGACACCTTTCGGCCAAAAGTCCTCTTTCAGACAGGTCTGTAGATGTTGGGTTGGAACTCGTACCACGAGTGACTTAAAGTTGATGTTGTGGCTAGTTTCGCTAGTGTGTGTGTATGTCGAGATATAAAGAAAAGAAAGAAAGAAAGAAAATACGTTTATTTGCGGTAAACATGACGCGGAGAAAAAACACAAACACAAAAATAACAAGTTGTGGGAAAATCTGTATTTCAGCGGGAGACGCAAACCGATAGTATGAATAGAAGCAAAAGGATATGTAAGGATCGTAACAGGTGACGTTCTGTAGATTCTGTCAATCCCCAGTGGAAGAAGGTGTGAACTTATGTGCAGACGTCAGCACATCAAGCTACTACAATCTGTCAAAATTATTTAATAGTTTTTCAACTTCATTGCTTCAAAGTTGATTGGGAAAATTTGACAGTTTTGGGTAGCTTGATGTGCTGGCGTCTGTACAGTGGCCTACAAAAGTTAGTTGCCATTTTCCATTTCAGCTGTGCCATACTACATTTACGATTAACTAGCAGTGCCCCGCGGGTTCACCCGCATAAGTGTCGATCGCGTGGGAATATCGGGATAAAAAGTAGCCTATATGTTCATCTAGGGTAAAATTTTATCAAAATTAGTCGGGCCGTTTGAGCGTGAAAAAGTAACAAACATATAAACACACACACACACTCACAAACTTTCGCCTTTATAATATTAGTGTGATATAGTCTGATTTGACCTATGACTTAATAATAAAAAATAATCAAGTAATCCCACAGGCTATCCTGATTATTTTATTATTTTAAATCATAATGTGTCAGTTGACGTGGAAAAAGGTTCACTAACTTTGGAAGGGCACTGTCGGTATATAATATGTGTTGATAGTCTCACACGTAATCACTATGAAGGGTCAAGAGTGAATGCCTCACAACTTATAAATATAATTGTACTTGATCGTCGATTGTGACGTCCCAACCCTCACCCCTCTGTTCAGAAGATATCCATAGCTTATGGTTGCTGGCAAAAACTGCCCTCTCTCAGGGTTATAACTTATAGTTACTGACAAGAGATAAATTCAAGAGGTTGAGCAGTAGATTGATCATGGGTCATCAACTATTGATGACATGTTTCATTCATGCAACATTAAATAGCTTCCATAAGTGGCGATAGCGATACTTGAAAATCAGGGAAAAATTGACACCATACGTCATTTTGACGTTTTGTAGTTATTAAAAACAACTGTAAAATAAAAAAAAAAATTCATATTACTTTGCTCAAATAAATAAAATATAAAAGAATAATTAAATTCTATCGATTCGTATTCTAAAAAATCTCAATCATCTATGCAAAGGTGGGTCAGCTAATTGCAGTAACTGACTGTACAGACGCCAGCACATCAAGCTACTACAATCTGTCAAATTTCTTTTATACATTTTCAACTTTATCGCCAAAGCATAAGGTTCAAAGTCGATTGCGAAAATTTGACAGTTTCGGGTAGCTTGATGTGCTGGCGTCTGTACACATCCATAAACTGTCTTCTGTCGTCTTCCCACGGGGATAGGCATAAACTATAGAGTAATACCCCTTACGATCGTTCCTTCCTGCTTACAGCAGCATAATCAGCCTCTTATGTTCCCACTGCTGGGACACGCTACACAGGCCTCCTCTCTGCGAGTGGGCCGTAATCCACCACGCGGGCCCAGTGCGTGTTGGCAGATGTCACATGTCTTCGAATCTTTGGTTCTCGGACATGCCGGTTTCCTCACGATGTTTTCCTTCAACGTTTTGAGAGCAGTGGTGATATGTGATGATGAGTGGTCCTTCCTGCTTGTCCTTTTATAATATTAAAATAAAATAAAAACTGGTCAATTGCGAATCGGACTCGCACACGAAGGGTTCCGTACCACAAGGCAAAAACGCCGAAAAAAACATGTCTGTTGTGTGGGAGCCCCCCTTCAATATTTATATTATTTTTATTTTATTATTTATTATTAAAGATAAAATGCAACTGAGTATTTTGTGAATATTTCAAGTGCCTACCTGTTGCCATTTTTGATATCGAGCAAAAAAGGGCAAAAAAGTCGCATTTGTTGTATGGGAGCCCCCCTTAAATATTTATTTTATTTTGTTTTTAGTATTTGTTGTTATAGCGGCAACAGAAATACATACTTTGTGAAAATTTCAACAGTCTATCTATCGCGGTTCTTGAGATACAGCCTGGTGACAGACAGACAGACGGACAGACAGCGAAGTCATAGTAATAGGGTTCCGTTTTTACCCTTTGGGTACGGAACCCTAAAAAGAATAAGTTCGTCGCTTAGTATGGATTTTATGTAATTTAAAATGCTATTAGCAACAACTCCAGGCGCTTCTCAAAGGTCGAAGTTGGAAATTCCGGTTGAACTCCTCATCTGCCTAGCCCTTTCCCAACTATGTTGGGGTTGGCTTCCAGTCTAACCGGATGCAGCTAAATAGGTACCAGTTTTTTACATGGAGCGACTGCCTATCTGACCTCCACAATACAGGTTGAACTATCGAAGGGAATCCATTTAGTCATGGGCAATTAGCATGCATATTTAAAGAGCTCCAAGTTTAACCAGAAATCCATAATAAATGTAGCGACAATGAAAACAGTTTTATTTTTAAAATATCCTGGAATTGGCTCTGGGTATTGAGTGTAATGGTTCGTTAACTTTTGTCCCCGTGTACTTAAAGAGCAACCGACATTGACTTATACAGGGTTATTCGTAAAACATTAACAACCTCTTAAGAGGTTATTGTACTCATCATTATGAACAACTTTTACTATGGGACCAAACCAGAAATCGCGAAAAAAAATCAGCTGTTCCCTAATTTTGACGAGTTATGCGAACATAAATGTAGGGAACGGCTGATTATTTTTTTCGCCAACCCGCACTGGACCCGCGTTGTGGATTACGGCCTACTCATCTCACAGAGAGGAGGCCAGTATCCCAGCAGTGGGAACATTATAGGCTGATTATGGTTACGCAACTCACGAGAGACACCTCTCAGTTTCCTACAAACGAATATATATTGTTTTGCGAATTTGATCTTTATTTGCTACTAGAATTGTCGCACTTACCTACAGATGTCAGGAACGCATTTTCTCGGCGGCCGGACTGCTGTAGGCTCTTTTGGCGTAATCATTGCTTTCTTTGTGTTCTAATAGTTTTAATGGACCGGCGAACTACGCATGCTAATGCGTAGTTCATACAAACGTAATACCAAAATAATTTGTAATTCAAACATATTGTTAAGGTAGTATGTATTTATTCCGATTATATTACAGAATATCTAGATATTCTGTCCTTTCAATATATATATTTGGGAACCTAGGTTCCCAAATATATATATTGAAAGGACTCTGATATAAAGACGAGATATGAGGAATTTCAAATTTCTATAGAAAACTTATTTTCTACTCGTCTTTAAATCAGTGTCCATTCAAAATATATATTTGGGAACCTAGATATTCTGTAATCCAATCGGCATAATTAATACACACTACATTATGAATATGTTTGATTTACAAATTATTTTGGTATTACGTTTGTATGAACTACGCATGCTCCGCCGGACCCAGGTGTTTTTTGTTTCATTAAGTAGTTATACATCTTTCTTTCTATTCAGTTTTATTGGTTTTCATGCTATGACGACCGCATGCAGTTACCCAAAGTATGAAAGTAATATTAATACCACAAAACAGCTGCATTTTATATAGTGGTAATACTTAACTAAGGTAAGGTATTACGGACTGGTGTCCGCAACTCCACGTCAATGCGCGTATTTTTCGTACAAGTAATAAATAATAACGATGTCAAACAATAATCAAATGGCGTGAAAACAAATGAATCACCAAATGCGGAACACAAAAACACAAGCCTTAATTTGGAATTAATTTCAATTTGGAATTCCTAACTAAACGCCAGACATTTCAGATCAAAGTGTTCGACAAATAGCCAATTTCATATTTATGGACCTATTATTAAACTATTTTTTGGGTAACGATCACGAGGCTCTTGGCATGGTACTTGACCCAGGCTTAGGTTTCATTTTCTATATCCAAACCCGTATGACCTTCTTTAAAAAGACTCCTTGCGAATTCGAGCGAAACCGAGCGATTTCCTGCGAAATCAAATAAGAGAGTGGTCAACTAATAACATTTGATAATAATGTATTAGTACCCCGTAACTGCCCCGTTGGTCTCTTGGTCGCAAGCGCGACTGCTTAACGTGGGGTCCTGGGTTCGATACCCGTGTCGGGCAAAGTGTTATTGTGTTTTTCCAATGGATATATCTTAGTAACAGCCCGGAGTTTGGAAGTTGGCGGTGTGATACCCCCGTGCCTTGGAAAACATGTTAAGCTGTTGGTCCTGCGCCTGATCTGACTCTCTCCGGTCTTGTCGGATTGCCGTCCCATCAGAAAATGAGAGGGAGGGAAGGGAGAGTGCACCTGTGTCTGCGCACACACTTGTGCACTATAATATTTCCCGCGCCGAAGGCAGATCTCCGCTGAGATGGGTCGCCATGGCCGAAATTCGGTTTGGAGTAGGTACTTTTCTTTTTGAAGTGAAAACTTCTTTTTGAGATGGAAAAAAACCATTGAATTCGCGCCAGTATTACCGTAAGCGACACCGCGCGTGTTTTGTTTATAAGACGATTAAAAAAATACCCGCTTCGGATGTGTTCGGCTGTCCTCGGGATGTACTCGGTTTTAATGTATATCCGATATGTCAGTGACTGATGGCAATGTATTATGTTTGTGTTTTGTTTTCATTTTTGTCGGCACTCCCGGAGTGTTTTTTAGGGTTCCGTACCCAAAGGGTAAAAACGGAACCCTATTACTAAGACTTCGCTGTCTGTCCGTCTGTCCGTCTGGCCGTCTGGCCGTCTGTCCGTCTGTCCGTCTGTCCGTCTGTCCGTCTGTCTGTCACCAGGCTGTATCTCAAGAACCGCGATAGCTAGACTGTTGAAATTTTCACAAAGTATGTATTTCTGTTGCCGCTATAACAACAAATACTAATGAAGTCGGTAAAAACAAAATAAAATAAATATTTAAGGGGGGCTCCCATACAACAAGCGCGATTTTTTTGCCCTTTTTTGCTCGATATCAAAAATGCCAACAGGAAATGCCACTTGAAATATTCACAAAATACTCAGTTGTATTTTAACTTTAATATCTGGTGACGTCAAACTGCGTTTGAAGCAGTAAATAATATTCTGTTGAACAGCAGTTAATGAACAATTTATCAGTTATCAACGCAATTTTTCAACGATGAAAATTGCTCGATCGGGAATGAAATGTGTTCAACTATAATTCATTTAAAGGTTAAGGTGAATGGATAGTGGTAAACAAAATCAGCTGCTCCCTACATTTTGACGAGTTATTAAATAATAAAATTTAAATAAAATAAATATTTAAGGGGGGCTCCCATACAACAAACATGTTTTTTTCGGCGTTTTTGCTTTGTGGTACGGAACCCTTCGTGTGCGAGTCCGACTCGCACTTGGCCAGTTTTTTATTAGGTACCCAATGTTGTGATTATAGTCTTATTTAGCTAAGTATCTTAAGTTATAAGCACAATTAAGGCTTATCTACAAACATCCACAACCTTATTGAACTCTATTCACCCCATAAACCCAAAGGCAAAGTTTAATTAAGTCGAAGTGCGTTGTAAAAATAACCGTGACGTCATCTCAGTCACGACCTGAACGATGACCTGTTGAAGCTAATATTGAATGATATTTCATTCATGAGACACAGGTGCTAGGTGTGTGTGGTGAGGATTTCTCTGCATAATAAAGTTTATTTGAAGTATTTTTAAGGAAAAGGATAATTTTAACTCTTTTTAAGACACACTTCACGTTCCTAGATCACTAATTCAAATTCAATTTTTTTTTTTGTCACATTAACCTACATACTTGACAAGGGCATTTATGAACGTCAGAAGGTATACGGTTCCAATTGGTCGTAGGTATCACATGGAGAAGAGTCGACAAGAAACTCTACGGCTCCTATGCTCGTAATAAGCAAGTCATTTTCTTTCCAAAATCATTTTTGTCTAAAACATTGAAATTGAAATCAAGCATTTTTAAACGAACCTAACACACAAATTATCGCTTGATGCGACACGCAAATATTTAAATACTCCAAAATCAATAAAATTTCTTACAACCTACAGATAAACAGACAACAACAAACTCATTTTTATGACAAAATATTGCACTGCGAGAGAAAAAAGATTGGTTCATATAGGAATACCCACTTCTGAAAGGAAAATTGAAATGGATGGAGAGAAAAAAGTAGAAAGAATAATGTCCAGTGAAGCGTCTCGATCTTCGAGATATCAGAATAGTCTCGTTCGAGATTCAGTCAGTCTATTTTTGCTGTCGAGTTCAGAAATTCAGACTGTATTGGATGAGTCTGGCTAGATTCGATTTACTCGTAATCCGATAGATTTTATTTCTGTTTAGTTGTCGTATCTGGGATAGAAAAATGTTTCTTGATATTTTGACGTTATGTCAGCTTTTTTTAAAATGTTTTAGTAGGATCACGTGCCTATTCTGGGGTTGAATTTCGGTGGCCATATTTAGATAAAAAACTGGCCAAGTGCGAGTCGGACTCGCACACGAAGGGTTCCGTACCAAAAGGCATAAAACGCCGTTTCTTTTATACCCCTTTAAATTTTAACTTTATTTTATTTTTAATATTTGTTGTTATAGCGGCAACCGACATACATCATCTGTGAAATTTTCAACGGTCTAGCTGTCACGGTTCATGAGATACAGCCTGGTGACAGACAGACAGACAGACGGACAGTGGACTCATAGTAATAGGGTCCCGTTTTTACCCTTTGGGTACGGAAGCCTACACATTACTGTTGTTTGTTTGTTACAAAAGTAGTTATTTTTCCACTCTGCAATTGGCATTTTGTTTTTGTTTTGATTGTTGTTTGTTTGTTGTAATTTCTATATTGTTTTTGGTCCCTCATCCCTGCCCCTGCCATCATGCCAATGGACAAAATTGTCAACCTTTCATTGCTTGAGTACGAGGCTTTTGGCAATTTTTTTTTTTTGTAATATGCTTGTTTGTGCAAAATAAACATTATTTATTTATTTCTTTCTAGATACACCTACACATTTAGGTACTTTCATTTAGCAATTAAAATCTACCGAGGTATTTTTGTGTTCATTATGGGTAGCTAGTCATCTCGGATATAATAACGTCATGGGTTGCATTGGATATGTTTATACGATACTAAGGCGATAAAAAGCGTTTTTTTTTGTTTTTTATATAATTAACAACGAAACGCATTTATCTTCATAGTTCCTAGGTATTGTTAATAACCCCTAAATTCATTTGGGATTATTAACAAAATTAATGAAAAAGTTACGTACGCGCGTAAGTGTAATTCGAAACTGAAAACAAGCTTAACTATTTAGAATAGTTCAAATTTTTACCCAAAAATGAATAAAAAATGTAGTTCAATGTGCTCTGTGTTATTTTTAGAATTTAATCTTAACATTTCAATATTCATACCAACGCAAAGGAAACGTCTTTGAGGTCGACTTCAAAGAATTAATAAGTACGAGATGTTCCGTACATCTGTTGTTCATTATATCCGACGTCAATTCTGTAACATCCTGTTTATGTGAACAGGTAGGTACATGCTACTGACAGTACTGAAATATAGACTTTAAAAAACCTTCCCAAAAATAATGCTATGATACAAAAATTGCCAATTATGATACCTACTATTTACGTATCTATAGTAAAAGTGCGCAGTGCTGCACACCCCCACCCTATTTTAAGTTAAACAAATATCAGCTATATTTCAATGATAATTAAGTGTGATTTCAGAGTGACTAGCACTATTGAAAAAGTTATAAAAATGTTTGAAGTTGTAGCGTAAACTGAATTGTGTAGGAGTTAAAGTTATTTTTCCACTAGCTGCGGCCCGCGTTTTCACCCGTATAAGTTTCGATCCCGTGGGAATATCGAGATAAAAGTAACCTATATGTAATCCAGGGTGTCAGCTACCTCCGTATCAAATTTTATCAAAATTGGTCCACCCGTTTGAGTGTGAAGAAGTAACAAACATATAAACACACTTGCACCCCCTCACACTTACAAACTTTCGCCTTTATAATATTAGTGGGTACACTACATAAATACGAAAAACTTTATTCCGACAGTCGCAAATACGAATTTCAAAATACCGATTTTCATAATTCCGAATGGTTCAAAATTCCTAATATAACAACTCCGATTTATCATTCATCCTATTTTTATAATTCCGAAATTTTAATATTCCTAACGTTTATAAGTACTATTCTCAAAATACCGAGTTCCAATAGATAGAATAACAAAAAGTCCGAATTAATGAAAATTCGAAACATCATAAATACGAATTCCGATTAATTAGAATTCCGAAATAAAAACGCCTTGTAAAACTGAATAGCAAGACAAATATACGAGTAGAACACGGAATATCGAAGCACAAAATACCGATAAATGCTAATACGATGCTACAATACTGCGATGCACGTAACTGCGAAAGACCCGTCTCTGCGACGCCACTACACTTCCATGCACGTTACCGCGATAGATCTTCACTGCGATACTACTAGACTTCGATGCACGGTAAAGGTATTTATATTGTCATTCGCTCGCTCTTGCATCCTAGTGTCGACGGAGCCCCGATTCGCGGGGCCCCTATTTCTGTGCATGCACATGCATGCAAGCAAGCATGCAGCATAGAAGCAAACATGCATCATGCAGCAAGCATGCAGCATGGAAGCAAACACGCAGCATGCATGCAACAAGCATGCAGCAAGCATGCAGCATGCAAGCGAGCATGCAACATGCAACATGCAGCAGGCATGGTTTCTGTCACGGCTCCGGCGCTGCGGTTCTCCGGCGGCCCCACGCGTGCTAATCGTCGCAGACGGCTTTCGCTCACCACCACGGCTTCGGCTTGCTGGCCGGCTTCGCCGGCCAACCTCAGCCGCGGCGGCTCGCTCACAGCCTCCTGCTCCTCAGCCCGCGGGCCGCCTCGCCCCTACGCGCCTACGCAATTTTAAATTACACTCTAGGGGTAGGGCAGACAAGATTGCGTGGAGTCGGATTTACAGCGATTCGTTTCTGTCACTAAAACCTAATTTTTAGCAAATGTTTTAGGGCTAACAATTTTATTATAAATGAAAATTCGGAATAATACACATTACTTGTATAATACAATACTTAGGACATATGACTTTATTTCATGCAAAATTAGGAGATTCAATCATTATAGTACTCGATATTATGACGGGTGCACCAAAGCCCACCTAAATTTTCAACTCCGATAATTGGAAATCCGAAAATGTTCTTCCTAAAATTTTTCATCCTAACAATCACAATTCCTAACTACTCTGTCTCTAATGTTCATAATTCCGAAGCATTCAACTTCATAATGTCAGTAGCAATAAACATCTATTATACTTTTATTTGTTTTCCTATATATTTTCTCAACATAACCATCTTTTACACTAATATTCAAAGTCATATCTTTTTTGTTTAGATTCCTTTTTATAGATTTTTTTTTTGTTTAGATTTTATTTATAGCAGTGTGTACATGCATTTTTGTTTTTGTGTTTCCGATTACACTACACACTAAACCAACATAATATACAAAAGTAACACATTTGTAATGACAACTTAGGATGCAAGAGCGAGCGAAGCGAGCTCGGGAGTTGGGGCACCCCGACCCACCCCGGGGTTCCTTTAAACCCTGTAGACAGAAATAGGTGTCCCGCGAAGCGGGGCTCCGTCGACTACGCCTAACCACATATTTTTGTAGATAAAAAAAAAACTTTGGGATTTCTTTTCTCCGCCACTATGATTTTGCGAACTTTGCGGTTTTCAAATTTACTCTAAAAAGGGTCTATTCTATGCTACTATCAAAAAGCGCCGGGTGTGGAAGTACCGTGGTTCCTCATTTTCAACCCACATTTATTTTTTATTACACTTGGTAAATGTTTCTTACTGAGTATGAGTGTAAATATTATGGTAATTATGTTTAGGGATAAAAGCGTTATGATAAAAAACAGTAGGAGTTTAAATATATTTACATTAATGATATTATTAATTACAATTTTCGGAAACATGAGTGTTATGAACATCGCCGGTAGCACTACAAACAGCATGAATGAAAACTTTAGGATGAAAAATTTTAGGAAGACTGATCATTCGGATTACAAATAATTAGGAAGAACAATTTCGGGTAAAGAACTTTAGGTGAGCCAATATGGACCCTATTATGACAGAATAGATTTAGATAATAATTATGTAAAACAAAATTTCGAATTTTTGAACATTATGGTTACTGAAGTTTATAGCAAACGTGTTATGGATAATGACTTTCGGACAAAAAATTTTAGGAGAAGAAAGGGGTTACCATTTTTAACAGGTTATTCGGAAAATTGAAAATCGGAATGACGTTTTTCGGACCGAGAACCCATCGAGCTTTTGATTTTTCGAACATATGAAAATCGGAAAACAAGCAAATCGCATTTATGTCTTTCGGAAACATAACTTTCGTGATTTTTAATAATAGACATTATAGTTCTTAGGTATTACGACATTCGGACTTTTGTAAATCGGAACATCGAAATTCGGAATAAAATATTTCGGAATATTTGGGTGTTCCCAATATTAGTGTGATTAACTCATCTGTTTACATTTTTGGCAAATCAATCGCGAACGCAGATTACCTACGTACTGATTTTTTCATAAGTCCTCCAGAACTAATTTCGGCCATGGCGACCAATCTCAGTTGAGACCAGTCTTCGGCGTGGGAGATATAATAGTGCACAAGTGTGTGCGCGGACACAAGTGCCTCTTTGCCTTCACTCTCATAGTCCGATGGAACGGCAATCCGACACGACCGGAGAGAGATCAGGCGCAGGACCAACGGCTAAACGTGCTTTCCGAGGCACGGGGGGCACCGCCGACTTCCAAACTCCGGGTTTGGTACTATGAAATTCTCAATGGAAAAATCCAATAACACTTGCACGTCCCTGGGTTCATCATACATACACACATACATAAAAACACGCCTTTTTTCCATGGGGCAATGCAGAAACTGCTACGATCCTTACATCCCTAATCGTTTTGCTTCGTTTCATCATCATCATTTCAGCCGAAAGATGTCCTCTGCTGGACATAGGCCTCCCCCAAGCACCTCCACTTCGACCGGTTCTGTGCTTCTCGCATCCAACGGGTTCCTGCGGCCGGTGGGAGGCCTTCTAAAGCTACGTCGTCCGGTACGCGGTCGCCACTCCAGAACCTTTCGGCCATCTCTGAATCTGTTCAGCGAGCAATGTGCCCTGCCCACTGCCACTTAAGTTTGGCAATTCTTCGGGCAATTGCTTTACGTTCATACATTATGGTTATACAGTTACACGCACACCGGTTGCGAGTACCTAACGCACCTTTTTGAAGAACATTAACCAATAAGGTCACTGTATGTCCTTGAATGTGATCTTGGCGTTTCCACTGACAATGAGACCGTAATTTTGATATAGCGTATAGATTCCTTATCTACCTTGCCAAAATTAGGCAATTAAGAAGTCTACATCGTGAGGAAACCGGCACTTACTAGAACCAAAAATTCGAAGCCATGACTGATATTTAGCAACCCGCACTGGGCCCGCGTGGTGGATTACGGCCCACTCCCTCTCACAGAGAGGAGGCCTGTGGCCCTGTAGTGGGGAAAGTTCTAGATTGACTATGCTAAAGCTCATATATTTAATAACTTAAAACGCCTAAAACTAATTTTATTAGGCCTTTGAAATACGTAACTGAAACTAAAAACTAAACCTTTTTCAGAAGTCCGTAATGCTAAAAAGACGACTTGCATGTTTTACAATAAATTACTTTCTTACGTTACGGTTAGACATTTTGCAAATAACCTAGATTAGAGTTGTGATAGCAGCCTGGCTATAAAACCTCTCGTAATAAAATGAGAGGAGGGACCGGGAGGACTTATTAGGTGCCTACCTTAGGCCGAGATTGGACAGTTGCGAGATTTCTCATTATTGTCAGATTTGCTGGTCAAGACTCGGCTTTACAGCGAACATTGAAAGGGGAATGAGAATTTAATGTGCATAAGAAACATGAAATAAAGAAACATGTAGTTATAAAGGAACATGAATTGTTAAGCAAATTGACCACTAATTTAGATTGTCCGTATATTTTAATAACTACTGTGATTTTTGACAGTTGTATGAAATGACAGATGGACCTAAGGTGTCAATTCCCTAACTATACTAAGCTCTACAGCTATGGGTTAAAAGTACATAATATACTAAGAGCTAGTCAAAGAACAAATTCTTTATGCATTAATAAAAGTTAAAAAACATTAAAATTGGATTAGTATTCCCGCGTGTTTGAAAGTTGAGTGCAAAGCTTGAAGGCAGTGATAGTTGACTCCATTTACAGCATTTTGACCCATACGTCTTAGACGAAGTATGTTTTTTTTTATTTTTAACTACAAATTATTATTTAAAAATAACATACCAACTTTAAGTGAAAAAAAAAAAATAAAAAAAGACATACTTCGTCTAAGACAATGTGGCTCAAAATGCTCTACAACTTTGTATCCAACTTACAAACACCCTATATAAGCACATTAAAGGACAGTCAAAGAGATGTTCCCTTTTACATTATATTATGGTATGTTGCAGTGGCAAAGGGTGAATTTATGACATAAGTTTCGATCCCGTGGGAATACCGAGATAAAAAGTAGCCTATATATTATCCAGGGTGTCAGCTACCTCCATACCAAATTTTATCAAAATTGGTCCAGCATGAGCGTTACAACAAACAAACAAACAAACAAACAAACACAAACACACAAACAAACAAACAAACATAAACATGTCGGCGGCGTTGCCGTACGTCATTTCCCTAAGCTGTAAACAACACGTGCACCGATCACGCCATCGACAAGTACGTCACTCGACTTCTCCCACCGCCCCACTGCTCGACTTGTTTTGCTACCAGTACAAAGGAGCGAGCGACGAAGCGGCGAGGGACTTGACCATTGGACATCGTACTGACAACATGTGCTCAGAAACTATCTCGCGTTCCGTATCTGGTTGTATCGTGTACCTACAGTGTATGATTTACTAGTGTGATTTAATTGTTCATGAAATTATAATCTGATTTGAATTGCAAACCGTTTTTCTATTGCGCAATAACCAACACTACCCACTTAGTACGCCCACAGTAATTAAAATATGCCTGATAATAACGAGACACATTATACCTTTTCCTATATCAGAAGTGGGATTCGTGTTGGTTCATGCGCAAAATCAGAACGCTAAAAGTGAAAGTAACCGTTGAGATTTTAAAAACAAAGTGCAAACTTCGAGCGCTTATTAAATAATCGTGTGGATCTGTTCAAGTTGGACCCAGACAAGCCAGATACGGATGCGCGATCATCGTGCATGTTGTTTTGGGCGTAGGCTGTATGCAGAAATACCTTTGCTGAGTGTCGCGTCTGTTGCAACTACCGCCATGTTTGAAAAAGGACAACGTGCTGGAAGTAGTGAACGGCGAGTGGTCGTACAACTACCCTCAGGCACGTTAGAAAATAAAGGTGAGCTGTATTGTATTATTAAAGATTCTGGTGCTGAATGCTTGTAGTAAAAGCGAGTTGTGCAGCGAAATTAAATGGCAAACGAGTTAATAACGTTATAGTGTTGACTGGTATAGGTCAAACACGTGTATTCAGCACAGAACAATTCTTATGACGTAATGTAACGATTAGCGAGCTAAAATTGAAATTTTATTCGATGTTCCACCCTACATCTACTTGCAAAGTAATATTATGATAGAAAAAAGGCAGTTATAATAAATTTCGTGTTATTAGAAAACGAAGAGCAAAATCAGATTATCAGACTAGGCTAGATCGGAAGGTCCGTTTAAAGTAGCGGAAGTTTTGAATGTGATCGCTTTATCTTAAAAGCTTTAATTTCTAATCGTACGTATAAGTACGCTCACGATCGCATACGAAAGTAGTATTTCTAGGAAAGTAGTGTTTTTACGAAAGCAGTGTGTCTAAGTAGTGTTTCTAAGATGATAGTTACTCCACTGAGTAGTTAGATCACATACCAGGGCTAGGTCGCACTGTACGCACTTGTCTGTAGTCGTGACTGCAACTCACTTGTGAGTTGTTCAGGGAGCGATTGGCACCTGGTGGTGCAGCGGGGACCAGGGTCTCAAAGGAGACTATTGTTGTGTTGGACTTGTAATGACCTGGGAGTCGTAGACTCTATGTGAAGTGAAGTATGTTGGTCGTATCACTTGAGGTGATGACGATATGGGTGGCATGGGTGTCACTCGCTGCTGCGGCAGCAGGGCCATGAGCGTTGTTATGTGATCTAAGTTGATATAGTTCCTGACCAATTATTACTAAGGCTTAGAGGAATCTCTTGTTGTCGATGGTTGCTATCGTTTTTATTAGGTTTTTGTTAAGTAATGCATTTCGATAACAATGTGGTCACAATTGGCCGAGTAGAGCATGCACTGCTGTTAGTTTTTTTTGGTTACAGGTTAACACACAAGGACGTGTGCAAGCAGGATGGCAGTGTCAGACAGCGCTGCACTCTTTGGGTCTCCTGTACGAATAATCGCTGATCAAGGACGGTGCTTTCCGTGCAAGAAGTTTCATGACTTCTGCCAAGGAGGCAGTGACAGCGAGTGGATGTCTGTACCATTAAGCCAGCTACAGATTTCTTGTCTACCGAATCTGGTGAGTCGTTTTCATTTTGTTTTGACTCTGGTACTGAGCGGTTGCATTGTTATGGATAGCCCAATCTATTTAACAATGCAATTTTTAAATAGTTACGATTTTTAAATAGTTAAAATATGCCTGATAATAACGAGACACATTATACCTTTTCCTATAAACACACCCCCACCCACTCACACACTCACAAACTTTCGCGTTTATAATATTAGTGTGAATTTTTTTCTGAATTTTTGAAGGAAAGCCGGTGAGAATCGAGTTGTATGGTACCTTCGCCGCTGATATGTTGTGCTTCTTGTTCGACTATCTCGTTGTTGTATTGGTCGCAAGCGCGACTGCTGTGCATGAGGACCTGGCTCGGTTCGATTGCCAGATCGGGTAAAACGTTATTGGATTTTTCCATTAGGAATTTCTCAGTAACAGCTCGGAGTTTGGAGTCATGTCCTGTTGATGGCAATAGGCCAATAATAATAATTATTATTATTATTAATTAATTATTATTATAATTATTATTATCCATTTATTTCAGGCATCAAGGCCCATATAAAACACATACAATACAATATTAATAACTTAAAAATACCATAAATACATACACACATTATAATTACACTTACAAACTAAAGACTGGGACCTAAATATAACTGGAGAAATGTAGGTTCCTGCTATGAGTACACCTCTGCCAAACCTTACGGGGAAACAAGGCGTGATGACTTGTTATGTACAGACGTACTTCTACAATCCGTCAAATTTCTTTAATAGATTTTCAACTTTATGGCTAAAGCATAAGGTTCGAAGTTAATTGGTAAAATTTGACAGTTTCGGGTAGCTTGATGTGCTGGCGTCTGTACGTACCTACCTATAAACATAATTATGAATATGCGATAATACGAAATGGTACGTAGTTTTTAAGTTCTAGGCAATAAAAGCTTCTTGTTATTCCTTTCTCTTCTTGTTATAACTTTCTCTTTTTCATCATTTCAGCCGAAAGACGTCCACTGCTGGACATAGGCCTCTCCCAAGCACCTCCAGTTCGACCGGTTCTGTGCTTCTCGCATCCAACGGGTTCCTGCGGCCTTCACAAGGTCGTCGGACCACCTTGTGGGAGGCCTTCCAACACTAGGTACGTCTTCCGGTACGCAGTCGCCACTCCAGAACCTTTCGGCCTCATCGGCCATCTGTTCTGTGAGCAATGTGCCCTGCCCACTGCCACTTAAGTTTGGCAATTCTTCGGGCTATGTCGGTTACCTTGGTTCTCCTGCGGATCTCCTCATTCCTGTTTCGATCACGCAGGGAAACTCCAAGCATAGCCCTCTCCATTGCCCTTTCGGTGACTTTTAGCCTTAGCCTTCTTATAAGACCCATTGTGAGCGACCCACTGGCAACACGCACTGGCCAAAGACTTTCGTCTTGAGACACTGCGGTATGTGGGACGAGAAGATATTGCGTAGCTTCCCGAACGCTGCCGAGTCGGATTTGTCGATTGACCTCTTTCTCGAAGTTACACCTACCTAACTGGACTTTGTTCTAGGTAAACATACTCGTCCACGACTTCGAGTGTAGCGTCTCCGATCTTTATGAGAGTGGGTGTTACATGGGCATTTGACATGACTTTCGTTGTGTCCATTTTCATTTTAACTTTCTCTTCTTGCTATTCCTGAAAACTTACTGTCTAGCCTATACACGCTGGATCATTCACAAATCTTCAGAGGAGAACACATATTTGCGGTCATAGAATGAAACCACTATTCGCCAAGTTATGTCACGTGTACTACGCTACGTGGCATACCGCTTGTTAACCCTAAGCTCTTGTCACATGGAAGACTAGGCGAAAGCGATACTTAGAATGAGGTGTATAAACACATTATGACTTTTTTTTTTTTTTTTGCGGATGGGAAATCATCAAATGACTCCTCCTGCTCTGGGTGGAGTGGAAGGGAGTGTCAGACTCTTACTGACTAAAACCCACCCGTGTTCCTTCCTTAGCCCTTTATGTTCCGGGCCAGCGGTAACCCTTTCGGACAATCCCGCTGACCCGGCAGGCTTCGGCCCTACGGGGCCCCTCCTCGAAACACATTATGACTAACAGCGGAACCCACTGACCTCTATAATACAAGTACGCTGTATTATAGAGGTCAGTGGCGGAACCCAATAACCTATTGACAGATCGCTATTGACGGTAGTCAGTACAAATTATAACTGCCAGTATAATATAATCATAATAATAATATAATTATAAGCTTGCAACACCAATGTCAACAAGTAAATTTTTAAAAGCAGTTTTGATTGTTTGTTTTGTTTGTGAAATACTACAGCCATAACCCAAATTAAATATAATTTTATAAAAAACTAGTACCGTAAAATGCTGTAACTTTGCCTGGATTTTGACGTTTTTTGTTCGTATCTCTGAACCTATTTATTATTACGACTTCTAAAGACTTGCAGATGGAAAACAGACCTTAGCCAGTAGCGCCATCAGGATGGAATTTGGTGTGGACAAATGTGAGGTCATGCATGTAAAGCGAGGGGAGATTGTTGAATCCGTGGGAACCCAACTCTCGGATTCCACAAACCTTAGAGCCCTCTCCGCATCCGAAGCCTATAAGTATTTGGGTATGTCGGAAGCGTTAGGCATCAATGTTACTGACATGAAGCAATCGTTGAAGGAGCGCTTCTTTGGCCGTCTGAAAAAAGTACTTAATAGTCTTCTATCAGGCGGAAACAAGGTGCGCGCCTTCAACGGTTGGGTCATGCCGGTTTTGATGTACTCTTTCGGCATACTCAAATGGACTCAGACCGAACTCGACGCCTTGGATAAGAGGGTCCGTACGCTGCTGACTGCAAATCGAATGCATCACCCACGGTCATCGGTAATGAGGCTGTATATCCCGTGAAAGTGTGGAGGCCGAGGGTTTTTAAACGCTAAGACCCTCCACAATCGCGAGATATGCAGTCTCAGGAAATATTTCCTAGAAACCGACGGGGGGATGCATCGAGATGTAGTCACCGTGGACAAGGGCCTCACCCCGCTCTCCTTGGCTAGAGAGAACTGGCGCAAGCCAGTAGTGCTTGACACTAATGATCGCATGGAGGTATGGCAGAGTAAGGAGCTTCACGGACGCTTTTTCCGGGCCCTACATGGACCCGATGTCTATCTACTAGCGTCCGTAGCCTGGCTGCATTTCGGTGATCTCTTTGGAGAAACCGAAGGTTTTGTCTGTGCAATTATGGATGAAGTTAGGACGGCACGGTTGACATCTGTCGGTCCTGCCACCGGCTGGGAGAATCAATCAGGCATATTATCTCCGGGTGTTCTCGTCTAGCTAACGGAGAGTACTTGCATAGACACAACCTTGCAGCTAGGATAATCCATCAGCAACTTGCTCTGAAATACAGCCTTGTGGAATCGGAGGTGCCGTACTACAGGTATGTGCCCGACCCAGTTCTCGAAAATGATAATATCACATTATATTGGGATCGATCCATCATCACTGACAGGACTATTGTTGCCAATAAGCCTGATATAGTGGTGGTGGATCGATCAGAGCGGCGCGCAATGATTGTTGACATAACCGTCCCGCATCATGAGAACCTCGTGAAAGCCGAGAAAGATAAACAGATCAAGTATCTTGACTTGGCTCACGAGGTTGTCGACATGTGAGATGTAGACTCAGCGATCATTGTGCCGATAGTTGTGACAGCCAATGGGTTAATAGCCAAGAGCCTCGATCAACACCCTAAGGAGGCTCTCGTTGGACAGCTGCTGGGTCAAGGGCTTGATTCAGAGAGTGGTACTTCAGGACACGGCCCGCATTGTTAGGATGTTCCTCTCTCTGGAGCCCTGACCGACGGTAGCTTGGACCCTGTTCCCGATACCGGTGGGCTACTATTTTTTATATTTTTAAATGTTTTTATATTTTTGTATATTGTAATATTTAAAAATATAATTTATATGTATATACTTAATGAAATAAAGGAAATAATAAAAATAAACCATTTATTATCAGGTAACAAAGACCCATAGATAATACCTTCACATAAGTGTACATAATAATATAGTAACAATATTGTTAGTAAATGAAACATAATAACTATGTTAGTACTTAGTTGCACTAAGTCTTTGTGCGTTCTGGTGGCACTTATCCGCGAAAGCGTCGGAATACCACATCCTACGGCGAGAAGCTCATACATACAGATTGCTACTGATTTAGATTATTGGGACGTTAAAACCAGAGATATATAAGTTTTTCTACCTCCAATATGCCAAAACTGATGATACTTGGTGATATTGATGGTAATTGGGTTCGGCTGTTATACGTTCTGTCTATATGTTTAAGATCATTGCGACACTTTTCGTTTATTATAAAAGGTATATTGTAGATTTGACCTTTTAGGCGAAAAGTGAAGTGTCATGCAATTTCGTACCATGTCAACGGTCACCTTTATCTGCCCAGCACATCACCAGCTCTGCAAATCATAAGGGCTATTATTTTCACTCTGAAAAGGAAAAACATTTTGTATTATTTCACCGTCAGTTTGGTGTCGATCACGCCATCTGTTAGTGACCAAAGCCTCAAAGCTTTGAAGCTTATTGTAAGCCCCGGCTGTTCTTATAAATCTTATTTATGTTCCACTTATGAGTTCCTACATAATATTATTATGTCCCTATACTTCTCATCCGTACCGTAATCGCTTCGCTGTCTGTGTGAAAATAGCTTTACAACCGCAACGCGGTTTTCAGAGCAGCTGCGTTGCGGTACCCACATGTTTGGCGAAAAAATGTGCTTCGAAATATCAAATATTGGTTATGTGGTTTTGAAAAGGTTGTTTCCATGAATTCATGATTTTATTACATAAAGGATCCTTTTTTGATAAGATTCGGAAGCTGTAGGTAATAATTTAAGTAAGCATTGCTATTACGAAAAGATGATCCTGAAATGAGGTTCGTGATGAGGGTCGTGGCTAAGTAATAATAGCCCCACGGTTCGATCGATCAGGTTAAGCTATGGTTGCCGCGGTTGGTCCGTGGATGGGTGACCTGTATATGTTAAGGCCCCTCCGTGGCTCGGAAAGCACATTAAGCCTCTGGTCCCGGTTGTCATTCGTGGATCTTTGACAGTCGTTACGGATCGTCAGAAGCCCGAAAGTCTAACAACCAGTCTTACCAAGGGGTATCGTATTACCCAGTCACGGGTTGTGGAGGTCAGATAGGCAGTCGCTCCATGTAAAATACTGGTACTCTGCTGCATCCGGTTAGACTGGAAACTGACTCCAATAGGTAGGTATAGTTGGGATAAGGTTAGGCAGATGATGACACTTGTATTTATCCCTGTTTATGTTAACGTGCATATAAATTATGATTGTGAGTGTTCAATCCAGGAAATAAGTAAATAAATAATAAACCCTTTGTAGTTTGAAACCCGTCGCGGGTTTCAAACTACAAAGGGTATATTATTTATTTACTTATTACAAAAAAATCTATACATATAATAAATCTGTAGAAGGGTCAATTCTGTACATTGAAAATATTGAAAAAATAAATAGCGGGGGGTGTTGCTGGATCGATACCAAACCCAAATATGTATAATATTATTATTATTATTATTATGTGATTAAAAAAAATTTTGTCTGTCTGTCTGTCTGTATATGCAGGCATCACGTGAAAACTAACGGTTCGATTTCGATGAAACTTGCTATAATTGTACCTTATTATCCTGGGCATAAAATGGGATACTTTTTATCCTGGAAAAATACGTAGAAAAAAAAATCTTACTAATTGAAGCTGAAATTTTAACCGGTTGTGGTGCCGGGGAAAGTGTTTTAATCCCTCGAATACCATTGATTCCCAACAATTTTCCATTTCAATTTAAGAGAATACAGTTTCCTGTAGCTTTGTGTTACGCCATGACAATAAATAAGGCTCAAGGTCAGACCCTAGGAGTTGCTGGCGTAGATCTTACCGCGAGTTCTTTTTCACACGGGCAACTTTACGTAGCTCTTTCCCGTGTGAGCAGTCCAAGAAATCTTCATGTTCATATTCCGGACGAGCTCACTAACAATGTTGTGTTGTGATCGCTTTTAGCGATAAGACCGCCCATTGTGTCACCCTTTGTACTTCCCAAGCAAGACAGACTGGCTGAATAATCGTTGCACAAAAGCGTTTCTGTAAACTTTAAGTTGACATAGTTGACTGGTTAATGTTTGGATAAGCGCTTACACAGATGTTATTCAATCAATTTGGGCACAAAATAAAGTGCTTTAATTTGTATAACAGGAATAATCGCAACATAAGTAGTAGTTGAAAATAATTGTACAACAAGCTTTATATCGTCTGTATAATAGCTGATCTATCTTTTTAACAGCTAATACAACTCTTTTAACCAGTTGAAAGTGTTAAAATTTAGTTAATCAAAAAAATTGTGAAATTATAGTTATAATTGCACCATTGTGACGCGCCATGATCTACCCTAATGGAGTAATATTATTGAATTTTGGTAAATAATGTCATGGGGTTGAGCAGTAAATGTCGTTTCAACGTGAGAGTTACTGTATATTACTTATTTACATAATTTAAAAGCTAACAATTTTTATGGGATGCAACATGTGTCGACACCCTTGCGACATCCCATTTTCCTAGCACGGCGGGCTGAGCTGGAGCGGGCTGCAGCAGCCCTGTAGGTGGAGAAAACCTCAAACGGCGCAAACATTCCAACGTTATTGGAACTTATACTTACCTATGTTCGAGCCGTTTGGCGTTGAAACTCTAGGTCCGCGTGCCCACTTAGTTTTTCGAGACATTGCCAAGCGGTTGGTCGACTCTTCACGTGACCGGAGGGCTGGCCTATTTTTTGGCCAAAGAATCGTCATCGCCATACAACGTGGCAATGCTGCTAGCCTTTTGGGCAGTTTTCATGTTGATCTATGGTTCTTTCCCCTTCGTGTTTCTGACCTCCACAACCCAGTTGTGTGGTCATTGAAGTGAAGTTAATAAAACGTGACTTTATCTAAGTCGAGCTTGCATTGGTTTAAAGTTAAACCTCCTTACTAATAAACGTAACACATGAATCAGACGTACCTACGACACGTACACGACACGACACGACGACGTATGACACGTACGTCTGAGACGTATGTATAGTACGTATAAGATGAATAGTTACACACCGATTTCTCTCTTTCAGTCGTCAGTAATTTGACTTTCGAAAGAAGAAGACAAAGCGTTGTGTAACTATACAGGCGCTATACAACGTTTATTAGTACGGGGCTTAGAGGCTAAGTATCCGTTCTAGATGCTTCAAGTAACTTAGGCAATTATTTCAAACATTTGAGTACTACAAATAACGCAAGTTCCTTGTTATCAAAGTTGTATTAAACTCGAACCGTATATGGAACAATAATAGCTCTCAGTAAAACTTTTGAACTACAATTTTACATGCAAAAGCAGTGTATAACTTACAAAGTCTTCCGTTTGGCTATATATTTTTAGCTGCTCTCAACAAAGTTTGACGAGGGCTAAACTTTGAGCACGGATCTGGGTAATAGCCTCTAGCAACGGTTACAAAATAGACTGGATTTTCCATGTCAAACCGTAAATATGTATTAACCTACACAAACCAAAAAAAATCCTACCTTTAAGGAAATTGTTGAATGAAATAACACAAAAGGTTTGTTGAAGTTAAGTTGTCGGGGATTGGCTTAAAACAGCCGTTTGCGATGGCTCTTCAGCAGGACCAGTTCATGCCATCATGGTGAATCGATTAGTCACCAGGACTTTGCATTACCGAGTGCTAGGTGTTCTGGGAGGGCCTGACGATTGGGGTACAGTTCTTTATCGTAGGATTTGTATCAAGGATGGTCTTTTTTACCCGACTGCGCGACGCAAAGGAGTGGTAATGTGTTCATCAGCCTATGTATGTATGTATGTTTGTATGTTCCTTTGAAGCACTATACAGACCAAACCCCTGGGCCGATTTTTATGATTCACACGTTAATCGATTCCTCTTAGTCCGGCGAGTGTCACTAAAGACATGGCGTTAGTGAAAATTCAATATGGCGACTACTGGACGCCATATTAAATATATTTATAATTTTTTTTTCAAATCTATCGAGTGGGGTATCAAAATAAAGGGTTTTAAAAGGTGATTACAAAAATATATACAACATATATTTAAAAGCAATTCGAAGTGACAAATTGTATAAAACATCTACCAAGAACTAAATCGTCTGTGAAATCTTTCACATTTGTAAACTAAAAAGCTGGAAATAAAAAAAGTTATTTAAAAAATAAAAAAACCCGACTGCGGTAAAAAACTTTAGTTAAAAAAACTGAAAGCTAAAAACAAGCCCATTTTAAATTAAATAAAAGTTGGAACCAGGCGGGACCCATTTGAATTTGAAAAAATATAATAAAAATGGTATGGGTCCCGCCTGCTTCCAACTTTTATTTAATTTAAAATGGGCTTGTTTTTTTTAACTAAAGTTTTTTACCGCAGTCGGGTTTTTTTATTTTTTAAATAACTTTTTTTGTACCCCTGGCATCGAGACGAAGAAGAAGAAAAATAAATTATTTGCCCACAACAGTTAGTTTCGAAGATGGGCTGATCATCAACGCCATGATGATCGTAAGACGCAGCTGCTTGTTCACATTCCTATGACTACTTAAGAGTTTAACTTCTCGAGTTGATGATCAAAACCAGAGATGGGGCTTTAGGAAACCTAACACCGATGGAATATACACAAGCCAATCTATTCTGAAAAAAATGTCACCTTAAAAAATTAGGTGAAGGGAGTTAGAAGAGAGCTGCCAATGCCTAGATTCCCTAACGAAAGGTAGGATGACAGTTCACTTCAAGGTCAATTCAAGGTCACTTCACCTAAGTTTTCACGATGAGATTTTAATAGAATAGACCAGCTGCTGTCCTCGAGAAGAGATATAACATATAACGTTGGACACATATAACCTTTCTTGAAGGTCATAATTATATCGTTACTAGCTGCGCACCGCGGTTTCACCCGCATAAGTTTCGATCCCGTGAGAATATCGGGATAAAAAGAAGCCTATATGTTAATCCAGGGTGTCAGCTACCTCCATACAAAATTTTATAAGAATTGGTCCAGCCGTTTGAGTGTGAAGAAGTAATAAACATATAAACACACACACAAACTTTCGCCTTTAATAATAGTGAGATTAGATAGAATAGCAATAGACAATGTCTAGAATACGTTCATATTATTATCTTGTCCTTGGCAAGTCCGAGGTTGCATACCGAGCCTGGTCACATCGGCCATCGATTTCTATTATCCAAGCATTGTGTCCTTTCATCCAAAGCTTATCATTAATAATTCATAAAAGCTCGATATAAGCTATTTATACCGTCATCATATTATTATTCTCTTTAAATAGCTGGCCGTCAGAACTAAATGGTGTAGGAAAACATGACGGATCGAGGTAATGATAGGGATTGAGACATCATACACGTCACTTTTATGATACAGAAGTATAAAATTATAGTGTGATTTTATTATTATACGGTCATTAGGGGGTTAGGGTTCAATATTGACTGTTACACGAATGAATATGAAAAATTTACGGGTGTCGATATAAGTAGGTTAGCATTTCGTTGTGTAGAAATACATCATACTGATTGATAGGCAGCCTTACTGATTGAGGATAACTAAAGTGGGCATCTATCTACACATAGGAAGAAGATTTAAATATAAACTGCTTTCAGGGCAGATTCACCTCGAATATATGCGTGAAATCGGGAAGGAAAAGCAGGCCTTTCCTTTCCCGATTCGAATTCGAATTTCATGGGCTACCCTGGGGTAGCCTACCAAATTCAATTTTTTTACTTTTTTGTGTATATATCATTCGCGAGCGTAACAAAATAAATACATTCCTCTAAGTTCATGTGTAGAAAACGGGTGCCTACTCTCGCTTACTTTAACTAGAAATGATTAATTAAATGTGATATGGTTTGACAAATCCTGTTGATTGATATTTCATGACATAGGCATTCAATAGGAATATATGAATTTGAGGGTTGTATTGATGATTTTAATTATTATAATTCTGTAAAGTCATATTTTGTTACGCTCGCGAAATATTATATCATAGAAACACTAGCTGCGCCCCGCGGTTTCAACCACGTAAGTGTCGATCCCGTGGGAATTATGAAATAAAAACTATCCTATGTCCTTCCTCGGTATGCAATCTATCTCTCTGCCAAATTTTATCGAAATGCGTTAAGAGGCTTAGGCGAGAAAAGGTTTACAGACAGACAGACAGAGTTACTTTCGAATTTATAATATTAGTATGGATAATGACAATTAATTATTGTACCCTACAATAGGACATAAACAATTACAAAGAAAAAAGAACAGAGAAGTCTCTCCGTCAATTACTACAGCCATTTATAACTGGGTCTCTCTAATGTAATTAGGGAACAAAATGCTTGGCGATAAGATAAATTAATGGCCCCTTAATGAATGTTATATGTATAGTACAATATCTTGCTTCGTACAATGATTACTGGAACAATGTATCTACCTTGCTGCGGTTTCCGATCCACCGACCAATCGATAGGGTCAATCATAAGGATCAAATCTCTAGCAAACATGGTAAATTAAATGCAACAAAAACCATTAATAAACTTATTTTATTCGAACGGAAAAAAACGAGAAGTAAATTAAGTAAATAATTGCTCGAAATGAGCTCCATTTAAGGAATTCATTTTGAGTAAGTTTTAGTAGCGTGTTGTGGTGAATATTGAAAATTGTATTGTGAACCTTACTTTTTAGGTCGTTTAGTTGTATAGGATTTTTGGTAAATTTGATTTTTTACGTATCCCTGGAGATCTCGCACTTCATCTGATTGTGCCGAGATTTGATCCTTATGACTGACCCTATCGATTGATGCCATAAAAGTACAGTATGCTATTTTTCGGATTTTAGTCCCAGACGAAATCGGGGGCAACAACTAGTAAACGTATAAAAGTATGCATTAGACATTTTTGTGATGATCATTATAACTACAATAATTTGTAATCATGCAAGGCGATAACTCGGGAAGCTTTCTCAAGCACATAGGAGATAGTTTCCAGTTTAACAGCCGCACGGTTCGATATATCAGGTTAAGCTACGCTTGCCACAGTTGGTCCGTAGATGGATGACCATCTTTACATACCAAGACCCCTCCGTGCCTCGGAAAGCACGTTAAGCTGTTGGTCTCGGCTGCACGTAATTCATGGATCTTTGGCAGTCGTTACGGGTCGTCGGAAGCCCGAAAGTCTGACAACCAGTCTTACCAAGGGGTAACTTATTACCCAATAACTGGGTGGTGGAGGTCCGTCGGCAGTCGCTCCATGTAAAATACTGGTATTCAGCTGCATCCGGTTAGACTGGAAGCTAACCACAACATAGTTAGGAAAAGGCTAACAACGAAGCAAAACAACAGACGGACCAATCAATAACTTTAAAGTACAGAGTAACCCTAAAATAGCACAGTTACCTACCAGCGTCAGTAACTCTTTAAATATGTATAAATGAACTGTGGTCTGTTTGTCAATCGATACGTCCGGTTCCGGTGCCGTGCGGCTTATGACGGTTAAATATTTCGTTTACATACCACATTGGAGGGTAATCATCGGTATAGACATGTTTATAAAAAGAACATTATGATTACCTAATCATAATGTTTTGTATGAACATGTCTGTAATGCCTTGTTTGTGTGAAATAGCTGAGTAGGGTACTGGCTCTTAAACTTTTAAGAAGATCTTAGGGATCTCATTTATTTTGGCACCTACTTACATATAAGGATTAGGTACAATAGAGTGACAATACTTATAAGTACAGTCAACAAAAGAGATAAGTACCTATGCAGGAGTAGAACTCTTTACCTGCGTCTGTGTTTCCGAGCGCATACAACCCGAATCTCTTCAAAGTAAGAGTGAACAGGCTTCTTCTGGGTAAGCTCACTCCATCGTCGAGTCTGTCTCTGTCACCTCTGACCTAGACTAGAGTCAAGAGCAAACCTATTTCAAATTAAAAAAAAAAATCGTCGGATATACTTAGTTGAAGTTTAGTAAGAAATCGATGGATGCTCTCGAATAAAATTTAATTTTATTAATAGAAAACAAACAGCTCATTATTATCAAATTCAATTTCTGTCGACAACATCCATTGGTTTCTTACTAAACTTCAACTACATCCGACGATCCTGCATACTTATCTCTTTTGTTGACTGTACGTCATTAGTAAGTACAGGGAGCCTCACTACCACTTTGCTGACCTGCAAATATGTATTTTCAGCTGTAGCATACAATGACCTATCTTTTTCCTACCTAGTTTGTGTCCATATGAGAGGAGAATTAGGATCGCCATCTGTTGATCTGATCGGAAGGCCAATTCCAGTACTAACGTTAAAAATGTTGTAGCAATGTCAAAAACTTGTCAAAAATGTATGGAAATTAGAGGTATTTTTGACAGATTGAAACTGAGATCAGACTGTAAACGTTTTTAAAATTACGAGAATTGCCCCTCTGATCTCCTCAGATTCCTCTCTCAAATTACGATGTTTAATTTTTTTTTTTTTTTTTTACATACTTTTTGACATAATTTCTTTATTATTCTTTATTATTTGACATTATATACTTTTTGACATAATTTATTTACTATTTGACATAGACAATTCAAATTTTTCACCTCTTTATTAGTGGTTTTAATGGGAATCATAACACTTGGTTTTAGTAGGTTTTTATTAATATATATTTTTTTATTTTTTTTTATTTATCCTTTTGATAGATTCTTATTTTGTAAATGTGAGGACTTTGTAGGCCTTATAGACTTTAGATCTGTAGACCATTTTCTATTCTATCAAGTACTTGGTACTTGTTGACAGGCCTGCGCTGTCCTCCCATACCTACTGTAATCTGGAAACATTGTAAAAGCCAATTATTTTTAAAAAAGAGTAACCGTGGAGTTTCTTGCCGGTTCTTCTCCATAGGAAACGACCAATTGGAACCGTGCACCTAGCTTCTGACGTTTCATAAGTGCCCATGTAGGTTAATGTGAAATAAAACATTTTGATTTTGATTTCTAGCAAACCGTATGCGAGAAAACAGCTAGAAAGAAAAGGCAATGAATGACTACAATTATATTTTTGTAACACGTTTTCGTCGTTTTTATCTGGGGGCACTGTAGTGCCCCCGTCAAGTCGAGCAAAAAGCGGCACGGCCGTACCATCCTTTTCTCGAAACAGTTCAGGCCATTTTCGACCCCCTATCCCTATAACTTCGTTGTGGATAAAACTAGAAGCCTGAATTTTCAGTAACCAAACAGGCATTGTATACATAATCAGCCAATAATGTTCCCATTGCTGGGACACAGGCTTCCTCTCGGTGAGAGGGAGCTGGCCGTAATCCTCCACGTGGACCCAGTGCGGGTTGGCAGATGCCACATGTCTTCGAATTTTCGATTCTAGATAGATAAAACATTTATTCAGTGCAACAAAAGACACAATACAGGTATTAAAAAACATTAACAACAGGTGAAAGAAAAAAAAACAAAGACTAAAAAGATAAATTGACCCATAGACACCTAGCTCATGTTGGACATCTATAACGGTTGATCACTACTGGGCGTGAGATCTTTTCTCTGGTACGAGTTTACATGTTGGTGTATAATAATAAATGCTTACCTATGTTATGGTTTTATAATAATGATGTACATACAGTGAGTATAGCATAATTTCCTTATATATATGTTTTCTATTGTATACCTATGATAACATAGGTATTACAATAGAAAACATGTAAACATGTAAACGAAACGCATTTAAATGCGTTTCGTTTTACACAGTTGTCTCAATCTTTGTCTACAGGATAACGTGTAGACAAACATGTCGTGTGGAGCAGAGCCCCGGACATCCGCTATATTATGGACGTGTTTGTGACGGTCAAGCCCAGTTTTTTCTGAGAGCCAATCAGATACTGCCGCAATCGACTCCTAAAGGTACCAAGTCTTTTTAGATTCCTGAACGGCGGTGGAATGTTGTTCCAGCATTTGGATGCGGCATACCTGAAACTGCCTCTAAAGGCGGCCGTCTTGTGCACTTCTGTAGAGAGTTGCTGGGAGCACTGTCTGATTGCGCATTCTCTCCTACTAGCGATCCAGGTCAGATTTTTGTACAGATAAGCTGGTTCTAGGACATGCCGGTTTCCTCACGATGTTTTCTTTCACCGTTTTGAGAGCAATGGTGATGAAGTAATTTACACTAAGTATAGCGCCTGTCTGGGTTCGTACCTCTACGACCTCCAACTCGAAGGTCGCGGCCGTTACCACTTGGCCACCACTACTCATTCATTGTATAAACACGGTATATTTCAAATTTCATTCAATTTCAACCAGTAGTTTAAGAATTATAACTAGTCAAAGTTTCTCAATTTTGTCACAGAGTAACTCACTCACTGACTGACAAAATAAAATATTTTATGTTTTAAATATATAGATTGACTTGGCAATCGCACTAAAGAATCTAATTTAATATACTTGTGAGATACATTTTGTTTTCATGGGATGGCCAAGTCAATCATAAAAGACAACATAAAAGATTTTTAATATTGATATGGTCACTATAAGATGTTGTTAGTTTAGCTAATTACGTAATGACAGCAGGTCCCTTAAATAGGGACTGAATAAATTAACCGACTTGGTATTACGTGGACTCACAACTTTTTACGGTAGAAGAACTGAGTTGCGAGACTTGGCTTTTTTACAAGTTAGGTTTTTGATGGCATAATAATTTATCCGAACCTTTTTGCGGTCCCTGGGTCCGTTCAGGTTGAAATAACGGCCTGCGTATTAGTAATTCATGGCATCAGGAGTTCTTTATTCTGATACGTAGGGATTTGTTGGTATTTTATGCAACTGCCATCTGGCTTATTAGGCCCTCGGGGTAATCCGACAATAATGACGGTGATGTATAGGTCTAAGTATTTTGTTTATACTTAGTTACTTACCTACACCTACCTCTTAATGATATTTTGATCGTTTAGGCTGCCTTTCCACCAGGGTTGAGCGAATATGCAATGCGAGGGATGTGTGTGAAACCAACCAATAACATCGCTTCATTTTTATAGCTTGATTTAAGTTAGCTTTAGTATTGATTAGTTTTACACACATCCCTCGCTACGCATCCTCGCTCATCTCTGGTGGAAAGGCAGCCTAAGGGCGCTTGTCCACCGCAGCCGTGACCTGGACGCCACCAAAACGCAAGATTATTCGAACCGAACGTGACGTCTCAGTGACGGCGATCGTTTGTCCTCCGCGATCGAACTCGGTGGTTCAATATTGGTAGACAAATTAAAAGCCGGGAGAACGGCGCCGGTGCGACGGCAGAGTGTGTACAAGATCAAACGTGTTTAGTATTGCCGGCACATCGGTCTGTCACTATTTTGGGCCGAGTTCTAGTGGTTGCGCTGAATTACTCGATACTTCGACGTCTAGGATAACGGCGCTCGGGTGACGGACGTGCGGTGGACACGGATAGTAACTTTGGTACCTTGATCTCGTTCTCGGTGATGTCCCGGTGACGGCTGCGGTGGAAAAACCCACTAACAGTGTAGTTACCTACCCCATGAGCACAAATGGGCTGAATTGTCACTTTCCCATGGCATTTTTCGACGCCCTGGGATCTAAAGGGTTAAATAAAACAAATAATACGTTCGTTACCGTTATTAATGGATAATTTAAAATGCATTTCGGCACTTAAAGGTACCATTTACATGTCTTTATCTAAACATACATTTAGACTCGTAAAGATTCGTTTAGGTTTCATTTAAATAAATTTATACCCGTTTTGGAAATGTAAAAATAAAATATAATAGCTCATTTACAAGTATAAAATTAAAGTTGTAAAGTAACAAAAGAAAATATTATGCTAAAATAAATTAATTTGTAGTTTTTGTACATTATTAATGACTCTGGTATGTAAATAAGTATAGTGAAACAAAACAACGTTTAGAAAAGTAAAGTAATTTATAAAATATAGAATTATAATATTTCGTATTTTTAGAAATTCGTAGAAGCTACGACTTACGAGAGAATTCATGAAAATACGAATTGGTGTACCTTTAATAAGATTAACTAATTTAAAAAATAAACAAATCTTGCTTACTAAATACAGATCAAAATGTCGGACATAATTTAGACTTAGGTAACAGAAAAGAAGGAGGAGTATAATAATTCATTACTTATTTCTTTATTTTTAACAAAACCAGATTTTTAAATAAAACATTTTTCTAACTTCGGATATGGTTTTGAGAGAGCGACACATAATAATTACGTACAGAGTGCTCACTATATTTTGACAGTTGATAGTGATGTTTGCAATCTGTCAGACTCAATATTTACCTATTATTATTATTTACTCAGTTTTCTTAATCATCGCGTGTGTCAAGTTACATTGGGCTCTCTGACATAATCATGGCTGAAGGGAAGCAGTGACATCTTTTACGTTACCATTATCTACTTTGATAAGTTTAACACCGATCTTAAAAAAAAATGTTTTCATTAGAATCAGAATAAATACAATAATTTACTTTACAACTCGACTTACATTCTGCTTGAACGTTATTACTTAAACAGATAAGGCGAATATTGTCTAAATTAATTGAGTATTCCATTTTGTAGGGGAATTGTTTATTCTGTACATTTGGTATGACCACAGACATATAAGCACAAAATACAGAGAGTACAGAAGGCAATTACATGTATGTACTTCACTTTTCATACCTTAGACAAAGAAAAGTATAGACGGCGGGTAGCTCCATTTCATTTCCACAAGAAAGGGATAAAGTATTGAGTTATTATAAGTAACAGAAAAGGATAAAGCTATACTATTTCCGTCTCTCACTGCGTGCCAGTTTTTTCAAGGCAGCTACTTATGTAGCCTATGTTAGTTAAGTTAGTTTTTTGTCTCATGTGTGGCCACGCTACCCGATGCTCTATAGCTTTCTTACTCTAAGTTTCATACCTATGCTCGGCGGTTGCGCTAGGGTTGTCAACTTTGGATTATGCACAAAAAACTATCGTGGTAGTGGCACTCGTATCTAGTTGTTTGATTTATTGGTGAGCTTATTCTACTATATTACAACAAAACAATAAACATATTATTACAATACAAAAAGTTTACAGAACAAAAACATATAAAATTTTACATTTGACAATTTTCACTATCGAAAATCCCTAATAACTTCAAAACGGATTACCCTATTTACACAATTTATTTTACCCTATCCGTTTTAGACCTAAACCTATCAAATGACACTAAAAACAACACAATATCTACACAAACAAAAAATCATGTTTTCAACTTACTTAGTTGGTGGCGTGAATTTACCTTACAAAAAAGTTACTTCGTTTATACTGATTCAAAATAGGAAACTATTATATAAATCGAGCTTAGATAGCCATTTTTTGGTTGCTCCATTTATGCACTTCACAGACGCGTGTTCCAAGCGGATGGCACCCGCGCTCGCACTACTCCCAACCCGTCCGAGATAACGTGTCCGTGAGCGGTGTCTATGTGTGCGTTGCTCGAGCGCACTTTGTATGTAGATTGCCTTCTGTACTATCTGTATTTTGTGATAATTATAACTCTGTGGGTATGACTTTTTAATCTTTTCTGTATACCTACCGGAAAATCAGCTCTGATTTTAATGTGGGCACTTCCGAACAATGTATTTTGATGTGAAACATCTAATGCGCGCCTTGGGGGTAAGGCTTACTCGTATGGCGTGACGGCAAATGGCATGACGCTCTCTTATCGCCGTCATAACCCCTTCCTGCTATGATTCAAATCTAGCGGGCGTCGCGTGATGTCCACATTTTTTATGTATTTGCCTGGGTTAGCAAAAGCAGAAACTAACTCGAGTCGCATCTTATTATTAAGCACTTTGGAATCTAATTATTATACTTTACATAGCCATTACAACTAATCTACATACACTTAGAAAATCTACATAATTACAAACGTTTTCACTAAGAATCTAAACTTTTTGAATTTTTCAGAGATCTAGGTGGTTGTACAGTTTTATTCTTTTTGCTCTTATTATCTAAACTGAACGTGTCACTGGTGCTTGAGGGAGGCGTGCTGAAGACTGAGTTTTTAGAGCTAGGCACACTGTTTCCCGGGGACACACCGCTGTCCGTACTGACGGACGCAGGGCTCGGACTGTCACTCACGTTATTACACACCGTCAGCTCCTGACCAGGGAGGGACACGATCTGACCTATCGGCTTCTGCCTGACTAGATTTATGCTTTGGCACATGTTATTCTTCACTTCACTATCACTCGGTTCCTTCTTGTGGTATCTCGTCAGGGTTCCGGCGGATCCCGCCGAGTTCGGCCGGTACATCGGCATGAACTGCGCCTGCGGGTAGTACTGCATCTCTGAAGGAACTTGGCCTTGGACCCACGGGCCCATTGTGGAGACCACAGGAGGCATGTGCGTCCACATTGGCATTTGTACCATGTGAGTTCCATCTGCCATGGGGCTGAAACCGGGAGCGACCGGCATGGGCCTCACGACACCTACAGGAGTGGGCGCGCTGTGCGGTCTCATCGCAGGATGTGGATATTGACCAACAAATTCCTGTCCCTCATACATTGTATTCGGAGGAGGATTCTGCGAGTAATCTATATTCGGGAACACTGTGTGAGGACTTCTCTGTAGATATGTAAACATTTGCTGCTGAGCTTGTTTCATGGCGACGTACTGCTGCAGGTGCATGGCGGTCTGCTGCCTCTGCTGTGCGATGTCCTGGGCCATTGCCGTCGTGGAGTTACCGTGTATGTAGTAGATATGTGGTTGATTGCTTACTTGAGTTACTGGCGACTGTCTCTGTGTGTTAGGTTTGGCATTGTCTACCACGTTGTTTTGAGGGTCCTGGTATTCTTCCGGAGGTGCAATATACTTTGGTGGTGATGGCGGGGTCACCTGCTGTGACATCGGGTAGCTTATTATCTGGGCTATGTACGGCTGCTGAGATTTAGCCGAGTGAGCTGGACTGTGTGTTTGGAATGTAGGGTTAAATGTAATCTGGGACATGTCTGGGCCAGGTCCTTGGCCTTCTGGGTTATTGTGGTGTGCTCTATATTCGTTCACTTCGTTTTTTCTTGGTTTTTGATTGTAGGGTGCTACTTTTGGATTGTTCTTCCAGTTTGCTCCGGCGCTTTGTGGTCTTTTGACAGGTGATTTTGTGGGATCATGCCAGTTATCTCCGTTGATTTGCCGTGGATCTGGCGCATGGTGGGATTGCGCGCTGTGGGATCTTCTTGGTGGTGGTGACATGCCGTCGGGCACATGTTGTCTGTAGCATCGTCTGCCTGATCCTGGGCTGTTCTGCCGCTCTGGAGGAGGTGGTATCGGTCTCGGGACCCGTCTCCTGGCTGGAGTGGGTGGACTTGGCTGCAATGGTGAGGAATGTGTGGATATTGACGTTGACCGCCATTGGTCTATTAGTATCTTTCGCCGCTCGTGCTCTATTTGGATTTCTGTTTCGCTAGATGAATCGTAGTCTCTGCCCTGTAAGGAAATAAGGTGTTTTAACATCATGAAACACCAAATCAAATATTATTAATGTAGCATAATTAAGTATACGTTACATTTTCAATTTTCTCATCCAGCATCTTGAAGAAATCTTGCTGACTGGCTGACACCTCACTGCAACAAAAGTTTAATTCATTTTGCCACCCATTTATAAAGCCACCTAACTCGTACTGACTTAGCCTCTGGAAGACATTTAATCGATATTTTAAAATAAATCCAACGGGTCGAATGCGCAACAGGGTAATTCGCTTGAAGACAGGCATCGCCGATGGGGATACGACCGCGAAGCCGAAGTGGAACTGGGCGGACCACACTAGCAGGATGCATCAGGTCAGATGTGCCAGAGTCGTCACGCAGTGAGTGCAAGACGTTTCTGGAGACTATCTTATCGCTATGCTTGTTTGTTTTAGTACGAGAATATGGCTCTGTGACCGTTTTTTGTACCCTTTTAAAATAATAATGAATGCAGTTTACTGCTTTATCTATAGATCCCGGCAGGTTCCTGTTTTGTTCTAGTAGGTTAGAACAAAACAGGAACCTAGCCAGAGAGCTGGTAGTGGCCAGGTAGGTCTGGCTACTGTAAATATCTACTCACACGACAGGCTGATGGTTGGTGAGCGGTAGGATGTGCTTGGTCTGTTCTTGTTCAGCTTCGTTATCATCCGGTGGTGGCGCACCTCCTGTTGGTCCCTCCTCCTCGTCAGTCTCCTTGTCCGCTGCACCTGGTCAACAAAAAAAAAAATTGCTTAGTAAAATATTAAAATTCACCCATTGATAGACAACGCAGAGCATATTGGGGGATTTATACTAGGTTGATTTTTGCCGTGTGAAAAGTCGATAAAAATCGCAGGTGATTAATTCATTTTGTATCAAAAGCTCAACCTTCATGCAGCAGGCGATCGCCTGCGACTGAGAATTTTGTCGGCCCGTTTTAGCCACCTGTCGCCGCATAACGAAAGTCGAAAACTACTCTATATTGCGATTTTAGTCACCTGCGGCCTAGCCGAATTGCCTCTTAGCGGCTATAGTCACCTGTGTAAAGCCCGCATAAATAGCTGACTCGAGAAGCTCGAAATTTTGACGAAGGTGAGCACTGAGAAGGGGTTTTTTAAAAATTCATTAAAGGTCAAAATTCATAAATTTTCAAAAACCCTTCCAATTACAAGTTGTAATTTTAAAGGTGTTGGACCTGAAAGGCCATTGTATTCATCACTAGCAGCGCCCCGTGGTTTCACCTGCATAAGTGTCGATCCCGTTCGAAAGACACGTGGCGCCATCTATTATCATAATAACTTTATCGTCGTTTTTTTTTCGGGTTGAAAGGTATCCTATGTCCGTTTCTGTGCACTTGATAACGTATGTGCAAAATTTCAGAATGATCGGTTCAGTGCTTTACGCGTGAAAAGGTAAACAAACTTACTTTCGTATAATTTATAATACACTCGAGAGGAATGAATCCGGGTCACTTAAAGAATGTTAAAAATCTCGGAAACTAAAAATGATAGGTTAATGCAATAAATTGTATTTAATAGACAATGTAATACTCCTTAAATGAAAGTAAAAAAAATATGAGTCACCATACATTTTATTAACACAAAATTACATAAAGAAAAAAACTGCTGATCTCTCCTTAAAACAAAAATAGGAAACATGAAATTTTTGAACTTTATTACGATTTTCTTGAATTTTAATACTTCGTATTGCCTCCTCGTGCTTCCATTACTGCGTTTACGCGGTTTGGCATGCTGTACACCAAGTTCCTTATACGATTTTGGGGAATATTCTCCCATTCCTCTGTGAGAGCAATTTTGAGCTCACGAAGCGTGATTGGGGGAGGGTTTCGTTGTTTTACGCATCTGCCTAGCTCGTCCCAAGCATGCTCGATCGGGTTGATATCCGGGCTGCGCGCTGGCCACGCCATACGAGTAATGTTCATCTCTTGAAGGTAGTCATTCACAATCCTACCTGTATGAGGTCGGGCATTGTCATGCATAAATATAGCATCCTCACCTAAATTGACCATAAATGGACCAACGTGATCATTGAGGATTTCTTCCACATATCTTACGCTAGTTAAAGAGCCGTTTTCTATGATCACCAGCTCTGTGCGACTTTCAGAAGAAATTCCGGCCCACACAAGTACAGACCCACCACCGTAGGCTACTTTTTCTTCGATGCATGCTTGCTTGAATCTTTCCCCTGGTCTTCGATACACTCTGTGTCTTCCATCGTGCTTGTAGAGCATAAATTTTGATTCGTCGGAGAACATAACTTTTGACCAATCTTCAATACTCTAATTTACGTGGCTCTGGGCATATCTTAGTCTTGAAATACGATGCCCACGCTCCAGTTTAGGGCCGTTTGCAGGTCTAAGGGGTTTTAAGTTAGATTCAGCAAGCCGACGTCTTACTGTCCATGCACTTGGGTTACTTCCTCCAAGGCGTCGAAACTGATTTGTGAGTTCAGTTCCTGTGAGAAAGCGATTTCGAAGCATGGTGTTCACCAAGTATCGGTCTTCTCGTGCTGTGGTACACCTGGTTCTGCCCGTTCCTGGTCTGCGTAGGTTAGAACCAGTTTTTTCGTAACGTCGGAGAACTCTTTGTACTGTTGACAGCGACACACCGACAGTCCTGGCTGTATCGCGCTGACTCCGGCCGGTTTCCAGCATTGTAAGTATTCTGGTGCATTCTTCAGGCGTAAGCGACATAATTTCAGCTTGAATAATGAACATAGAGCACTATCAACATGGTTTATGTACCCACATAAATGACAGATTACAAGCAAAAGCAAAACCAAATGCTGTAATTTCGTAGTTCCATCTTCGAAAGTGGCCCTTTTTCAAATTTGATTTTTTTATGATATAACTTTACAATAACTAAGAAGTTTTAATACCTTCATTTAAGGAGTATTACATTGTCTATTAAATACAATTTATTGCATTAACCTAGCATTTTTAGTTTCCGAGATTTTTAGGATTCTTTAAGTGACCCGGATTCATTGCTCTCGAGTGTATTAGTTAGGATTTTACTATGGGACCAAACCTGAAATTGCGAAAAAAATCAGCTATTCCCTACGTTTATGTTCGCATAACTCGTCAGAATGTAGGGAAGAGTTGATTTTTTTTTTGCGATTTCAGGGTTGGTCTCTTTAAATTACACCTTGTATAAAGTTTGTATGAAATTTTTGCCGATAGGAAATGCCACTGGGGGGCACGGCTTCTTGCATACAGTTGGCGTTTCACCTGCATTCGTCTAGAAGTTTCCCTATGCGAGCTATTTCCGACTAGTAAGTAGTACCAAAAAAGAATAAATTGGTACATAGCTGCCTTCAACGTGAACAAGATCTATTGGGAGAAGTTAAATTGATACCACAATACTGTAACTTTTCCTTCACTACGTTGCTCGAACTTGCCAACCAATTTTCGTTTATTGGTTTGCCACATTTATTGGGCTGTTATAAGTTGACCTTACCAATTCAATATTTTCGATGATGTTTAGTTACTTCTGTTTGGCTACTGCTTACTTAGGAAAACTAGCAAGAATCTTTTTTATATTATTATTTTATAAATTAACGTCAATTAACGTCATGTCCTGGAACCGAAGATTCGCAGACATGTGACATCTACCAACCCGGACGAGGCCTGTGTGGTGGATTATATATAATACTGCATTAGGTAATAAATATGTAACTTAGATACAGCACAGAAATCTTAATTTTTTTAAAGAAAGGAAGAAAGAAAATATATTTATTTAGCACAGACTAAAAAACACACAGTACACCAGAGACATACATCAACTAAAAACAAAAAATAAAGATCAAATAAAAAGTGTAAAGTCCGATGTAAGAAATTAGCAGGA
This sequence comes from Mesoligia furuncula, assembly GCA_916614155.1. Classification (NCBI taxonomy): domain Eukaryota; kingdom Metazoa; phylum Arthropoda; class Insecta; order Lepidoptera; family Noctuidae; genus Mesoligia; species Mesoligia furuncula. The sequence continues at coordinate 5,533,916 of OU744793.1, read as the reverse complement.
AATATCGTCATACGTCATAAAATACCAGTATATTACATGGAGCGCCTGCCTATTTGACCTGATAAGTGACCGCTAGTATTATAATAAAATAGAATGTCTCTCTGTCTTGCCGTCTGTAAAGATAAAGTCGAGAATCACTTTCCCGGTTTACGTGATTATAAATTTCATTCGAAAATCTTTGGCTAGGTAACTAAAAACTAAAGAGTGAAGTCGCAAAAAGTTTTCTGCGCGCACAAGTGTGGGATCATTTTAAAAGCTTCAAACACATGAAATAAACAGCCAACCAAGAATCAGACGAGCGACGACCTAGCTATAACATAACATCTGTTACGACGATCTGTTCCAAACTTTGGAAGACAAGGCTTGCGCATGTCACCACAAGAGTTATTGCTGAGGTCTCGACAACAGCGGTTTTTGAAATGAAAGGGTAAGTGGAAAACAAATGAGAACGTAACTTTTGGAGCCTGAGGCTCCTGAAGCATGATGTAATGAGAGTGAGGTACTAATAGTAATAGTATAAGTTTCAGCCAATAAAATATTAATAAAATTAATTCTTTGGCCAAATAATCAGCATTGCTATACAACGCGGCAATGCTTCCAACCTTTTGGGAGCTTTTCCTTTTGCCAGCGATGCTAACGAATTTTTGATGCCATATGATTCTTTCCCCTCCTTTTTTAGGGTTCCAGGTACCTAAAAGGTAAAAACGAGACCCTATTACTAAGACTCCACTGTCACCAGGCTGTATCTCGTAAACCGTGACAGCTAGACAGTTGTAATTTTCACATAATTATGATGTATTTCTGTTGCCGCTATAACAATAAAAAATATTAAAAATTTGTGGAAGCCTTCGTCTGCGAGTCCAACTCGCACTTGGCCAGTTTTTATACACCAACTTGTACACAATATTATTATTTTAAAACTGACACTTAGCTTTTATATTTATAAATATCAGGCTAATTGGTCTAAGCGACATTTTGTAAAACTCGCAGGAGGACGGATCAAAGTTTTTTTTTTAATCATATAATATCAACTATTTCATAGACTTTTATTTATTTATACTAAGTATAATACTGTATTAAATAAAAAAAAGTCTATAAAATAGTTGATATTTTATGTTTAAAAAAAAACTTTGATCCGTCCTCCTGCGAGTTTTACAAAATGTCGCTTAGACCAAATTAACCTTTCAACCGTCGATATTATCTTGGAAATTGTAATAAAAGTATAAAAAATAAGGATTCACAAGATTTACTTAGAGGGTGAAACTTCGCATGTGATACCGTGCACAGTTTCAACCCAACCTAGCTTAGCATAAAATCATCCCTAACGGAGAGAAAGAACGGGAATCATTTGAGGTTATGAATAAGGCCACTCTCATCATTGTTGTGGCCACACGTGTGGCCTAACTTTAAGTTTTGTAAATAAGCTCTTGTACGTGTAGAGTTTGAATGCTTAGGTATCTTTATGTTGTTTCTTAAGTTCCAAGTAGCATCTTTTAGATAAATATGTCATTAAAATATTTTGAATGATCATTAAGAGGAAGTTTGAAAGTGGCACCGGTAACTGAAAACTTGTGTGGGAATCGGCTGTCATGGTATGGGCATGTGTTACGAAGAAATGAGGAAAATGTCGTGAGGACAGTTTTGAGTATGGATGTCGATGGCTATAAGAGTAGGGGAAGACCAAAGAGACGATGGATGGAATGTGTGAATGATGATATGGTTAGAAAGGGGGTGATAGCGAGATGACGACTAATAGAGAAGTATGGAAGAAAAAGACATGTTGCGCCGACCACAAATAAATTGGGATGAGGGGAGGAGAATGATGAGATAGATAGCTTCACCAACGCAACCAGCGGGGTAGCGTCACTCGTCGATGCTCATGATATTGTAGTTAGGTAGCTACCTAGTAATTCACGCATTTTAACCTTAATGACTCTAAATGTACAGTCGGTGGCCAACATTATCTGACCCACTTGAGTGATAGCGAATTTGAACCTTATCGTGAACATTTGGAATACTCCGTGCAAGCATTTCGATAAATCATGTTGTTTGGCGATTTTAATCATTATATTGTTGTTGTTAAGGTTGAAAGGCTAATGAGTTTCAAGATTACTAAAAAAAAACCAAGGCGAGGGTGGATGAATAAAAAAAAATATCGCGCATCAGTAACATTTTAAAGGTGTCTACGGTTAATAGCTAAATTCCGTGATTCATTTTAATAGCTGGTTGTGATTGTGCGATAATGAACTTTATGAAAATATACGTTACGGTTAAAATTCTTTAGAATATTGCGTCTGTCATCACAACTAAGATCGAATTTCAAAACACATTACAACAGTTGTGTTGGTCTCGTGGTCACTAATCCAGTTCGATATTTATCGTTGTCTGCGTTCGAAACCAGGAAAAACCTAACAGTTTTTTGTTATTAATGTTTTGTTTTTTATTATTATCTATTTTTTTACTTTTTTTTAACGAACGAAGTCGGGAAATATCTTTTTAAATGGGCAGTTTGTATAGAAATGAAACAAAATCATTGCAAGTAATAAAAATGTTTATTAATTCATTAAAATATACATAAGTAAGATAAAGTAAGTAAATGCTCTTAAATTAATACATTTTATAATATCATATCCAAACCTAACCATTTATAAACATTTAAAAAAAGTCATGCTAATGGTAATTGCTTGGAAGTGTGTTATCGAGAAAACATTGATGTCTATAGGTAAATGCGAGAAAATAATGAATTTGTGAAATGTTTTACAGATTTATAGCTAAGTATATGTAGTGAATCAACATGTTATTTAAATAGAAAAATGCATTTCCATTTATAACAATAACATCACCACAGAATCTTACATTTTAATGGTTTAGCATTCATTCAATTGAGCATTTACTTACATAGTGTGTTTCAAAATACTTATAAGTAGATTAGTTAGTAGTGAAGTGGCGCACCGTCTCCTTCTATAACTTGCTGTAAGCGGCTACGCATACCGCTCACCATGTTCCAACACAAATCTTTTCCTCTCATGTGCTCCCATGTCGATGACACGATCTCAGCCAAATCTTTTTTATTTCGCCTTTCGGATGTGTCCCAATTTAAAACCATTTGACCCCATAGGTTTTCTATAGGGTTCAAATCGGGAGTTTTAGATGGCCAGTAATAACAGTTACACCTTCTTGAGCAGCTAACCAATTCTTGCAACACAAACAAATAATGCCTGCACGGTGGATTGAGCATTTATCTTGCACGAAGTAAATATCTGTATTTGGATAGGCAATTCGCACAGTCGGCAGCAGGACGTCACCATCCAGCCAGCAATGTTTTGTATAGTCATTTAAGTTCCGACATGACGCTTTGATTACACCAAATTCATTAAAAATACCTTTCACGATTTACGTCAAACGTTTTAGAAATGTTTGTGCGCCGCAGTCACTGTTTAGGTAGTTTAGGTAGACTGACTTTTGTCACTTAGATCAATTTATTTATTTTATTTATCCATCTACCCCACGACGTAAACTTTTACTTCGTCCTACTTATTTGAGGACTTATAGTTATTTTTTATCTACCCACTTGTTTTCCAGAAAAGTTGTTAGGCAAAAATCATATTGGTCGTTCTATAATAATGCAAGAAATATTGTAGAAATCATAAATGAAAACAAATAAAGAAAAAGAAATTATAAAGAAATTAATATAAGGTGGATTGTGTTTTCGAACCCACATGTTGTTCGTTGCGAATCCAGCATCGAACCGCGAAGCCACAATGACTGGTTGAAAATACGCGAAATTAAAGATTAGGTAGTAAGTATGGCCGTGTTACTTAAAATCTTTTCAACTTTAACGACAAGAAGATAATGATTAAAATGGCTTGACAAGTTATGCCGGTGGGTCAGGCAATGTTGGGTGGGTCAGACAATGTTGGTCACCGACTGTACCCTACTCTAACAATCTCAATCTGAATCATTTTTTTCTGGATATTGCTAACCCATTGCTTCATTTGTTCGAAAAATGTGTCTGCTTAGCAATGTAAATAACGCAATGAATATTGTTAAACTGTCAAAATAAAAGCCGTTGCTACTGATTGTGTGTGATGCTCATCTCCAAATATTCCCCACGTCACACATCGACGCACAGTATCTATAATTAAATTAAATTCATTCATTGATCAAGACGTACCCGGATGTCTTTTATTCGTCGTAAGATGGGTTACCGCCATATTAAACACGTACTCCCACTTTAATGGCGTCTGAATCGTTTTGAGCGTTTTATATGCCCGCGCAGGTGTGAACCTATTTGTTCGTAACCTCTTTTGTGATGGCTTCTGTAGGTTAAAAGGGGACTGGCTGAATGGGTGATGTTGCGTAGTTAGCATTGTGTTAAGTTATGACGTCTTATTTTATGCTTGAAAGGAATTGTAAGGGTCCGTGTGAAACGTTTTAAGGGTATTTTTAAATGATATTAAAATTATAGGGTCTTTGGAAATAAAAACACGGTATTTTGACACAAATGAATACGGAACAAGGTAGGCTAGGCTATATACCTAATGAAGGACCTTAGCGTTTCGACATCAAACAATCTTAACAATCAAATAAAATGCGTGATTACTGCAATCATCATCATCATCATCAGCCTATAATGTTCCCACTGCTGGGACACAGGCCTCCTCTCTGTGAGAGGGAGTGGGCCGTAATCTACCACGCGGGCCCAGTGTGGGTTGGTAGATGTCACATGTCTTCGAGTTCTAGGACATGCCGGTTTCCTCACGATGTTTTCCTTCACCGTTTTGAGAGCAGTGGTGATGGAATAAGTAAAGCGCCTGTCTGGGTTCGAACCTACGACCTACAACTCGTAAGTCGCGGCTGGTGCTAGTGGGCCACCACTGCTCTCAATATATATGTATATGATTACTGCAATACAAATACATAATTCATAACAGTGCCAAAATATATACTAAAGAAGCCGGCGAACTGCGCATGCTAATGCGTAGTTCATACAAACGTAATACCAAAGTAATTTGTAAATCAAACATATTCGTAAGGTAGTGTGTAATTATTCCGCTTGGATTACAGAATATCTCAGTTCCCAAATATATTATATTTTGAAAGGACTCTGATATGAAAAGGAGATATGAAGAATTTTAAATTTCTATAGAAAACTTATTTTTCTCATAACTCGTCTTTAAATCAGTGTCCATTCAAAATATATATTTTGGAACCTATAGATATTCTGTAATCCAATCGGAATAAATACATACTTTATTAAGAATATGTTTGATTTACAAATTATTTTGGTAAGTATTACGTTTGTATGAACTACGCATACTAAAGAAACCTTGAACACGTTGAAACAAAAACACGCGTTGTTGAAATTACAGCACATTTGTGCCACGACATTTGCACCAATATACCTCCCTACTTGGCAAAAATGTACGCCATTAAAACACCATTTTATCACATCACACTAATATTATAAAGGCGAAAGTTTGTGTGTGTGTGTGTGTGTGTGTGTGTTTATATGTTTGTTACTTCTTCACGCTCAAACGGCTGGAACAATTTTGATAAAGTTTTGTATTTAGGTAGCTGACACCTTGAATTAACATATAGGCTACTCTTTATCCCAACATTCCCACTGGATCGACATTTACGCGGGTGAAACAGCGGGGCGCATCTATTTAATCATAAAACACAACGCAACACAAAACCCCATTTGTCAAACTCACCAATGATCACTGAACCTCCATCTGACCCTGTTCCACTGTCCACCCCATCCATCCCGACTTCCATGCCATTGTGTTTTCCCACAAAAGAGCCCATGGCTCCGGCTCGCCATATGACGGAAGCATTCCCTATTCACGGGACAAATGTGGGACAAATGGAAGCCTATGAATTATGGAGTCTATTGAAAAGTTGGAACAGACATGGATATTGTGAAATGTTGGTTGTTTGTGCTTGTAACAAGGTTTTTGCTGCCTGTGTTTGTATTAAGCGATATTAGCATGAATGTTTGGGTGACACACGTCTCTTATTTATAATCCCTTTGGGGATGAATTTTCAAAAATCTGTTAGTGCTTCATGCTCATGCTCCTTTACCTTGATTATTATATAATTGTTTCATATTTTGCAATAAATTACCAGCGTTGTGTTATCGCTCTTCTCTTTCTTTTCTATCCAGTCCGACAAAGACCGTGCTTTAGGTCATGTAGTCGCCTTAAGAGAAACAGCACTGTTTTAAATTCGTTTAGCGCTAAACGTATCTTTTGTGATTTCTGGTGCAACCGTGAGGTGTGGTGTGGTCGGTGTGGACCTTGTCGTGCTTCCCTACAAGTATCAGCGAAACTTGCTGACAGAATTTTCGAACGTTACACATTACACACAAGGCGTACATATAAATATGACGCTGTTTTTTTTCGACTTCATTTAAAAAGCTTGTAACTAAGTATTCTACTTAATAAAAACCTTAAATTCATTCATTTGTAAACACACCCTAAGCCTAATTTTGCACTCGTAAAAGAACCTATTTTATTACTGTGATTTATACTGTTTATGTGTATCTTTTGTTGGAGATCCCAAATAAATAAATTTACAAAAAATCTATTGTTTGTGCTAAAAAAATAGTGATTAGTATTAGTTAGTAATTATTAGTACTAGTGTTTTAGTATGATGCTTGTAGAAGAATCTGACAAAAAATCAGAATTAATCGTATGTATATTGTAGAAAGAAAGTTTTTAGAGGATTATCATGTTTTTTTTCTATTGTATCAAATTAGTTGTACCTATTATATTTTCAACACACTATCTAATCTACCTGGCATATATCCTGAAGAATATCACATATTTTTCTGATTTTATTTACTATAGTCGATCATATACCTACTTTTCTTGTTTCTAAAACTTGCGTTTTTTGCGTTTAAGTCCTGTAATCCCCTTAAGTAGAAGATTTAGTTACAAGCTTTTTAAATTAAGTCGGAAAAACCAGCGTCATATTTGTATAGAAAACACTAGTGTAATGGTCGAAAATTGTGGCAACAAGTTTCACTGATACTTTTAGGGAAGCACGACAAGGTCCACACCGACCACACCACACCTCACGGTTGCACAAGAAATCACAAAATTTACGTTTAGCGCTAAACGAATTTAAAACATCGTTCTGTTTCTGTTAATTTAATCGTTTCTAAAGATGTCAGACAGAATGAAGCTCTAAATATGTTTAGTGACATTTCGTGGTTTGTAGGAGGCTAAAACCGGTCTATCTATACTCTATTTAAAATAAGATTAGACATTTAAATAAACCTTTTTTACCATCCGTTCAACCGATCTTAACTTGTATTCCGTAGGCATAATGCCATCCGGCATTCAAATTAAAAATTGGTGACAATACCAAATGCAGCTACCATTTGTCATGCCACCAACGCAATAGAAGTCAAAATCAGTTGAGCGGACTGTAAAAAAGGTTTTTTTTTAATGTCTAACGGAGTAAAATAAGTCATCATTCTCTGGCCCTTATCTCAATTTATTTGGGGTCAGCGCAACATGTATTGTATTTTTCTTCCATACTGTCAGTCGTCATCGCGGTAGTCACCCTTTCTGGCACCTAGCAAGTAATTGAGATAATTTTCAAACAATCCTTTCCTCTAATTATTTTGTAAGCAAAATCTTAACAAGTTTTACAAAATGATATTATAAGAAGCCTTGTACCCACGTACGAACAAAAACATGGTGAACACGAACATCGAACACGTGTTCGCACATGCGTACCACTAACGAACATCAAACATTGTGTTCGTCAAAAATGTTCGTGGCGATCCACTTTGGTTGTTCTGCGCGGATGGTGTTCGAAGAAATTTGATGCTACTACACTGTCGACCACTTCCAACGGTGAATCCATGGTTACTGAGGGGTTGGGCGCGAACACAAGTAGAACTGTGTTCGCAAGGTGTTCGTGTTCGCTTAGCTAATTTGCGTCCACACGTACGAACCAAATGCTCCTTGATCGATGTTCGTGTTCACCATGTTTTGTTCGTTCGTGCGAACACGGCTCTAAGCGACTTGTTTCGCAACCTTCAAGGAGACCTCACTAAAGATTACAAAGTCCTCTAACTTATAAATGTCCTTAGAAATCGATCTCCTTTATCGTTATTAACTTTATAGCCAGTGTAATTCGATAAATCTTACGAATTTGAACTTTATTACAAAGGATTTATATGTACTTAGTGAAATGGAGCGAAATTTAGATAAAATTTGCTGATAAGCAAAAGCTTTGAATTTGAAGTCAGATTTTAGTTTCTGAAATACACACATCAAAAGTGTCTAGGGATCAACATATATTTTTGCAATAACTTTTCTCCTGATTGATATTAATTAAAATTTTCTTTAAGGATTCATCAAATAAAGTGTTTTCGTTTGTCACAGTAACGATAAACCAAGTCACCTTTGCATTAATAAAGAAATTTGCCATTTTCCTAATAAAGGGATTTTTGACATTTGAACCACTAACACAAAAGTACGAAAAAAAGACTGAAATAACAGTTTTCTTTAAAATTTTATTGGGTAACTTAAACAATTAATAATCCGTGTTTCTACCGCGAACACTAACAACACAAGAACATCGGTTTGGCATACTCAAAATGAGTTCATCCAAATCACGCTGTGGAATGGCCGCCCATGTTCGTTGCAACAACAAAAAAAGGTCTTCTTGCGACTGGATACCCTCCATATTCGGCAGAGCTCTTCTCTGTAGCATATCCCATGCATGCTCAATCGGGTTCAAGTCTGGCGACTGAGCAGGCCAGGGCAGGACATTGATGTTAGCTGCGGCGAGAGTCTGTCTTACAACTCTTGCGGTGTGCGGTCGTGCATTATCATGCATTAACTGAAATAAGGGACCGATTTGCACTTGCAGAGGAACGATGACGTCTGATACAATCGTCTCAGCATAAATTTGAGCGTTGAGGTTGCCTCTGATCCAAATCAACTCAGTTCTTCCGCCGATCCAAATACCCGCCCATACCATGATGGTTCCACCACTATAAGGATGGACTTCCTGGCAGGATTTTAATCGCTGTTGGCGTCCAGGGTTTCTCCAGTGTCGTATACGTCTTGTATCCGGTCTCATACCAAAACGAGACTCATCAGAAAAGCACACGAAACGCCATTGTTCTTCTGCCCAATTTCTGTGTTCAAGAGCCCATTGATATCGAATCCTACGATTGTGCATTGCTATAGGTGGTACCCGTAGCGGTCTTCGGGAATGAAGGTTCACTTCATGCAAGCGGTTTCTGACTGTTTGGTCGCTAATTAAGTTCCCTGAAGAGTGATGAAGCCTCACGGCTAACATCATGGCGGTTATTGTTGGAGCTCTTCGAGTTAAGATTTGAATGTATCGGTCTTGTCTCCGTGTGGTGCAGCGATACCGTCCTCCATGGCGCTCAGCCACGGTACCAGTGCTTAGGTAACGTGTCCAAAGTCGACTGATAACACTCTGACTTGTATTCAGAGCTAAAGCCACAGTACGTTGCCGGGAACCAGCTTCTATCATTCCCACGGCTCTGAGCATTTCTTCCCTGCTTAAATGACGTCGCCGCTCCATAATAACGTTGGTTTTAATCAGTAGTAGGGAAACAGTAGCACTAATAATGTTTTCAATGCGTTGTATGTTTTTATAGGGAAAATATTGACAGCTGATTTTCATCTTTTACTCGAATTTGATTCACAGTTCCTGATTCAAATTATGAAATGCACCAAAAAGGATCCATATAAATTTATAAAATCATAAATTTATTACAAAGCCACATCTCAATCTCAAGAAATCCGCATAAAAATGCTTGATCCCTAGACACTTTTGATGTGTGTATTTGATGTAATTTTATAACGTAGCCTAACAATACTTACATGATAAATGATAATATATGTAGAGAGAATTTGAACAGCTGATCAGAATATTTATCTTATTAACTACCCGTAGGTAAGTCGCAGACCTATCTTATTTCCCACGTCATTCAATGGAATATCCCATGGGAATATAGTTTATATAGTTTGAAGGAACTCTCCGCATAGAAAGTTAAAACAATATTATGTTTTCTCAAACATACGGTTGGTTTATATTTTTTTTGTTGGCGGATTTGCCCAAAGGAATAAATATGAACATTCCTATCTTTTCCGTAACAGGTTATTGTTTTTTTTTTTCTTCAATAAACAGGTTTAGTAACTTGTTCAGGGTAATACAGAAGTTTTAGCAATACTTACATATGTTTATATACATAAAAATATATATACGCGGCGACTTGAGATCCGTTTTTTTTGAGTTCCGTTTTTTCGTTCCGGTTGAAAACAATTACAGATTAGACTAATCAAGTTTCTAGGAGTTATTCCGGTCTGATCCCCTGATCCCCACCTCGATCCCCTCCTGGATCGTCTTCTGTTTTAATCTTTGTTAGCAAAAAGAAACACATCCACCAATCCGCACTGGCATGTTTCACAGGGAGGCGGCCTGTGTCCCATGTAGTTCAGTTCTTTCCAGCGATTCTGGGACAGGCCCATTATTTATTTATTTATTCAAACTTTATGCACAAGTAAAAACTGTACAAAGGCGGACTTAATGCCTTGGGCATTTTCCACCAGTCTACCTTAGGGTGATGCAGAGACAATAGGTACACAGTAGGCGCAATTACAGAAAATAACTAGAATATAAAAATAAATACTTAGATACATACATACAACAAAATATAAAAAAAAAAGTTATGAGAGATAAACAAGAAGACCTGCAAGAACTTAATTTTTAGACGAATCTGCCAACTTCTTGTGAATGTGTTCTCAAGCTTTCACTTTAAATTACATTTTTCAATTACTGAAACTCCTGACCTATACGTTAGAATCTACAGTGATCAACCTAACCCAAAAAGGCTAAAACAATGTAAGCAGGTAGTATAATATTTTTATCTAACGAAGCGACATGCTTTACTTGTGGTTAACATGTGTTTTGTGCACGTGTTAACCACAAGTAAAGCGTGTGTGTAAGCGCAAGCAAGCTGTGAATGTGTGTGTAAGCTCAGGAGTTCTCGGTACCGTCCGAGATAATGGCGAAGTCGGAAGTTGTGTGCGCGCTGTGTTATGTGCTGACGGTCGCCTTCATGCACATATTCACAGCATGTTTCATTTGACTAGGTACTTCCTAAAAGGTAAATTCCGAAAATGACGTTCCGTAATTATGATATCTAGGTACTTAGTAAATAGAGCCTTTCCTCTGTACAACAGACCCATTCTTTTAAACAATTAATTTCGAGATAAACAAATTCTCCCAACCGTGACGTATTCATTTAAATCCAGTATATTATAGTCCAGTATATTATATTAGTATATTATATTAGTATATTATATTATCCAGTATATTATATCCAGTATACTACAGTATATTATTATTATTAGTAGGGTTATTGGTAAAACATTAACAACCTCTTAGGTCATTGTACTCAACATTATGAACAACTTTTACTATGGGACCAAGCCTGAAATCGCGAAAGAAAAATCAGCTGTTCCCTACATGTAGTATGTTCGTATAACTCGTCAAAATGTAGGGAACAGCTGATTTAAGATTTGGTCCCATAGTAAAAGTTGTTCATAATGATGAGTAGAATTACCACTTATGAGGTTGTTAATGTTTTACCAATAACCCTGTACAGTAGTAGTAGCAGTATAGTAGTATAGTTATATATCATAACATCAAATAGTTAATTATTATTAATTAAAAGTAGTAATTTATTATTAATTAATAACAACACAAAAGATAACAAATTAAACAATTTGTCCATTACACGATTTTCATTTCACGCGAGCGTGCTTACCGCCATGTTAATAACTGACGATGAAATCAATTTATTAAAATGGCGTGTCCATTAAACCTTGCAGAGCAGTTTTTAATGGACTATGGTCAATATTAATTAACGAATTAATGTATGATGGGTTTATGGTATCGTTGGCTAAGTGTTAATTACCTATAGATGGATTCATACATACGTCGTCGGTAGGTATTCTGTCCAAAAACAAAGTTACGCTACATTATCTTTAGGAAAAGCATGGAAACAACCAAAAGCTAATAAAATCATTCGAAAGGTTTCCTGGGACTCCTGGTTGGAAACTACAGAGCTAGAAAAGTGTTAAGTTGTATTTTTTTTAAATGTTACACTTTTTTGGTCTAGATCTCATTCGCCAAGTGTGCAGAGTATAACGTTCGAGAATGGAGTTTCTTGCCCGTTCTTCTCCATAGGAACGTACTAAGCTTTGAAATGGGCAAATAGCTTCATATTTGTGACGGACCGACTCCTTGTCAATTCTAAGGTGCCTGTGAATGATTTAATTTAAATAAATTATTTGAGTTTGAATAAATCCAAAAAGTTAAGGAAAAATATCAAATCCACATAGGTACTTAGTATTCTCCAAGGATTTTCCTTATAGAATCTTCCTTATTAGGCACATAAACGTCCTTTAAAATTCATTTTAGTAACCCGGCTCCAAACGACGGAATAAGCGCGAGATAAAATAAATTCAGTAAGCAGAACAGGTAGGGAGTAGATTCACCCAATTTTCATAATTAAAAGGACATGTCAAAAAAATTACGAAAATTTACCTTTTTACATAAGTCCTTTGAGTTTTTCAGGAACTTCTACATGTGCATCTCTAAACGGAAGAAAACAATGTGCTCTGTAGGTACAGTTATTTTATTATTCACTAGGTACTCCTTATTCATTAGTTACCTATACATCAGTAGCAGTGCCTATTAATGATCTCTGATGACAAAAATAAAACCATTACCTCAGGTATAGCATGATTTTGGGTTAATTTTGAGAATATTCGACTTAATATTCGACTTTAAGGAGTAAAGGATCAACCTTGTAGAATATCGTGGTACATTCATGGAATTACAATTTTAAGCATCTTGAGGTTAATTACCCTGCATGCATGCAAGGTTAATTTTCAGATACACCTTTAAATTTGCCGCATTACCTACGTATTGCTCACGTTTAGAATGAAAATTACAGTTCGACAAAAAAATAACGTCATCGCCCGCTATGTGGAAAGGAATGTGTTTGAAAATTTATGAACACGTTCATACATTAACGACAACAAAGACCTGCCTATTGATGCTCTCTAATAAACTTTAACCGAAAAACCTAAAACATTACAGAATTTCTGGAAATCCTACAAAAATACATTTCAGAACGTTACAATGAAAATAGCTGTTTTACGGTAAATGTAAAATATAGCAAAAGTTTCGGCAATAGACCTGGTTTTATTGAAACAGCCGATAAATTTGCGCTGTTTGTTAATTAAAAACCAAACATTTTGGCACTTTTGGTACTTATGGTTATAGAAATATTTTATTTCGCTAATCAATATTTTTTGTAGTAAGTAGGTAAGGATTTATGGAATCGGTAATATCATCGTCTATTAATTTCTATGTTATTTATTTTATGCTGTAGTTAGGACCAAAGTCAGCATGTATTTAACTTTGCCCAAAAAGGGTTTTAAACAATAATTTCAAAAACTTGTCAGAAATGTTGGGGAGTTTATTTTTTGAAAGACTTAGATAAGAATGCGAACGTTCTTGAATAAAGCTTGCAAATATAAAAATTACCCCTGGACACATAGGCATTCTAACGCCGTCAGTTCTTGGCTACAGAGTATACTATACTCTGTATACTCAGATATAGAGTAGAGAAAGCGATGATTACAAGACTGCCCGGATCTGACGGGATGCTTATTTTCATCCAAGAACCACATGGAGGGTTATAAATACCTAAACAGCATGCCTAACAATGAAGTCTAGACAATAAACCCGATGGGTTTGTGTGGCGCTAACGACCCACATCTGTTTAGCGTTGCTTACATTCTTCCTGTCTACTGTAATCCTGGTACTTTATATGCTACTAAAGATATACTGTTATTGTATATTGTTTCACATTTGATAATATTGTTTCTATTGAGAATATATTTATTTATTTGCTAACATGTAAAATACTGGTTAGTAGGCATGCATTCAAATTTCATGACACAGTGTTAAGACATATACCCTGTAAGGGCACTGCAAATTTTATATATCAAATTACATAATACATATTATAAACATTGATTCTAATTATGAAATTTTACATTATACTAAACATTAAAAATTAAACATAATTACAAAAATTTGTTTTAAAATTAATCATAGGTAAATATTATCAATTCGTTCATTTATTTCAGTCATACGGATAAATTAGTATAGTCATTTAATATTTCACATTTACGTCAAGTATGGTATGGTCGATCGATTCACAATTTGTCAGTTTTAAATTCTTCAACGGTATAGTAACCTTTCTTTATTAGCAGAGATTTCAACTGTTTCGAGAAAATTGAGTCATTTGGTAGGGATTTTAAACTTCCCGGTAGCTTATTAAATAATCTAGCTAGTCTATAGTATGGGCTTTTCCCGATAACTTTTAAGTTTGTAATAGGTAGTATTAATCTATTCTTGTTTCGTCGCTTATAGTTTTCATTTACCTCGATATTTGATTTGAAGAGATGCCTATGTTTCCTAACGAACATACAACTTTGTAGTATATATATAGCTGGTAGTGTAAGAATTTGTTGTTTAATAAAGTGTGGCCTGCAACTCTCACGTTGATCTATGTTCATTAATATTCTAATACATTTCTTTTGCTGAATGAAGAGGTCCAAAAAGTCAGTACTTTCTCCCCTCAGAATGATACCATAATTTAGCCAGGAGTAGGCGACAGTTTTGCTCTTGTACTTTCAATATGTTTCTTCCAATTTAGGTTTGAGTCTAATGTTAGGCCTAAAAGTGTAAATTCGTTTACCTCTTCTAATTTTATTTTTTGCGTTAATGTATTTAGATTTATTGGGGTTCTTTGGTGAGTTCTGAATTGGCATATTTTAGTTTTAGATAAGGATACTTCTAAGTTGTGTTCGTTTAACTACTGCTCAGTTTCTGTTAATGTTTTAAAAATAGCTAAATGGTCAACATTCGCGGGCGTTTTAAATAATAAGGAAACATCGTCAGCGAACAAGATACACGACGAACTTATCTTTTTTGGCAGGTCATTTACGTATACTATAAATAAGGTACATCCTAAAACACTTCCTTGCGGTATTGAACTATTATATATATATATCCATAGTATATATCCATATACTTGGTAAGATCAAAGTAGTATCAAAACTATTATTGGAAGTGGTGTTTCTCCGTTCATGAAGTCGTCAAAATATGAAGGAGGGAATTGTTTGTTCTGGCTCTAACACGGAATCTGGCAGAATAGTGAACTCAACAATCAAGTAGAAATGGGAAAGATAGCGAATTCAGATGAAGATAAAAATAATACCAAGTTATAACACTAAAATGAGCAGTAGTAGATCATATATTAAGGAACTGGCGATTGAAAGTCGCTAAAGAACCTGTACGATAGAAAATATTGCTACAGCTTGTACAAACAAAACAAATGATAACACATAAAGCTACTTGATACAAAGTGATCCTAAAATACAGAAAAATAATTTTCAATGCCAACAGCAAAAGGAGCTAATCCAAACAACATCTCATATTTAACAATTGTTGCATCGGAACGTAGATGGCAAATAATAATAACACAAGGCTTTTGTAAAGATTCCTTCACCACACAATAACATTGTAGTCGTGGAAGACTTCAAACCAGAATGCACCTTATTTCCCACAATTTCTTAGGAGAAATGGGTCAGTAGAATAAGCGTAGGTGTTACATACTGTAGTAAATGGAACTATGTGTTACTGTGTGGGGGAATGTGTCGGTTCCGTCCGTTTTCATTTCTTGTAGCTATGCAGTGTGTTCCGTAAATAATCCACATTACTACAAAACAGATATACACGAAATCTTTTATGTAACGAAGCCAAGCTAATGAGACCAAGTGGTAGTTAAAAACTTTACGGACCAAACCATCTTACTTTAAAAAAAAATCCCTATTCTTACAAACCTTCAATCATTATAAAGACTAACAAAAAACAGAGAACACCGACTACAACAAAAAGGGAAAATATCTTCATACAATTCGAAACATTTCTGAGCAAGTTATGCATTATTTACTTGGCGAAGTCAGTTCAAAGGCTTCCTCGTTACTTGCTCTAAGTTCCATCCTTTTCGCCCAACTTTCGGATTCCGAACAAATTATCTTATAAATCCAAGATAATCCCGCTTGAGGTTTGCTAGCGCGAGGTTTAAACTCCCAATATCGGTTGGGTTCAGCAATTTTATAATGAACTCCTTTGCCGCAATTCTAATTTTGAAAAAAGGATTGGTAAGCATTTTGCAATTTGTGCGCATATAGCGGCGATATGGGCGGATGACATTGTTACCATCGCGGGTAGAACCTGAATGAAGCTGGCACAGAAACGTGGAGATTAGCACAAGTGTGGTGTTCACTTTGATCTCTTATTGGGGGCTAAGGGGTTTAAAGTAAAATCACCAAATTATCAGTAAGTACACAACAACCCAAAAGAACGTCCAGTCGCCACCGGGGTAAGGCGTGACTCAACTCAAACTCAAACTCATTTATTTCAATTAAACCTTGTACAGGCACTTTTGAATTGTCAAAATTAAATAGTCTGTCAGTTAGTCAGAAAGTTGAAGCTAGTTGCCCATTCCAAAACGTAGATCTCTATGGAGAAGAACGGGCAAGAAACTCCATGGACACTCTTTTAAATCAAGTTATTACAAAATCCTGGGTACATTATTCTTGTTGCTTCTATATGTGCGAACAATGTAAAAAAAAAGACAATTAATGAAGAAACAATTCAAAATATAAGATTAAAAATAAGCCTTGGCAGTTAAGAGATGACCAGTCTCCACCGACGGCACCCGTTCACGAACATGACGCGTGGATCAGCACCATCCAGCTCAACCATTTTGTAGGGAACCGAATAATCCAACACACGCGCCACCATCGGTGAGACATTTAAGTGAGCATGACACGTTCTCAACTGCCATGCTCTTTCAAGTCAACAACCAAAAAAAATCATAATAAACGGAATCATGGTTCTTACATATACAAAATTTAAAAAAAAATGCTTCTAAATTATACAAAACTATAGTTTGCAATTTATTTAAGATGTTAATATAATTTACTACCAAACAGGAAGAGGTGTCTAATATACCACCAAAACCATTAACACTGGATTGAATAAAATAAAAAAGTTATGTTCGTAATGACAGAAATATTGAAAAAGAAAAAGGGAAGCACCTCTTCCAAATATTGAAATTTTAACTAGTGATCCCAAGTGCCTGTGGAGCAGGACCAGCATTAAGCCAAGCCTTTTTATCTACGATATAATCATCCAACTTGTAATATGCTTGTTTACATAGTGTGCGTTTAATGCATGTTTTAAATTTCTTCTCATTTAATTGAAGAATATCGAATGGTATTTTATTATAACATTTTACACAGTAACCCATAAAAGAAGTTTTTACTTTAGACAATCTGAAACGCGGTTGATCTAATTTGTCCCTATTTCTAGTGTTAAAATTATGCGTGACACTTATCTTACTAAAAAGATGTAGATTTTTTCGAACGTACATAATGTTTTCATATATATATTGACAAGGAACCGTCATGATGTTAATTTCTTTAAACAGTTCTCGTAGAGAATCGCGTCTGCTGAGCTTGTAGATGGCTCTGACAGCCCTCTTTTGCAGAATGAAGATAGAATCAATATCTGCAGCCCGTCCCCACAACAAAATACCGTAAGACATGATGCTATGAAAGTAACTAAAATAGACCAGTCTCGCGGTATCCACGTCTGTTAATTGGCGAATTTTCCAAACAGCGTAAGCGGCCGAACTTAGCCGCCCTGCAAGTGATGTTAAGTGCGGACCCCACTGTAGCTTTGAGTCAAGCGCGATCCCCAGAAAAACCGTATTTTCGACGAATTCAAGTGTCTCCCTATTCAATACAACATGACATTCATTACTTCTAACATTCGGTAAAGCGAATCTAATGCATTTAGTTTTTTTCTCATTTAATACCAAATTATTCACAGTAAACCAATTATGGACCACATGCATAGCGTTATTTACGTCGTCAAGCTCCTGTGCACGTCTGCTTACTTTAAAAATCAGTGATGTGTCATCAGCAAATAACACCATTTGTGGTTGGTTTTTCACTAAATGAGGTAAATCATTTATATATACTAAAAATAGGAATGGCCCCAATATTGAGCCCTGCGGTACTCCCATTTTGACTTTTAAGCCCGATGACTAACTCGAGCAGTCTTGCCATGCTATATTTAATAGTATATCATAACAAGAAAAGAGAGGCCTATGTTCAGCAGTGGGTACAGTCGGGCTTGGATGATGTTGAAGCTGGCAATACCAGAGAAAGAGGTGCACAGGTAAAGAAAGAAAGAAAAAGTATTTACTGCGACTCGTACAGGAAGATCACAAACTAAACTAAACACAGTCAAAAATGAAAAACATGAAAAAAAAGGTAAGGTTCACAAGCTCAAATCAATACTGCTAAAGTTGCCATTTTCACCCATAAGTTAATTACATGTTGCGCCGACCCCAATTAAATTGGGATAAGGGCAGGAGAATGATGAAGTTAATTACCAGCAAAGCACTAGAAAGGCTTTGGTACAAAAATACAAGTGACTGTCAATGCATGACGGCCTAAAAAGGCCACTTTGAAGAATCATAAGAGGATAACATTATGAATTATAATAATTATGGCGAAGACATTCCGTGTTTTTCTTTTTTTCACTGCACTACGTAGGTACAAACAAAGAGATGGAATTGGATTTGGATTGGATTGATTGGTATTTTAGTACGGACAAAAAAAAAACTGAAAAATGCTTCACCATTGGGATTTGATACGATTAACTTAACAGTTAACTGTCCATTAGGTATGTTATCCTTTTATGATTCTGCCAAACTGGCCTTTTTAGGCCCTGAGGGAGGACAGTGTGGAGCACGGGGTTCGTAAAAATCCGATATCCTAACTAATATTATAAATACGAAAGTAAGTTTGTTTGTTTGTTACTTTTTCACGCCTAAACCACTGAACCGATCACCCTGAAATTTTGCATATACGTTGTCAGGTGTACAGAAACGGACGGCTACCTTTGATCTCGAAAAAAAGTGCTGTTTCCGAGGAAAACAACAATAACGTTATTATGATAATAAATAGCGCCACGTGTCTTTCGAATCATATTTGAATTATTTTAGAAACATTCTTTTTATCCCGATATTCCAATGGGATCGAGACTTATGCGGGTGAAACCGCGGGGCGCAGCTAGTTAAAATCATCAAAATATTCAATATTTTGATATACTTGTATAACCGATAAATCAGAGTGTATAAAAATATGTGGTTTTCATACTGTGTGTGGTTTGTATGTTTTAGTTACTCAATACTTAATTCTTTATTGCATTCCATATCCATTAGTTATTATAAGTTTGTATTTGATTATTTATTAAAAAAGTAAAACAAAACAGAATATGATGAATTATAATAATATAATCCGGCTTACTTAATCAACAAACCGTACGTGCACCTTATTTGGTGAATCCTCGAAACTTATGATTAGATTGCCACTTTGGGAAAGGTAATCCAAATTGATTTTTTTTTTATTTTTTTATTTATATTACAATATTTTTTGTTGTTTTTACAATTTTACTCGCCAAACTTTCCAGTTTGATGGCGAGAACTTTCCAGTTTGATGGCAAGTGTTGCTAGGGTAAACTTTGAATCTGCAAAATTTCTAGTTTAGACAAGAAATATCATTTGATATATATCATGATATACATTAGCGAACCCAGTGGAGCAGCCCCACTGCCCCTTGTTGACAAGTAGGTAAAGTAATGATGACATCGGCGCAAACGTGCCCGTTGAACGGTTCATAAATCATGTTGACCAACATAACTACAATTTGGCGGACGTCCAACTGTTGACTGCAATAAGCCTAGTTTTATACGACCATACACAAGGGAATTAGGGTACATTTACTCGAAATATTGACGTGATTATAGCAGTATAGGTACTTCATCAGTGTCTGCCCCGTTGGTCTCGTGGTTGCAAGCGAGACTGCTGAGCGTGGGGTCCTGGGTTGGATTCCTAGGTGGGTTATCCATTAGGAATTTCTTAGTAACAACCCGGAGTTTGGAAGTTGGCGGTTTAATACCCCCGTGTCTGGAAAAGCACGTATAAGGCCGTTAGTCCTGCGCCTAATCTCTCCTCGTTCGTGTCGGATTGCCTTCCCAACGAACTATGAGAGTAAAGGAACAGAGCGTGCACCTGTGTTTGCGCACACACGTGCACTGTAATATCTCCTGGCTAATCTCCGTTGAGATTGCGGCCGTGACGAAAATCGGTCGGGAGGCTATTGTTATTTATTATTATACTTCATAATTTGTAATTGGATGTTCAGCAGACATGAGACAGCAGACATTTTTTCATGGTCTGGCAGTTTGAGTAATTTATGTGGCCTACCCAAATGTCCTTTCTTTGGTATTGTTCGTCGAATCGTTGAGCTCCTTAAGTCTTGAGTTGAGCTGCACGATTTCTGACAAATGCGTGCTCTGACTGGACCTCTCAATCTGTGTGGTTCTTTCCTCAAAAGACCATTTCAGACATCGATCTACATGGTCTTCATATAACCTGACCAAGATTATGTCTGGACTTTAAAAGAGACCTCTGAGTTTGTTTCCCTTTCTTCTCAGAGTAGTCAAATAGGAAACGCCGACCTCATCTAGTTTTAAAAAAAACATGATTGACGTATAAAAGTGTTTGTACTAACCTACTTACAAAAATAAAATCATTTATCATGAAAAGGCTTCTCAGAACACTGCAATCATCAGTCCTATTGTCAATATGCGAACTTGGAATGCAAACCAGGTCGCGTTTCGCTTCACAAGGGAAATTCTGCGTAGCTCAAAGGATTCTTTTTCGTGGAATCTGTATTGATATAGAGAAACCACTGAACAGTTACTGTTCTATCAGAGCAACTGTCTGTGAAAAGGTTGTGTTTCTAGAATTTATATTTGGTTTTAGTTAATCATTTTGTTGGGAATTCTCGGGGAAGTGTATTCTTCACTAGTCTTATTTGGTAAACAAATAATATTGTGTTGTGATTACGATTTTTTGTCCTAAACTGAACAGATGATTTCAAGAAGTAATTTTTGTTTTTTTTTTGCTAAAATCTATGAGTTCATACCTAACTTTAAGAGTATAACTATCAGAGATGCGAAAACTCGTGACTTTGGTACGGTATATGTTTACCACTTTGGAAACGTACGGAAAATAGAGCATAATGCATACAAGTTCTACAAACTAGTTCATTGACACACTGAAGCTACTAGTACATTTCGTGGTAACAGTATTCCCCCATTCATTGTATTGCAGCATATATTTCAATATAAACGATTTCCCGGAATATCGAGTCTATGTAAATAATATTCAATATGCATTCAGTAGAATAAATTTGAGTTGCGTGTATAGAGGACAATGGCCGTAAAACACCACTGAATAAACAAAGCTGCTGCATCGGTTTTTTCATTTGTAATTTCTCAGAACCAGCCCGGAGTCTGTTGATGACAATAGTTTCGTCGGGTATAATATGAAAGTGACTTAACTCTCGAAATATGAGGATCCTATTCATCCTATTAATATCACGCATCAAAGCAATTTTTTTTTAACTTTTGATTCGAAGCAAAAGGAGTAGGTATGTAAGGATCATAGCAAGTGGCGTTCTATCGTCTATCTACCCCCATGGGAAGAAGTCGAGATTTTATGTATGCATGTTTTGATTTGAGTTGAAATGTACAGACGCCAGCACATCAAGCTACCCGAAACAGTCAAATTTTTCCAATCAACTTTGAACCTTACGCTTTATTCATAAAGTTGAAAATCTATTAAATAAATTTGACAGATTGAAGTAGCTTGATGTTCTGGCGTCTGTACGTTTACTGTAGGTGCCTTTCTGCTGTATACTTTCTGAAAAAATAGGCGCTGTATCGGTGCTGCAGGAAATCTGTTGGATGAGAAAAGGACTGTCGTGGTTGTGGTGATGTTTGGTGAAGTTAGGTATATGCCCTGCTACTAAACATCTATCCATAGAGATAATGATCGTTAACGGGAAGACGTAGCGTTGGAAGGCGTCCCACAAGGTGGACCGACGACCTTGTGAAAGCCACAGGAACCCGTTGGATGCGAGAAGCACAAAACCGGTCGAAGTGGAGGTGCTTGGGGGAGCAGTGGTCCAGCAGTGGACGTCTTTCAGCTGAAATGATGGTGATGATGAATCATCGATATTGTAGATACTTGGATACAAGCGTAGCAACTAAGGCTGCACGGTTATTTTTAGTAATCATCCTACTAGAACAAAGAGGGGCCCGTGGCTAAATAATAACAGCCGCACAGGTCGATAGATCAGGTTAAGCTACGCTTGCCGCGGTGAGTCTGTGGATGGGTGAGCATGTTTACATACCGTGACCCCTCCGTGCCTCGGAAAGCACGTTAAGCCGTTGGTCCCGGCTGTCATTCGTGGATCTTTGACAGTCGTTACACCTGTAACGACTGTCAAAGATCCACCTTCTGCTACCTAGCTTCTGACTACCTAGTCAGAAGCCCGAGTGTCTGAGAACCAGTCTTATCAGGGGGGGGGTCTGTATTACCCAGTAATTGGGTAGTGGAGGTCAGATAGGCAGTCGGTCCATGTAAAATACTGGTATTCAGCTGCATCCGGTTAGACTGGAAGCCGACCCCAATATAGTTAGGAAAGGGAGAGGAAGCTGATGATTCTACTAGAACAAAGAAAGTCTTTATTCTAATTCCATGTTACACTATAAGCGATAGTGGTGTCACAACAACAATACAATAAGATTCCTTATCAGATAAACACATGTACATCCGTACATACATAGGTACTCGTACACTACATTAAATCTCCTTACAATCAGATGTACATGTACAACGCGTGTAACCAATATGTAGTGACCCAGTTGCAATGAAATGCAATATAAATTCCGGTTTAATTGAGACCGCTCTGAAGAATATACCGGGAATATTCGAGATTCCGAGCTTTAAAATGCAAATATGACTATATCCGGGTCCGTGGCATTCAGTAAACGCACTGAAGCTTTATTGAATAGCTTTGTTCATTTCGCAGACGTTGGAATGGAGATGACGGAATAAAATGGTTGGATGATTTTTTTGAATAAATTAAGAAATTCAACCTACTTCCTTGGAACTTTGGAAAAAATGGTCACAAAGGCATAAACAGCCTATAACGTTGCCACTGCTGGGACACAGGCCTCCTCCCTGTCAGAGGGAGTGGGCCATAATCCACCACGCGATCCCAGTGCGGGTTGGTGCGAGTAGATGTTCACATGTCTTTTAATTTTTACCCGAATTCGGCGAAGCAAAAACGAGGGTTACGATTTTGACCTGTATGTATGTATGTATGTATGTTCATCTGTTTCCTCATAACTTCAAAAGTACTTATAATAATTTGACAAATAAGGGTATCGTTAGAATTAGAAGCACCTTGACCGTCCGCTGGTTATAGGATATGTGACGTCACAATAAATTTAATATGGCGCATTCTAGAGGACATAAAGTAATGAATTTAAAAATAAATATTTTGGGATGTTGTCTGCTGGGGTATCAAATGAAAGGGCTTAATTAGCACATTTAAAAAATAGAATTATTACTGAAATAAACCCAAAAATAATTTTAAAAAAAAGTTTAAAAACTACAACCCTACTACTGAAAAGGATGAAACAAGGAAGTACTACCTGTGGTCGCATGCTACCATAGCTTATAGTATGTTAGTACAGTGGCATGCGACCACGGGAACCTACCTTCTTGTTTCATCCTTTTCAGTAGTCGGGTTTTAGTTTTAAACTATTTTTTTAGTTCGAGTACCGGCGTTTCCTCACGATGTTTTCCTTCACCGTTTTGAGAGCAGTGGTGATGAAATAATTTATACAAAGTAAAGCGCTTGTCTGGGTCCTGGCCACTGGGCCACCACTGCTCTGCTCTCAAGGATGTTGATAGTATTTTGTACAAGAATTAAAAAAAAATAAAAAAATTTCAACGTTATTAACATTATAACACACACACACCCCCAGACACACACATACATTATTATTATTATTTAACATTGTTATTAATATTATAAATCAGCATTTACCATCTACCTAGCTAGCTTTCCCAACTATGATAAAAATACCAGAATTTTCATGGATCGACTGCTTATCTGACCCCCACAACCCAGTCACTGGGTAACGAGATACCCCTTTGTAAGACTGGTTGCCAGACTTTCGGGTTTCTGATGTCTACCCGTAACTATTAAATTTAATAGCAAAGCAATTTCCTATGTCTTTGTAGCACGTGAATATGGCTAAACTATGAACCCTTATTGAAGGAAGAGAAGTATTTTAACCTTTTAACCGCTTGTGTCGCATTTATGCGACACATATATGTCCGTGCCCCTACCGCTCATGTCGTATTTCTGCGACAGAGAGAATGCATGATTTTTTAGTTCTATTCAACGATTGCTCCTCCTTATTTATAATACGCAATTGATATTTAGCCAAGCTCTTAAATGGTTAATAATAGTCCTTTATTTTCACAACCTTAATTATTCCCAAATTCCTATATCTTTATTTCAATCTCAAAAATTGGTAGGCATCATAGTAAATTAATGTAACTTTATCCCAAATTGACGTTATACGAAATGGTTACGTAAAAAATCACTGAACATTACGTTAATTCGGTAGCCATCACAAAGCAATTTATCAAACAAACAATAAACGAAACGTCAGAACTCCCTAATTTAGGGATTTTCGTATCTTATCAAAAATCCCTAAATTAGGAAAATCACTCTATTATACTCGTAATACTCTTCACAAATTAATATTTTATGCCTTTCAACATTTGATACCACTAAATTGACGTGTTTAGGGTTTCGTACCAAAATGGTAAAGAGAAACCTTTATGGTGAGACTCAGCTATTTTGTCCGTCTGTCACAGCTGGATATCTCAAGAACTACTAATGCTATCAATTTTAAATTTAGAATAGTCTTCGATGACGTTCGCCCAACAATTTTGCAAATAAGAAAGAAATAATCTTTTTTTTGCGACAGGGACTGAAAGGTGACAATATTAATAAACCACTTATTTTCTGGTAACAACGACCCATAGATACATACCTTAACCTAAGTATACATAATAATATAGTAACAATTTTGTTAGTAAATAAAACTTAATAACTATGTTAGTATCACTTAGTTGAACTAAGTCTTTGTGCTTTCTGGTGGTACTTGTCCGCGAAAGCGGCGGAATACCACATCCTGCGAATATTAGAACGTAGTGTTAAAATTCTCTGACAAATATGGCCTATATTTGTCAGAGAATTTTAACACTACGTTCGCCGATGAAAATTTAAAAACATTTCACGTTTCACACGGGTACGGAACCCTCGGTGCGCGAGTCCGACTCGCTCTTGACCGGTTTTTTATTATAATAAAAAAAATGTTGTTTGTGCCTCCTATTGGTACGGTTTTAATGTTCGATCAAATTAACAAAGGGTTAACGGGTTTGAAACTTTGAACTTAGCAAAGGGTTTTATATCATAGAGAAAAAAAAACAAAAAATACCGAAATATTCACGTTGATTCAAAGCTTTTCTTCTTCATTCGTTTCACAATTTGCACAAAACATATATCTTAAGGCGTTTGTTCACACAGTCGTACATACATACGTCCTTGAGACGAGGAGATTACTTCAGTGACACAGGTGGATGGGACTGAAGAGGCTCATTTGACAGAAAACCAATTTGCATACCGTACTGTGACGGGAAAAATTACGAGAAAATAGTTTTTTTTAAAGGACTTTTTAATAATTTTCAAGGACTTTCTTCTGCTTTGTTGTCAAAGGTCCATCTTAAACGCCACACTCACAAACGCTTTTAAACGTTTATGAATCTAAAAACCTTATTATTTAGTTGCGATTACGGGTCTTTAGAAGCCCGAAAGTCTGACAACCAGTAAGACTGGTTGTCAGACCCCATGGTAAGACCATGGGGTATCGTATTACCCAGTAACTGGGTTGTGGAGGTCAGATAGGCAGTCGCTCCATGTAAAATACCGGTAATCAGCTGCATTCGGTTAGACTGGATGCCGACCCCAACATAGTTGGGAAAAGGCTAGGCAGATGCTGATGATGATTTATTAACGATTGGTCAGTAGATATGTAGCGGTATCTACAACGTCACATGCGAACAACGCGTCATTCTGACGTCAAGCAAAATCCTGCATCTCGCAAGCAGAGTTTACCGCGCAACTAGCATAGATACAACGGCCCGACATGAATCATCCGGCAGTTGCCCGCCAGACACAACACCCGTCTGGTCGGAGGATCCTCCCTTTTCTATAGAGTATGAGTGAACTTTACACCCTGTTCCTCATACCTCTATAGATATAAGGCCAGTGGCAAGCTTAGCAACAGAAAGCCATAACCTAAATAAAATTATTTCCCGTTTGAAGCTTCCGAAACCTGGAAATATTATTTAACTAGCTGACCCAGAGAACTTTGTATCGCCTCAGAATCAATAAGAACGAATGTATGAGAAAAAAAATCTATTTTAGCAAAAATCATAAAATTCGCTCTATCTGTTCTTCGGTTATAAATGGTGCAACTAACCCGACTTTGTTTTATTTATACAGGGTTATTGGTAAAACATTAACAACCTCATAGGAGGTCATTGTACTCATCATTATGAACAACTTTTACTATGGGACCAAACCTGAAATCACGAAAAAAAAAACAGCTGTTCCCTACATTTTAACGAGTTATACGAACATAAATGTTTTACCAATAACCCTAGGTTAGTTCAAAAATATAAAAGAAAATTGTTGAAAACTTTACAAAGAAATTTTACCTGAGGCAATGCGAGGCAGTTCAAAGGATTTACGCGAGTCTGAGCTTTGCTAATGGGCGTTTTGAGTGAATTTTACAACTTTCCCTTTGTGGGTAGTTATGAATAGCGTTTTTTTTGAACCTATGAATGTTGCTGTCCGTCTCAGTCTTTTCGAAAGGAAGTTGCTGTAAGCTTTACCTAGATACGATACTATCTTAGGTATTTTCAGTACTTGCTGTTATGTGAATAAAATTATTCAGACATAGATGTCTTGTCAGTAGTTTTCATGGTCAAAAGGCTGAAAGTTTAAGAACGAATTAAATTAAACTATATTGATATTCCTTCTGATAGATACACCTTCACATACGCAAGTTAAGCCGTTGGTCCCGGCTGTCATTCATGGATCTTTGACAGTCGTTACGGGTCGTCAGAAGCTCGAAAGTCTGACATCGAGTC
Organism: Mesoligia furuncula; assembly: GCA_916614155.1. NCBI lineage: Eukaryota > Metazoa > Arthropoda > Insecta > Lepidoptera > Noctuidae > Mesoligia > Mesoligia furuncula. The sequence continues at coordinate 5,506,531 of OU744793.1, read as the reverse complement.
TTACCAAGGGGTATAGTACAACAACTGGGTTGTGGAGGTCAGATAGGCAGTCGCTCCATGTAAAGTACTGGTATTCAGCTGCATCCGGTTAGACTGGAAGCCGACCCCAACATAGTTGGGAAAAGGCTAGGCAGACGATGAGATACACCTTCGCATAGAGTAAGGAGCCAACGACAAACCGTTGCCAACTTACTCTATGCCAAATAAAAAATTTAAAAAACACTCGAAAGTAGCTTACGTTCCACGCTTTGCCCTCATTACTCCTACCCACTTTCTTCGACTGAGGATTTAATATTACAAATTATTACTTTAGTGGCTTCTCTTGACGTAAGCAAGTTGATCCGCTCAAATAATCCTACCGCAATATCGAATACCAATTAGCGACATAACTGAGAGCTCGTCCACATAAGCGCGACGCGACTTCGCGGCATGACTTTGCGAGAGGCGGCGTGACTTTGTAAGATCTATCCCAAGGAAATTTTAGAAAAGCGGGGCTTATGGTGTTTTGTCTCAAGCAGAAGTTGCTATACTCGTAACTTACAGCCTTAACGGGGCCCTTATATGACCTAAAGCGCGGTCACTGTCGGACTGCATAGAAAAGAAAGAGAAGCGCGATGACACAACACTAGTAATTTATTGCAAAATATGAAGCAAATATTTATTTACAAAAAATCTATTGTTTGGGCTAAAAAATTAAAACACTAGTGTTTTAGTATGTTGCTTGTAGAATAACCTGACAAAAAATCAGAATGATTGTATGTATGGTTTTTATTGTAAAAAGAAAGTTTTAAGAGGTCATGATTGTTTTCTATGGAATCAAATTAGTTGTATTATGTTTTTAACACACTATCTACCTAGCATATATCCTGAAGAATATCATAAATTTTTCTGATTTTGTTTAATGTAGTCGATCATATACTTTTATTGTTTCTAAAACTTGAGTTTTTTGCGTTTAGGTCCTGTAAGCCCCTTAACTGAAAAACTGAACAACATAAAGAGTATCCTTAGCACTGTTAAACTTATGTTAACTGCTGATTGAAATAACAAAAGCCAACCAATTCATTCGGCCACGGTTCAAATTAAAAATGTTAGTTAGTCACTTAATGTAGTCATTATCATCATCATCATTTTAGCCGAAAGACGTCCACTGCTGGACATAGCCCTCCCCAAGCACCTCCCTTCGAACGGTTCTGTGCTTCTCACATCCAACGGGTTCCTGCGGCCTTCACAACGTCGCCGGTCCTCCTTGTGTGAGGCCTTCCAACGCTACGTCTTCCGGTACGCGGTCGCCACTCCAGAACCTTTCGGCCCCATCGGCCATCTGTTCTGCGAGCAATGTACCCTACCCACTGCCACTTAAGTTTGGCAATTCTTCGGGCTATGTCGGTTACCTTGGTTCTCTTGCGGATCTCCTCATTCCTGATTCGATCACGCATGGAAACTCCAAGCATAGCCCTCTCCATTGCTCTTTGTGTGACTTTTAGCCTTCTTATAAGGCCCATTGTGAGCGACCACGTTTCAGTGCCATAAGTCATCACTGGCAACACACTTAATTTAGTACCTAGTTTAAATAGTTAGTTGTGTAATCATTTTGTATATGTAAGCAATACACCCTTTTATTCATAAACGTTGCTTAGTTAAGTAGTGATTACATTTTTGACGTTTGAACGTCACTTAACTTTAATCATCGTTTATGAATAAACCCTTTAATGTTAATAATAAATTCTGTTTACACTCGAAAATAGGTTTTCAGAAACTGGATGCAAGAGTATCGCGACATGTCGCGACTTCGCGAGTCATATCGCGCCCGTGTGGCGGAACCTAAGCGTAGGCGAAAGACCTTTACTCCCACTTCCCAATGATGACTGCTAAGTCACTTTGATGTGCCAAGACAGGTGGCCTGACGGAATTATTGATGCATTTAATAATTTAGTGATTTTGTGGTCATGCACGAGCTAAGTTAAGGTAATCTGCCGGTATTAACTCCGTACTGTCGGTAAAAGCGAGTCGGTCAATCACAAGATATTTCGTATTTAGGGCATAGTTAAGTCATAATGTCATATTTTTTTACATATACCTACGAAGTTTTGTGCTTTAAAACATGTGCCTAATGAGTTAGCGATAAGCCACTGTTACTACTCCAATCCAGCGAAAACATGCTGATCGCACACATTGGTCCTTCGAGCCGGATATGAACCATGAACAGAACTATGAACGCTGATCGCACCTAGACCGCGCTTAAACAAACAATAAATTCACCCCCTTATTTATAAACACATTTACATTTTTGGCGTTTAAACGTTTCTTAACTTTATGTAGAAGAGAAGACGAGGGTCAACGAATAAGGTATAACGGCCGGTGTGCATGTAGGTGAAATTTTTAGAACAAGAGCCACAAAGGGATTGTCTACATGAATTCGTTTAAGAAGTCCCTCTACTTTACAGCCATAAACACCTGAAACTAAATGTGTACAGTACAAAATTCTACGAAGTTTCCACCGGATCTCTCGCTTTTAACATAGTTCCGCCAACCTAATGAACACTATCCTTTGAGCTAGTCCACACGACTCAATCCAAACATGGCGGCGTGTAGCTTGCCTCCGGGAACCGGTAGAGTTTGCCGACAAATTGGCCCCAGGGAAGTTTACACTGGCATAGTAAGTCTGGTTAGTAATGTTGTTCGTTTAAGATTTTTGACGAACATAATAAGTTGGGGCTTTTTTATTAGTTTGTGTAACGTCAAAAGTAGTCCTTCAAAAGAGGAGGTTGATACGAATGTGGGTCATGATGACAACTTAGGATAGAATTTATTTATTTTTATATACATTTTAGGATTTCCAACAAAACATAAATATAGAAGACACATAAATAAAGGGCAATATCAAGTATTAAGTAGGTGTACTTTTTCAGTAGACAACTACTTACGACTTAAAAAGGTGGCTGGGTCAGTGTGGATGAGGAAGGTGGAGGACAGAGTGTTGTGGCGCAGCCTGGGAGAGGTCAATGTGCACTGTGATAGTCTGACTTGATTGACTCCATCACTTAGAGGAGACCATACACAATCAAATTAACAACTAAGATAACAAAGTTAAAATATTAATAATAATTAATAATAATGTTCAAAGAGAAACTGAAACAATTGTGGTAAAATTTGCCAAAAGTTCATAAATGTTTAAAGGGCATTAAAAACGATATAACATTTTGAGATACTTAAAATAAATTAAATTCACTAAATATTTTTTTATATTTTGACAGATTCGCAGATGTCCAAATTCGTAAGTTTAGCTTACATGTAATGGACTGTGGCGGTGGCATCTACAGCGCCACATGCAAACTATGCATCAAACTGACGTCACGCCAAATCCTGGATCGCGCAAGCAGAGTTTACCGCGCAACTAGCTAAACAACGTCCAGACATCAATCGTTGGGCAGTCGCCCACCAGAAACGCGAAATTTGCTCAGTTTCTTTACTTCAACTCCCTCTATGTAGTATTTGTTCTCTAACACTTTTTTATTCTGTGTGACATTTACTAACTAACTAACTACTAACTAGATTTATGACATTTACTAATATTTAAAAGCATTATGTTTAGTTTGCACTAGTCTACAAGTCTGTTGATATCATGCTGTAGCAATTTGGAGTCTAAGTTACTCTGAATTGGCTTTATTATCTTTAAATCAACGCAATAAATAAAAAACCGGCCAAGTGCAAGTCGGACTCGCACACGAAGGTTTCCGTACCACAAGGCATAAAACGCCGAAAAAAACCTTTCTTTTATACCCTTTAAATTTTAACTTTATTTTATTTTTATTATTTGTTGATAGAGCGGCAACAGATATACATTATCTGTGAAAATTTCAACTGTCTAGCTATCACGGTTCATGTGATACAGCCTGGTGATTGACAGACAGTCAGACGGACAGTGTAGTATTAGTAATAGGGTCCCGTTTTTTACCCTTTGGGTACGGAACCCTAAAAATGAGGGTTTTTGAATCACCCAGATAAGTAATTAATCAACTCGCTGAGTGTAAGTTTGGGTAGCATTGTCCTCTTATCTAAAATTACAACAAACAGCCACCATCATTCTGTGTGTGTGTGTGTGTTGCGATTTTTTTCCTTTTATCATTCAATATAGCGGGTATTGTGAGGTTCATATTGAAAGCTCTCATGCTTGGATGCAGGTAGGTACCAAGCATGAGAGCTTAGGGGTATTGGCGACATTCCTAACACTGGAAAAGTTCAAGATAGTCTCAGTTGAGTTCAATAAGGCTTTCACCATATTAAACGAGATTATATTCCAACGCAAAGTATTTGGCCACAACTTATCAATATTTAAACGAGTGTCGCTACCGCACACCTGACACAATCCCTTGCCATGCCCAAACGTATTATGACAGCTACGAGGGATAAATAGGTCACCTCATAAAGATACCTGTCCGAATAACATTCTTAAATATAGTTACGAAATACGACCTTGCAGAAAAATAAGGTTCTATCCCGAAAGTTTTATGCTTTAGGCATTTTTCTTGCCAACCTTTATTTGTTTTCTTTTATTATTAAATCAAATAATTTATTTGCTTAAGGGGCTTACAGGACCTAAATACAAAAAAAGCAAGTTTTAGAAACAATAAAAGTATATGATCGACTACAGAAAACAAAATCAGAAAAATATATGATGTTCTTCAGGATATATGCTAGGTAGATAGTGTGTTGAAAACATAATACAACTAATTTGATACGATAAAAATAAAAATTGTATGATATTATAAATCGTCGAAACGATTAACTTATTTTGATGTTTTCTAATTCTTGTTACTACTGAACTCCCGAGACGAGTAAGACTATACTTAGGTACAAAAATCTCTTGAATGGGTATAGTAATGATGTCTGGCCTACAAATTGTAAGGTAATACTATTATTATCTCAGCAGACAACAAATTGTATACCTAAATTATACTTTTAGGGTGTCCGTCTGGAAAAAAACGGGTGTCTGTCGGCTGGCATTGAAAATGTTCTTCAGACAGCCTACGGCAGATTTTCTGCGTCGTACTATTTTTTTTGGATCCCCGTTTTGGAGCGCAGCGTGGTGTTTTGTATTCTGTCAGTTAATTTAACGCCTAAAATTCTGTGGTCCATTGCTCTTTGGCAAACCCCAAGGCGGAACTTTTGCAACTCGGTGAGCACCGTAGGTTAGAACGGGCAGGATACAGATAGCGATGACAAGAGACGTATTCAATTATTCATAACAAAGAAAATGGAAGTGATATTATATAAAGTTATATATGGGATACCCATGGGACACTTAAACCTTCTTGGGTCAAGCAGCTTAAAATACTATAAATGTAGTACTATTTATTATGCTCTACCCATTTGGAAAAGATACCAAAATTTCTTCTTTTTTATGATTTACATCAACGAAAATGTAAATACAACTAGCGGCATAAAACATCCTACTAAAAGAAAGTCAGAAAGGGAAATGCAATACTTCTTTGCCATCTGTATAAGTAATTAAAAAATAATCCCGCTACATAACGCAGATGCCACTCAATTCAGCGTAAAACGGTTTATCTAAGAACAAACTTCAAGTAAGGACAGATTCACCTCAGCGGCTTCTAAATGAAGTCCAGAAACAGCTTTAATTACCGTAATCTTGTCCAGATGATCACCAGGGGGAGAGAGGGAGGGATAACAACGGCTTTGTGCTTATTTATCTTTTGTTTTACCCCATTCTTGAGGGCAGTCGGCCTTGAAGGGAGCGCCGTTTCATAGCCACCACTTGATAAAGACACTTTTTAGGGCAAGGTATTTAAGTTTTTGTTTTTATTTGTTCAGTAGGACACATACATTTATAAATTTAAGTTGGTACCAACATAGACTCATAAGAGTTTTGCTGTGCACCTAAATCATCGACTACATAATTTAGAGAATTAAACCACTTAATGGGATTACAGCTTAGAAAAAAATTATATTAGAAATCTCAATATCATCGGGAACCCCCAAAATTTATTGTTTTTTTTTCTATTTTTGTTTGAAAATCTTAACGCGGTTCACAGAATACATCTACTTACCTAGTTTCAACAGTATATAGTTCTTATAGTTTCGGAAAAAAGTGGCTGTGACATATGGACGGACAGACACACGGGCAGACATGACGAATCTATAAGGGTTCCGTTTATTGCCATTTGGCAACGGAACCCTAAAAACGCAAGTTTTAGAAGCAATAAAAGTATATGATCGACGATAGTAAACAAAATCAAAAAAGTATATGATATTCTTCAGGACATATTATGCTAAGTAGGTAGTGTGTTGAAAACATAATACAACGATATGATAGAAAAAAATGAAGATACCTCTAAAAACTTTCTTTTTACAATAAAAAACGATACTATTATATACATACAAACATTCTCGCTTTTAGTCAGGTACAAGCTACTACTACAAGCAAACTACTAAAGCACTAGTGTTTTAATTTTTTAGTCCAAACAATAGATTTTTTGTAAATAGATAATTGCTTCATATATGGCAATAAATTACCAGTGTTGTGTCATCGCGCTTCTCTTTCTTTTCTATGCAGTCCGACAGTGACCGCGCTTTAGGTCATGTAATCCCCTTAGGTAGGTAAAGTTTAATTAAGTAGATAGGTAGGTAATAGTTTGTCTCTCTATTGTTTTACTTTCTGAATGTCGTGACTAGCTTTCCAATTAGTATCGAAGTTACTTGTGCTCATTTTTTCGGCCAATATTTTGTTCTCCATCGAATGCAATTGTTCCTCATACCTCTATAACCCCTCCGTACCTCGGAAAGCACGTTAAGCCGTTGGTCCCGGCTGTCATTCGTGGATTCTTGACAGTCGTTAGGGTAGTCAGAAGCCCGAAAGTCTGACAACCAGTCTTACCAAGTAGTATCGTATTACTCAGTAACTGGGTTGTGGAGGTCAGATAGGCAGTCGCTCCATGTAAAGTACTGGTATTCAGCTGCATCCGGTTATACTGGAAGCCGACCCCAATATAGTTGGAAAAAGGCTAGGCAGATGATGATGATTATCGAATGCAATAGTTGAAGCAATATTATTTATTTACCAATATTATTGTATTGCTTGAACGTTCAGCAAGTTCCATTTGCAATGAAATTATCACAGCGTAGCAGTCGTAGGCTCGTAGCACGTATTATGATATGCGCTACGAGCCTACGACAACGACGAATGCTACGCGCTACGACCTGCGACTTCAATTTCCGCACATATGAGTGTCTAAACACACTATGCCGAAGTTACGCGACCGAAGTTCGGCAAGATTACGCCCGCAATGCTATTTCAATGCTATTTAACGCAACGTAATTTCGGCATAATGTGTCGTCAGTAATTCAAATAGCATTGCAGGCGTAATCATGCCGAACTTCGGTCGCGTAACTTCGGCATAGTGTGTTTAGACACTAAGAATGGCGCACAGGTCGATCGATCAGGTTAAGCTACGCTTGCCGCGGTTGGTCTGTGGATGGGTGACCATCTTTACATACCGTGACCCCTCCGTACCTCGGAAAGCACGTTAAGCCGTTGGTCCCGGCAGTCATCCGTAAATCTTTGACAGTCGTTACGGGTGGTCAGAAGCCCGAAAGTCTGACAACCAATCTCACCAAGGGGTATCGTATTACCCAGTACCTAACTGGGTTGTGGAGGTCAGCATAAGCAGTCGCTCCATGTAAAACACTGGTATTCAGGTGCATCCGGTTAGAATGGAAGCCGACCCCAACATAGTTGGGAAAAGGCTAGGCAGATGATGAAAAGAATTGTGTTGGGTTCTTGATGACCTACAAATGTATGCATATATACGTAAACAACTCGTCTTTTTCCCATGTGGGTAAGTAGAAACTACAGAACGCCACCTGCTACGATACTCACATAGATCAAAGAAATGAATACCGTATTAATGTGTCCTTTTCAGTAACGAAGTATGTCACTTCACAGCAATTAAAACCATAAATGGAGGGCTATAAATACTTTAATTGTACGTCACGGGGCCTACGTCTGTCCTATATCCACAGTATATTTCACATAATTACAGGGCAGCCCATTTCGGTAATAGACACTAAAACAATAAAAGACGGGTGCGGTAGTTTGATAATTGACAGAGACACGTCACCACTCTGTTAGCCTACGGTCGCACTGACGTAAAACTATCGCGGCGGGTTTTTATAGCGCACTGGATTTTCAACTCTCGGGGTTGAGCCGAGCATTGAGAATCCAACAGAGCGCATTCCAGCGCGACAAAAAAACATACTGTTGGGTTTTGAACTCTCGGCGCTAAGCTGTAAGTTGAAAATCCAGTGCGCGGAAAGAAATCGCCGCGGGAAAAACGCGCCCGAACCTAGGCTTAGATGGTATAAAACTAGTTTAGTTTAGGGTTCAGGGAACCCTTATAGTTTCGCTATGTCCGTCTGTCCGTCCGTCCGTCCGTCCACCTGTCTGTCCATCCACAGCTTAGCTCAGAGACTCTTAGTACTAGAATGCTATAATTTAGCATGGATATACATAAAAATGCTAAATTAAAATCATGAAAAAAAAATTTTTTTTTACCTTATTTTTTTTTTTTATGTCTAATGAATGACATAGAGGCCTAAAACAAAACAGCTAGATTGCTTACACATTACTTCAATAAAATAAAATAAAATAAAAATGAACTTATATCATTCAATTTGGCCATACATAAGAAGTTTACTTAAATTTTTGGGAATATGTAAGACTACAAAAAAAAAATTGGTAAAACTTCGTCCAAGACAACCATGTCTTAAATGGTTCTAAATTGTCTCTACTATCTTCGCCTAAAGGCTTTGCATCCATCTTCCAATCACTCTGTATTATTACTTAATCAGATGGAGTACTGTAATTTCTACCTGCAGTAGGTAAGGGAAGAGGGCGTGGGTTATATAAGTAAGCTTTCTTTCGTGTCGCAAAGTAAAATTATCTTATTATTTTCTCGTAACGCTGTCAGTTTCGGTGAATTTCATTTTGTTGTAGTTTTCAGGCTTCCTGAAAGTCGGTGTCGGTGCATGACAGAATCGGGACACTGTCTTATGTTCTGCACGTCACCAACAGTATTGTGTCGTGAAATTTTTATCCTGAAATTACATATAAACATTGTCTGTGTGGTGCCGGACTTAAAGAATAGCACCACCCCATACTTCCCGTGGGTGTCGTAAAAGGCGACTAAGCAGCGTTCTCTATGCATTCCACCACCATACCATACTGCGATCGCCAACCCGCCTGCCAAGGGTGGCGATTATGGCAAACACCCCCCCCCTTTTGGGGGAGGCCTATGTCCAGCAGTGGACGTCTTTCGGCTGAAATGATGATGACATATAAACATAATATATTACCTGTATTCCTGTAGCCTGTATTCCCAGAAGGGTTTGACAGAGGTGATGAGAGGTGTATCTTTAATACACCTACATTTCGCTTTTTGTGTTTATCCTCAATTTCGTTTTACTTAAGGCGACTACATGACCTAAAGCGCGGTCTTTGTCGGACTGCATAGAAAAGAAAGAGAAGCGCGATGACACAACACTGGTAATTTATTGCCAAATATGAAGCAATTATCTATTTACAAAAATTCTATTGTTTGGACAAAAAAATTGAAACACTAGTGTTTTAGTATGTTGCTTGTAGAATAATCTGACAAATAATCATAATGAAGGTAAATATGTATTAAAAAAAACGGCTGGTTGACACTTCCCGTGACCCAACGGCTGGCTTTTACCTTGGCTAGAGGCTAAGCATCGCCATACAACGTGGTAATGCCGCCAGTCTCTTGGGTACATTACCAGTCGACAGCGATGCGGATGAGTTTTTCGACGCCATTTTCTAGTTTCTATGTAGTTTTAGTTAAGTTAGAATTTAATTTTGTTATTTTTACCTGTATTTAAAGATTAAATTCCCATTATGTGTATTAGTATGGTTTTTATTGTAAAAACAGTTTTTAGAGGTATCTTCATGATTTTTTTCAGTCGGATCAATATAGTTATATTATGTTTTCAAAACACTATCTACCTAGCATATATCCTGAAGAATATTATAATATATTTTTCTGATTTTGTTTACTGTAGTCGATCATATACTTTACTTGTTTCTAAAACTAGCGTTTTTTTGTGTTTAGGTCCAGTAAGCCCCTTATTAAGTATATGCATAGGTATGTATGTAATAATTATACTTAAAAACACTTTGGATTAGATGAATATGTTTGTCAGTCAGAAATGTCGACGTTAATAGCTTATGAAAGCATTTAACTGCCTCCTATAATATGCGGAGCTTTCATCAAGAAAAATATTGGCCGTCCTAAAGCAACATGGCGATATTACCTTTCCGTGTCACATTCATTTTGACAAAAAGAACTGAAAAGTATTATGATAGACAAATTTATTGTTTAGCTAGGACAGCAATATCCCATTCTATGAAGTGGTTTCAATCCCGGAAGTCATCTTCTGCCTAGCCTTTTCCAACTATGTTGGGGTCGGCTTCCAGTCTAATCGGATGCAGCTGAATACCAGTAGGTATTTTCTTAACAACCCAGTTACTGGAAAATACGATAGGTACCTCCTGGTAAGACTGGTTGTCAGTCTTTCGGGCTTCTGACTACCCGTAACGCCTGTCAAAGATCCACGAAGTGCTTTCCGAGGCACGGAGGGGTCTCGGTTTTTTTTTATGTATGTTCACCAATTACTCGAAGACGGCTGAACCGATTTCATAAATTCTTTTTTTGTTTGAAAGGATATACTCTCGAAGTGCTCCCATTATCATCAAGTTGGAATCTGATGAGAGGATCCCACGGAAATTGAGGGAAACCCTCAAATTTTATAGGCAAAGCTTAGATTTGGGTATTTTTTAAAGTAACTTGAGCATTAGCTCTCGGAAATCATCATTTGGTAAAGTGGAGCTGATGATGTAGACCACAGATGGCCATCGGAACTACTCAATGACAAATATTTCACGGGTTGCAATTCGATTACTTTAATATGGTTGCTAAGCAATTTATCCTCTCCTCCAGTTCTCCTGGTTCTTACTAGGAGAACTCCTCAACAATTAACGTCCCTGCATCGGGAAAAGCAATATTTTGTAAAAGGCGATGGGCAGTTGAAATTAGGCTATTGTAACTTAAATTACAAACTGACCCACTAAAAAGTGAAAAATAAAAACTTATTTATAAAAAAAACAACCGACTTCCAAAAAACGCTATAAAGTGAAAAATAACTTTAATTCCGGAAGCAAAAAACTAAAATACAAATCCAAAGACACCGACTTCCGAAATTAAAGTTATTTTTCACTTTATACCGTTTTTTGGAAATTGGTTGTTTTTTTTTTGTAAAAAAGTTTTTTTCAATTGCTAATTCTTGTACAAATTGTGATTAATAAATTTTTGTCAATTCTTGTACAAATTGTGATTAATAAATTTTAATTTTTTTTTAATCCTATTGATTGATATTTCATGAAATAGTCATTCAATCAAGTTTATGTAGATAGATAGACAAAATTACTTAAGAACATAAACCATAATTACATACTTACCTTTTGTTCTAGGTAAATTGAAAATACGTAAATACAAACATACATACGCACCTACACGCAAAACTAAAAACATGAAACCTTCGTTATGGCTTTGCCGTTGTCGGGTAAAATATTATTTACGTACTTCAACATTCATTTCTAAAAAGATTGTCTAGAGACAATCTTGACTGCGGTCGCCTTACAATAACATCTTAATAAACCCTGTCAATGTGCTGATAACCACCCCATTAGTAGTCGCAATGAAAGTGACGACAAAACTTTACAGACGGATCACTAACACTTTTATCTGTATGACTAAGTATTTTTATACGTGTTTGTAAGAACTGCGAATGAATAGAAAACTTTGTCTATCTATCCTCTTTATATATCTCTTTATCCTACACATCGGTTCCCTTTAATAAAGTTTATGATGTGTACGGGATTTTTATTTTGAAACTTTCTTAGTAAGAATCTGTAAAATTTTCGGTCGTGAACAACCTGAATTCAGTTGAGTTTTCAATAAAAAATTAAGGCTCAACCCATCCTATACAACCAATTTATTCTATTTTGTTACTAAGTATCATAGTTGTGTATGTATTTATCATTTTGATCACGTTATAATTATTGACATTCTAGTGATATTTCTTTTAGAACTATGTATGTTTATTTGTATGTATGTAAGTATATTCTTATAATACTTGTTTAGTTTTATTAAGTGAATTGTTTTTAGATTTTATGTATTATTTTTTTTCACCTTTACTCTTTCACACGCTGTCTACATCTCTCTATTTATTGTCCTGTCGCAGGTATGCTGGAATAGATTTCTTATGCAATAAGCATCACCTATGTGTATTTTTCTGTTCTGTTTTTTTCTTGTCTGTTTATATGTGTGTACATAAATGGTAAAATAAATAAATAAAAATAAACCAATCAAAATGCGGATACATTTATATTACTTAGGGCTGATTTACCAGTCAGATAACTTTTATCCGAGGAATAAAGTTGACGTTTGACAGTTCTAGTATGGAAAAACTGTCAAAATTTATTCTCAGTATAAGACTTATTCTATAAGTATATAGTTTGGTGGAATGCGCCCTTAGTAGGTTTTGACTGCGACATCACCCGCTGTCGGAGGAATGGAGGTTGGAAATTATACCACGAGAACGTATTATCGGGATAAAAAAGTATTCCAATTGTTAATCCAGGTTATAAAGCATCTGTGTGCGAAATTTCATCAAAATCCGTTCAGTCCATTTTGCATGATTGATGAACAAACAACCAAACAAAATCAAAATATTTTATTTTACATAAGCCTACATGGGCACTTATGAAACGTCAGAAGTTAGGTGCAAAAAAACATACAAACGTTCACATTTATAATATTAGTAGCATTTAAACGTAGACGAAGCGTACATAATGTAAGACTCTTATGTCTTTTAGCACTCGATGTTCAGCCCACCATGCAGAGATGTAAGCGTAACGATACTCTTGTTTCAACAAGACTTATACGATACACACAACATAACAAAGCATCACACCCGTCTACACCGAAGAAAAAGGCAGAAATCTGACCCATGTTACACCAATTTGTTTGAGTTGTTGAGATTTTTCAGTCCCAATAACGAGCAAGCCTATTGTGCAGACAACCGCGAACAAATAGAGACTCTGGGCTGCACTGAGAAATTTCTCATGGAAAGCGCACTTTTTCCAAACTGTAAACCGAACCAAGGACCCAAGATCAACAGTCACGCTTGCGACCTGGGGGCCTAAAAAGGCCACTTTGGCAGAATCATAAAAGATCGATTAACATAATGGACAGTTAACTATAATCGTATCAACTCCAATTTCCATTGAAGCATTTTTCAGTTTTGTTTTTTTGCCTGTGCTAAAATACCAATCAATCCAATCCAAATCCAATCTCTTTGATTATACCTACGTAGTGCAGCGAAAAAAAAGAAAAACATGGACTGTCTTCGCCATAGTATTCATAATGTTATCTTTTTATTATTCTCCAAAGTGCTCTTTTTAGGCAACAAGGCAGTCAACAAAACAATACAAGGCAGTCACAGCAGCAATACTGAACAAAATAAATAAAACAGAACAATATATACTTAAATTGTCGCGATAATCTAGCTCAGACACGATTTAGGGCTTAACTAGGGACCTAAATAAGTTTCTAGGTCTCGAGATTGTGACAATAGACGACGAGGCGTTTAGTAAAAGTAGGTTGTTTCTGTCTCCAAAGAAATACTTAAGTATATTTATTTATACAGTTGTTAGTTCGTAGATAGGAACTGTTAATTGCTATGCAAACATCTTCTTTACATAGTATAAAACAAAGTCGGTCCCGCTCCCTTACTTACCTAACATACTTAACTTAGATCTTTTAAACAACGCAACGGATTATATTGCATTGTTTTCAGCAGTAAATAGAGTGATTCAAGAGGAAGGTTTATATGTATAATACATGCATATTATAGTAGAGAAAAGCCGAGAAATTCAAATATTAGTAATGTGATGTAACAAGCGTATTTTTGTGCGCTTACATTGCTCACGCTGGCTAAACCTTAAGAGATAGATCAAATTAATGTACTACGGAATTGTAGGTATATCTTAAAAATATGGATAAAAAAGTCCGCGATGGTATATGTTTATCTCCTAAGGATAACCCACAGAAACCATTTTTATCTTTTATATATTACAAAAAATTATGGATTATTTACCAAGCTATTTTATTATTAAAGTAAAAATACAACTGAGTATTTTGTGAATATTTCAAGTGCCTACCTGTTGCCATTTTTGTTATCGAGCAAAAAAGGGCGGCAACAGAAATACATCATTTGTGAAAATTTCAACTGTCTAGCTATCGCGGTTCTTGAGATACAGCCTGGTGACAGATAGACGGACGTACAGACGGACAGACAGCGAAGTCTTAGTAATAGGGTTTCGTTTTTACCCTTTGGGTACGGAACCCTAAAAAAATAATTAATTTGATGAGTTTTTTTGGGGTCATCAACCGCAGGTACAGTCAACAGCAAAAGTAGATGATCAAAATCAGAAACTCCATACTAATGAACGGAGTTCGAGTCAGAACTGTGTGGCGTCAAAATGATTTCTGTGTGGCGATGATGTGGCGTTGAGTGGTTTGAATCACTTCGACGCCACGCAGTTCTGACGCGAACTCCGTTCATTAGTATCCGTTCAGATTTTGATCATCTACTTTTGCTGTACTATAGTCATTTGACATACTTATTAATTAAAAAAAGGGTAAACTTCACAGATATGATGGGTTTCGATATCTAAACACGAAAAACAAAAAAAAACTGATTTTCACAACTCGTACTTCAAGTAACGTACCTACTTGTCTGTGTGGTGCCGGACTTAAAGAATTGCACCACCCCTTACTCCCCGTGGGTGTCGTAAAAGGCGACTAAGGGTCTTACCGGAGAATGGGCAGCAGCGTTCTCTATTTATTCCACCATCATACCATACTGCGATCGCCAACCCGCCTGCCAAGCGTGGCGATTATGGCAAACCCCCCCCAAAATTGGGGGAGGCCTATGTCCAGCAGTGGACGTCTATCGGCTGAAACGACTTCAAGTAACATCATACATCAGCAGTGCGATTCTGTAACCATCTCACCGTGAAAACTTAGGTGAAGTAAGTGAGCGTGGAGTGAGCTGTCAATAGTGTCAATTCCTAGCAAAATCACACTCGCATCACCTAAGTTTTCACGGTGAGATTTTTACAGAATCGTCCGGCTGTACAAGCGGTCGTTGACCCAAAAAAACAGCCATTTCTTTTTTATTTTATCGTGTTATATTGATCACGTCTGCGGAGTTTCGCCAGTTTATATAATTTGACCTTGTATATAATGCTACGTATATAACATACTAGCAGCGCCCCGCAGTTTCACCCGCATAAGTGTCGATCCCGTGAGAATATCGGGATAAAAACTTTGCTGACACCCTGCATTAACATATAGGCTACTTTTTATTAAAAAGTAGCCTATATGTTAATGCAGGGTGTCAGCTACCTCCACACAAAATTTTATCAAAATTAGTCCAGCCGTTTGAACGTGAAGAAGTAACAAACATATAAACACACACACTCACATACTTTCGCCTTTATAATATTAGTGTGGTATGAAATTACACCTACCTACCTACCCCTACCTTACCTTACCCTACCTTACCCTACCTTATCCTACCTTACCCTACATTACCTTTGATGTGTTGCGGGATAAGCACATGCAATAAGAGTTCTTTAAGAAAACCCCTAATATCTTCTAAATGAGGGGAGACCCTTATTCTTCTGTGGAACAACTACAGGATCATAAAATTTAATTATCTGTGAATAAAATCACAATATCCGTGCCCATATCCATAGTTTGTCGGCCATTTTAAAACAAATACCAACGCTCAGTCGAGCGTTGGTATTTTTTAACTTTGTTAGTTAACAAAGTTAAAAAGTGATACCATTTTATTCATACCCAGACCAATATTGTTTCTATGCAAAACTTTTAAAACAGTCACGGTGCAAAAGGTTCAATACCATTAGAGCAGTGTCGACAACATTCGGCCCACCTCGCGCTCGCCAATCAGCAAATTGCATCAACTTTCAACGTACTTTTGCTACCGGGTGCTTCAGGGGTGTCAAACAGTGAGGATATTTTAAAAAGGCGATGGTTTTATTTTCAAAAAATTACGAATTAGTAATCAAATCAAAATCAAATCAAATTTGTTTCTGAACCAAAAAGTTTTACATTAGTTGGTGATTGGAGCCTCCTGTTAAGCAAGTAATGCCTGTGTTAGGAGACTCCGCTCTTCCACAGCAGTATACAATTTCTTTTAGTACCTTAGATATAAACAGTATGTGAGTGGGGGTGTGCGTGTGTGTTGTGTGTATGTGTGTGTGTGTGAGGGTGTGTTATCGCGTGCAGGGGTCTGTGTGTTCATGTGTGTGTGTGGGGAGGGGGGGGGGGGGGGGGGGTGTTAGCGAGTGTAATGTTAAGTAATGACAAATACAATTATAATTATTCTGTAATCGACTTACCAAATTACAGAATAATCTATAATAATAATAAAGCTGGAGAGATTGTTTGCTTTTTTGTTTGTTTGTTTGAGCTCGCTAATCTCTGGAACTACTTATAGCGCGGGTAGGCGATGCGATGCGACGGGGTGGGTGGGGGAACAAGACGCGGACGAAGTCGCGGGCAGAAGCTAGTTACTAATAATGCACGTAAAAATAAAGTTCAGTACCTATAAAGTTTATGCAGTTAACGGCTTTTGAGAAATGAACGTATGCAAGAAAAACCGGCCTACCTACATTTTTAGGCACCATACAAACAGGATGATTTTTTTTACCGGTTCCAATTTTTTACAGGGTCTTCTACCCATAAATATGAACAAATTTCACTACGGGACCAAGGAGATATCACAAAAAAAAATCTGCTGTTTCATTCAAAAGTTCATTACAAATAATGTAAAGGCAAATGACCATTACAATCACTGTGTTTGATAAAGAGATAAGTAAGTCTAGTAACTTACGGCATACACAAAGTAACAGCATTTATTTTTGTAGATATTTCCATTTTATTTCTGTGTTTCCTTAGCACAACTAAACTGCACACTCTAATTTTTCCACGAACCCATCTATTTATACTAAAAAAGCTAAAAACCCGTTACACAACCCTCATCAAGCTTTAAAATCCCTGATTGGATTCCACCCTTTGTCCCCGAATCCTCATTTATGTTGGCACCCCTGTTCCAACACTAAATGGATCCGCAGGTACGTGCCATGTTGCAATTCTTATTGCTTGAAAGGTATTTCAAGTACGGCTCTGTACTGATTTCATAGTAAATCAAGGTAATCCCTACCGAGGTATGTTGAAGGTAATTTTAATCTCATTTTGTGTTTGTTTATCTGTAGTGATGATCCAGATATACCTAGATACTTTTTTTTTTACGTATGGGAAATCATCAAATGACTCCTCCCGCTCTGGGTGGAGCGGAAGGGAGTGTCAGACTCCTACTGACTAAATCCCACCCGTGTTCCTTCCTTAGCCCTTTATGTTCCGGGCCAGCGGTAATCCTTTCGGACAATCCTGCTGACCCGGCAGACTTCGGCCCTAAGGGGGATACCTAGATACTTATGTAATAAAATAAAAGAGCGCGGTAATTTCGTAACACATAATAACAATGGCTTTCATTTTGACAATTCTACAGCATTCATTGCGTCATTTACGTTGTCGAGCAAACGAATTTTTCAAACATATGAAGCAATGGATAAGGAATGTCCTTCAAAATCCTTCGGATTGTGATAAAACTTTCATTACGCAATTCAGTGCAGCATATAATGTAAAATGCAAGTAGGTACGCCAATTTACACTACACACACATACACTATATTATCATCTCTAGTAACAAAGAATTTCATCAAAATAAATTATTTTCCCTATTATATTAATTCCTTGTACCCCAAACCCTGAACATAAAGTCATCATTATTTTTGCCTCATCATATTCATGTTGCAAAATGTTGATGTGAATCTACGAACGTAAAATGTTACATTCGATACCAAAATACTATTTTTTCTCTTTTGACTTACTCAAACTTTAAATATTAAGTTTGCACACCGAAACGTATTCCCAAAAGCTTCACGAATTAATTTGTAAATGAAAATGAATATTCCAAGTGAATATAATTTAATTTTCAGGACATAACTTAATTGTATGAATACCGAGAAGTGTTTGCGTGGGTAACTACTTCGTTTTTAATTCATTACACTTATAGGAGAAACAGAACCATATCAAACGAGGGATAAAACTTGTGGGCAAAAATCTCAGACCATATAATAAGTCAAGACATAGCGCTGCGAACAATACAGTGAAGCATGCAAAAACTACACCTCCGCTCTGTGCATACACGCTCACACGCACACATTTACAACCATTTACAATCAAACTACACCTCACTATGTGCACACCATGTTTACAAAACCGGCTTCACTTTACTGTTGACAGCCCTCTGTCTTGGTTTTTTATGTGGTCTGAGGCAAAAATCTGTTTTAAACATGCTCCTGGTAAGATACTACTAACCTTCTTCCAAGGAGGTGAAAAAAAAAGACCTAGGTAGGTTCTGTAGCTACACGCTCTTGCAGTACCGGGAGGGATACGGCGGCGTTGGCGCTAAAAAAGAAGCAATGCTGAATTTTAGCTACATTTATTTTAAGAGGCTCACTTTTACGAGCCTATCACAAAACTGTTCTATTAAAAAAAAGAACCACCGCATTCGAATTTTGGAAATGGTTCTAATTTGCATTTTCCTGCCAGCCTGCATGAAGCATGACGGCCCCAATATGAAGATTAAAAAAAAAATACTTATAAAAATAAACATACGGTCTACTGTATTTCTGCCTGACCAAGGCAGGAATACAAATGTTTCTTTTGTCACTCCAATATGTCTGCATGGGGTCTGACACGTCCCAAGCCATGTCTAGACACGAATCAAATGAATGCGGACCACGCATGACCTGTCTAGACTGATTCCAGATTAACGGATGAAGCCAGCCTACGGGGATAACCTACCTATTCCTGAATTTCAGTTTCGAAGTGCGGTGCGACGTTGTCGACAACATTGATTTGTGTTGGGTAGAGTTTAGTAGCGATGCGCGATGGCGAGAGGTTTTATTCGATTGTTTCGATTGTTCGAACATCTCGATGGTTTTCGATTATTTCGACTTGGACCCGAGTCCGACTCGGTCTGTTTGATTGCGACTGGCGCATGGCGCGTTCATTCGCGAGTTGTTCGTCGATGGTCTAGAGTTTCGCGAGTTCTTGACTTGCGTAATGATTGCGAATCCATACTAATTCTTTCAACAAGAGCATCGTATCGTACTTAAGTAAATGTTTACCAATTACGCGCGGCTCGCTCGACTCGAGTCTGGCACGCTCTCGCCTCTAACTAACATACACCTCGGCTCGATGCATGCAATCGACTCACCCCGGTGACCGAGCGAGACTCGGTGAGTGAGATTGACTGATACGACCAATCGAAAACGATTCCGGTCGATTCCGCTGACTCGAAACAATCGAAAAACATCTCGATTGTTTTGTAGAACGGCGAGTCGATGGTTGACTCGATGATTTATTTTAACGACTCCGATTCTTTCGATTGTTAAAACATCTCGGAATCGCCCATCGCTAGAGTTTAGTAATTTTGCACTGAACGTTCTGTGTATTTACAGATATATAAAAAAGGCTGCTTAACTTAAATGGGACTGGGCAGGACATGTCTGCCGCATGCCGGACAAACTGTGGGCCGAAATAGCGAGGAATTGGTTCTCTGAGACAGTGAGGCGGGGTCGCGGCAGACCACGTAGGAGATTTTTTTTTTTTTAAAAAACGTTGCCCCACACTAGGAATTTCTCCTGTATCGTGGGTGCGTTTACAAACATTTAAACTCACATACACAAACAGCCAGACCCGGAACAACTACTTGTAGGTCATACAAATATTTGTTCCGTGCAGGAATCGAACCCGCGACACGCGGCGCAGCAGTCAATCGCTTAACCACTGTGCCAACCGTGCCGTCAGATGGTGGTACGAGCTGGATAGGTTCCATCAAAATTGGAAGGAGGACGAGCGGGCTCGCAAAAGATGGAAGCAGTGGAGGGAGGCCTTTGTCAAGGAGTGGGACAGCGCGGGCTATTATAAAAAAAAATGATGATACTTACCAAGTAACTTCGGTACTGACAGGTGGGGCAAAACAAGTAACAATAAATACATACCTACATAATCAGTCTTTAATGTTCACTACTTAGGACACAGGCCTCCTTTCGGTAAGAGGGAGTGGGCCGTAATCCACTGCGCGGGCGGGTTGGTACAGACGCCAGCACATCAAGCTACTACAATCTGTCAAAAAAAGTTGATTGGGAAAATTTGACAGTTTCAGGCAGCTTGATGTGCTGGCGTCTGTACCATGCCGGTATCCTCACTATGTTTTCCTTCACCGTTTTGAAAGCAGTGGTGATGAAATTACTTACACAAGGTAAAGCCCCAAAGACTCCTGGGTTCGAACCCTACGACTCTTAAGTCGCAGCCGTCACTACGGGTACCACTGCTCTCAGAATAAATGTGTTGTGTGAATTATCCCACGAGACGTATTTACCCACTACCGGGGTAAAAGTATCCTACGTCCAAAACCAAGTCATGTTCTAGGTGTGTGCCAAACTTCATCGAAATCCGTTCAGTCGTGAAAAATACAATCAGTACAATTCTTACACAATACTTTTGCTTCGACTAAATACGTTCATACATCTGGTGATACACGTACGTAGAGGTGCTCCGTAACAGGTAAAATTAGAAACCTGTTACATCCCAGTTCCAGGGAAATAACAGTTCCAAAGTCCTGTTATAAAATAACAGCCTGTTACAATTCCAATCTGTCACATTGCAAAGAGTCTCTTTGATTGCAACAGATTTATAAAATACATAGTAACTAGTTTCATTCAGTACATGTTTCTACAATAAAATAGTCAGAAACTGTTTTAGGTGTTTCATTTGAATCTGTCTCTTTCCAACAAAGTAGACATCGCTAAGCTAGATAGATAAGAGCTTGTTTGTTACACAAATACACATACACACCAGTTATGGCCAAGTTACCCTATGGGGGCACCATAAGGCAGAAACAGCACCGATACAGTACTTGTTGCTAGCACATGAAAGGCAAGGCTGTTTATCAGCAAGATATTACAAGATAACAAGACACACACACACACACACACTCACAAACTTTCGCCTTTATAATATTAGTGTGATTTATTTCCTTTATGTACAAAATAATGTCTTTGTGAAAAGCTATCACCTGTTGATAAATCTCGTTGGGGCCTGCCAGATAGACTCACACTTCATTATTATTACCTATCCTAAAGCAGCTCTCAGCTAGTTGGGCCGACGACATAAAGAAGGTGGCTGGAAAAGACTGGATGTCGAAGGCGGAGGACTGGGAGAGGCCTTTGTCCAGCAGTGGACTGCGATAGGCTGAATTGACTGTTTGATTGATCCCAAAGGCCTACACGAACTTATTAAACTGATTACGAATCATTGTTATACCTATTACTAACATACTCGTAAACTGTTGGGTAAGATTTCATTACCATATACAAGCGACCCGGTTCTATCTACATGATTTGTGTATGTAAATCTTGTATATTATAATACCTAGTGTGAATACATGCATATACAGGGTTATAAAGTGGAAGGATGAGAACCTTTGTTAGAATAAAATAGGATGCCTGATTTTATTTCGTTGGGTACAAATTATTGTCAGTTAGGATTATTTAAGCGCTGTTAATTTTAGCAAGAATACTGATAGGATTTTTCATCTCACGTAACGGCACGTCTAAAAATAATATCTAGCCAGTCAGAAAGGTGGTAGAGGAGCTGTCTGCCCAGGGTGTGTCGAACGAATTTTACTTGCGCGATGCAGGATTTTGCGTGACGTTAGTGTGATGCGTACTTCAATGTGGCGGTGTAAATGACGCCACAATGTTCAGTCAACAAAAGAGATAAGTATGCAGGATCGTCGGATATAGTTGAAGTTTAGTAAGAAACCGATAGATGTTGTCGACTAAAATTTAATTTGATAAAAGAGCTGTTTGTTTTCTATTAATTAAATTAAATTTTATTCGAGAACAACCATCGGTTTCTTACTAAACTTCAACGAGATCCGACGATCCTCCATACTTATCTCTTTTGTTGACTGTACTTATTACTGCTCGTGGACGCTATTTTAAAGCAACCTTTAATAACACTTTCGGACCTGGAAACTCTAAATATAAGTAAGAAAGAAAATATTTTATTTGGCACATTGGTCCACAGTCAGGAGTATAAATACTTACGCAATGTTTCATAACGATATTCTCTTAAAGTATTTAAACATATTCTACGGTGTTATCGAAACCATACTTTCATGAAATGGGTCTTTTCTCAAAGTTGCAATACACATAATAACAATATACACATATGTTGTGCCTATCAGTACCTATAGTCCTTATTTCCAGCTTATCCTTTAACCGTATCCGCAGTTCGTATTTGACACTGAACCAGTATCGACAACAAAGTTAAGTGTACTTGACAAATAGGATAAGAATTGGGATCATGAAGAGTCAGCACGAACCCTTTTTGATGAAGGATAGCTATCGAGAAACACTTTACATAAGGGTTATTTTGATCCTATAGGTATACCTAAAAGGATCATTTCAAGTTAACTAAGTTGTTTCATGCAATAAAACGTTTTAATTCGTTACAGCTTTGTGTGAAGAAAGTTTTCAGTATGAATGTAGATGGTTATAAAAGTAGGGGAAGACCAAACATACGATGAATGGACTGTGATGTTGATATGGCTAGAAAAGGGGTGACTACTGAGATGTCGACTTATAGATAAGTCATCATCTGCCTAGTCTTTTCCCAACTATGTTGGGGTCGGCTTCCAGTCTAACCAGATACAGCTGAATACCAGTATTTTACATGGAGCGACTGCCACCGACCGATCTCGATCGGTATCTGACCTCCACAACCCAGTTACTGGGTAATACGATACCCCTTGATAAGACTGGTAGTTAGACTTTTCGGGCTTCTGAATACGCGTAACGACTGTCAAAGATCCATGAGTTTCTGTTACGTGCCCGTGATTATAGATCTATTTTGTTTTTATTTTTTCTTTATTCAGTAAATGATAAATGATTTAATTTTTGTAAGTAGGTTTGTACAAACACTTTTACACGTCAATCATGTTTTTTTAAAACTAGATGCGGTCGGCGTTTCCTATCTGACTACTCTGAGAAGAAAGGCCGAAACAAACTCAGAGGTCACAGTCTCTTTTAAAGTCCAGACATAATCTTGGTCAGGTTATATGTAGATCTATGTCTGAGACAGTCTTTTGAGGAAAGAACCACACAGATTGAGAGGACCTGTCCAGTCAGTGCACGCATTTGTCAGAAATCGTGCAGCTCAACTCAAGACTTAAGGAGCTCAACGATTCGACGAACAATACCAAAGAAAGGACATTTGGGTAAGCCACATAAATTACTCAAACTGCCAGACCACGAGAGAAAAAAAAAACAAGTAATAGAACAGAGAGAAAAATAAAAAATATAAAATTAATAAAATGACCCACATCGTCTTCACATTCCCAAAGCACAATAAAAAAAAATATATATAATACTTTACAAAGTAAGCAAATGTCATTGTTTATAAAAAAATAATATTATTTATTATTAATATTTATTTATTATTATTATTATTTAAAGTAATATTTTGTTCATCTTTCTATTTAATTTATAATAACATATTTACATTAGGTACCAAATTAACTAACTAACTATACAAATAAATACAAAAACAAAAGGACACTGCGAAGCTTAGCAGTACTCGTGCGTATCGCTGTCACCCTGTAACGTGCCCAAAAGACTGGCAGCATTGCCACGTTGAATGACAATGCTAATACTTTGGACAAAGAACGACCCAGTCCTCTGGTCACGTGAAGGGTCGTCCAGTCGGCGAGAAACTTCCTTGAAAAGAAAACGCGCACTCGGGCCCCATGACCTGAGCCTTGCGACCCAAACCGGCACAAAGCTGTAGTTTTTAGGGTTCCGTACCCAAAGGGTAAAACGAGACCCTAAGCTATTACTAAGGTCCGTCTGTCCGTCTGTCACCGGGCTGTATCTCATGAACCGTGATAGTAAGACAGTTGAAATTTTCACAGACGATGTATTTCTGTTGCCGCTATAACTACAAATACTAAAAAAAGAATAAAATAAATATTTAAGGGGGGCTCCCATACAAAAAAGTGTTTTTTTCGGCGTTTTTGCATTGTGGTACCTACCCTTCGTATGCGAGTCCGACTCGTACTTGGTCAGTTTTTATTTCTTTATTATTTGAGTTAATTATCTTAATTCATGTACGTGTTTCGTGTTTCTGTGTTTGTGTGTGTGTGTGTCGGTGTGTGTGTATTTTTCTTTCTTTCAAATTAATTCTGTTATAGGCAAGAGAATGATGACAGTTTATAATTAATTCTGTTATAGGCAAGAGAATGATGACAGTTTAGACAAAAAGTTTATTGCAGTAACATGTACAACTTTGTCTGTGTGGTGCCGGACTTAAAGAATAGCACCACCCCATACTTCCCGTGGGTGTCGTAAAAGGCGACTAAGGGTCTTACCGGAGAATGGGCAGCAGCGTTCTCTATGAATTCCACCACCATACTATACTGCGATTGCCAACCCGCCTGCCAAGCGTGGCGATTATGGCAAAACCCCCCTTGGGGGAGGCCTATGTCCAGCAATGGACGTCTTTGGGCTGAAATGATGATGATGATGTACAACTTTTACAGTAAATCTTACATAGGGACCTCCTTTTAAGTAAAGATATACCTGTGCTAGTAAAACTAATAAGAATTAGACACCTATCCCCGTATAAGACGTGCGGCTATAAACTGGCGTACCTACTCGACCTCGACTATCAAATTATTTCCACAAATCCCTCCCTGTCCCTCCCCGACACACCTATGTACCTTCAAGATAATGGATTGGATTACAATTCCACGTGTAATACTCTAAATAAAATACTATATTATTTTAGATATTAAATTGAGGGATTATCTCAACAGATTGATAGTTCAGATACCATTGGACGCTGGTTTATATAAAATAAGGGGAAATGTTTAACTTTAATTTCGGAAGTCGGTGGCAAAAAACTAAAACTAAAACACGGATCCCGAGACACCGACTTCCGAAATTAAAGTTATTTCATAATTTTGAGTTATTTTCTTTTTGAAGTCGGTTTTTTTTTTTTTAAATTACTTTTTTATTTTGAAATCGGTTAAAAATAGATGGCTATGCATATAATTGCACAAAACTCAGTTGAGCAATCTGGCTCCCCGATGACATATTTGAACAAAACAAAATAACGTATCGTTTAAAATATCTCGATGGCCCCAGGGCACCGATAATAATTGGAGGACTTTTGAAAATTGATACGTCTGTTATCACTTCATCAAGTAAATAAATATTTCAGTGTATTTTTAAACTAAGTTCCTATAGTCGAGAGCAGGGGGTGGGGGCCCAGTGGTACGCGACTTACGAATTGTAGATCGTGGGTTCAAACCCAGGCAGGCTTATTATTTCATCACCACTGCTCTGAAGACGGTGAAGGAAAACATCGTGAGGAAACCGGCATGTCCTAGAATAAAAAATCCGAAGACACGACATCTACCAACCCGCACTCTGGTGCCTACTCCGTCATATAGAGAGGAGGCCTGTAGATCCCAGCAGTGGGTCTGTGTGGTGCCGGACTTAAAGAATAGCACCACCCCATACTTCCCGTGGGTGTCGTAAAAGGCGACTAAGGGTCGTACCGGAGAATGGGCAGCAGCATTCTCTATGCATTTCACCACCATACTATATACTATATGCACAATACTAGCATTCAGCTGCATTCGGTTAGACTGGAAGCCGACCCCAACCTCGTTGGGAAAAGATCTAGTCAGGTAGAAGTATAGTCGACCACTAAATTGCTTTATCACCCTAAGTTTGAATATCACTTTCACGTCAATATTATACGTGATATACTTATATACGTTTATGTGACAGATAAAATAGAGTCAACCTTAATACGAGACATAAACGTACCTATATGTGACAGACAAAAATAGAGTCAACCTTATTAGTGAATTTTCAATTTTATGTGGTAAAGCAATAACAAGGTGGACTGTACTCATCTTTAGGTAACTGATTTATACCACCCTTTTTTGGGTGGGAAATTATCAAATAACTTCTCCCGCTCTGGGCGGAGCTGGAACGCGTTTCAGACTTTTACTGACTAAAACCCACCCATGTGGCCGTGTTCCTTCATTTACCTGTGCCAGGGCCATGTCCACTCTTTCGAACAGCCCGCGACCCTGGCAGGATTTAGCTCAAGAAGGGCTGGACCGATTTTTATGATCTTTGATTTGTTGGATATGTCTCCCCGAATAGCAAAATAACTATAAAAACATGGGAAACTTTCACAAAAAAAAAAATTATGAAGATAATTCATTTTACATTTTGTATGGAACGGCTGACTGTTCTGAGGCGGCACGAAGTTCGCCGCCGTCAGCTAGATACTTATATAATACCAACTATTTTGTAGGGTACAGGTACCTACAGTTGAACGTGCTTCCAGCTTATGTTGTTACATAACCACCCTGTAACCATAACATTCCCACACAGTGTTTATCATAGCATTTACATAATATAATTAGTTTACGCTCCAGCGCCGAACTTGACAGCGATTGGTTACATGACCATATCACGTAATATCTGATGTTAATTAGGAAGCTGGAGAACCGGGCCATATATAATGCATGCACTAGACACTGGCGAACTAAATTTTGCTAAAATTATATGTATCACTTGGTTGCTCTAATTGGGTGGAAGAAAGATGGAATTATACTGTGGCCTGTAGGTTACCTAAATCTACAAAATAGGGTAAGTACCTACTGCATTAATTCCACAATAGGTTGATGAGGCTAAGGAAACTCGTGATGACTGTTGAGGATGGATAGATATGTTTGACACTCATAAAAAAATGGAAACACGATCACTTTTTAGCATATATTTTTCACACACAGACACTGACAGAAGACAAAAACATAAGAGTAAATTTTATAAAAAAGGAAACAAATATGATTATAAAAACTGGCCAAGTGCGAGTCGGACTCGCACACGAAGGGTTCCGTACCACAAGGCAAAAACGCCGAAAAAAACATGTTTGTTGTATGGGAGCCCCCCTTAAATATTTATTTTATTTTAATTTTATTATTTATTATTAAAGTTAAAGTACAACTGAGTATTTTGTGAATATTTCAAGTGCCTACCTGTTGCCATTTTTGATATCGACCAAAAAAGGCAAAAAAATCGCGTTTGTTGTATGGGAGCCCCCTTAAATATTTAATTTATTTTGTTTTTAGTATTTGTTGTTATAGCGGCAACAGAAATACATTATCTGTGAAAATTTCAACTGTCTAGCTATCGTGGTTCTTGAGATACAGCCTGGTGACAGACAGACAGACAGACGGACAGACAGC
The DNA here is from genome assembly GCA_916614155.1 of Mesoligia furuncula. Classification (NCBI taxonomy): domain Eukaryota; kingdom Metazoa; phylum Arthropoda; class Insecta; order Lepidoptera; family Noctuidae; genus Mesoligia; species Mesoligia furuncula. The sequence goes on along the minus strand of OU744793.1, from coordinate 5,478,871 downwards.
GAAGTCTTAGTAATATGGTCCCGTTTTTACCCTTTGGATACGGAACCCTAAAAAGGTTGGTTGCTGGTCGTCAACAATGACTGAGATGCGTTTACGGGAGATTGGTCGGAGAAGGGAGACACACATGGAACAGTGAACGTTATAACGGTAAAAAAAGGTTGATGACGATGAGTTGTCTATAAGTGACAATAACTCAGATAAATATAATATAGTAAGATAGAACAGGTATGTTAGTTTCCATAGGTAAGTAGTCGTTTTAAGCTACTGTTTTCTAGAAGAACGAAGGCCGCCACAATCGTCCGTAATGTCCAAATACAGAGCCTTTTGACACCTTAATGACAAATAGTGACGACATAGGAACCAATGGTTGCAGGCACCGTACACTATCACTTTGTTAATGTTGGTTTAGTTATGGAGCACACAGAAAGAACCACAAGTTGAGTTTAACGTTATATTAAAATGTAGAAGGTTAACAAGTTAAAGTGGTAGCGATTTTGTCTCTTGACAAGTGATTAATTCCACAGTTACAGTTATTGTCTGACTCGATGTTCATCGCTTAAAACGTTAGGTATAATTATAGTATAACATTTGTGACGCCGAAAAAACTTAAAAACTTCGTTTATAACGCCATTGAATTAAAAATATCAAACAATGCTGTCAACTTTAATAGATAAGAAAATGGCCCTTTAAAAATATATACAAGTTATTCTGAATATTTTAAAGTCAGTAAAGATAAAGACAAAAAGAAAATAACAATAAACCCTCTTCTCCGTCTGCTGCTATTTGTAAACAATAAAGGTATTTTTTATCGGTCTTCTTCTTTAAAAACCAAAATGAAATGCTGCGTTCGTTGGTAAGCGCATCACTTGAGAACGACTGGATCGATTTCCCTGTTTTTTGTTTTAAAACGTTCGTAATAGTCCAAATTAGGTATATATGGAAAAAAATTATAAATTTTTTATTTAGAGAAAATTTAATTAATTACTTAACTATTTTACACTAGGAAAAAAGTTTTATTTTCCCGAAATTAGGTAATAAATGCCTGTTATAAATAGAAATGCAAGAAAAACTGAAAGTCCTTTTTTATAAGGGATTTTTGTAGAAACTAAATACTTAGGTATTGAATTTTAATATTTGACGTCTGCCGGGTCAGCTAGTTGTTTATAAATACAATATTTATTAATATATATTATATAATTATCTACATCTAATGAGTAGTACCACAATGACTTAACGAAAAAAAACTTTGTTTTTTTTTTTTTGCGTAAAAGAGTTTTTTTTTGCGTACCTACCGTACGCAAAAAAAACGATTAAGTAACACATTAGTTTTTTATATCATGATAAAAACATTAATAAAAATCTGAACCGTCTTAGCTATTATATGAAATGTTAAAAAGCAATATATCGAATACTTTTGTATCAATTATGATGATTAAGACTCTTAGTCTTAATGATTATTTATGTTTTATATCAATTAAGTAAATCCTAGCTACTGCCATTTTTAAAGTTAAGATGAAAAGCAACTAAACAAGAAGTTTAAAGGATCATTCACTTTGAGTAAAAACGAGCCAAACCGTGGCCTAAAGTGTTACTAAAGTTATTTACCTCTTACAAAATAAGAAACTAATTTTCTTAAGAAAAAAAAAAGATCTTTCGAAACTTTTATAATTGCCATCAAAATCTTGTCGGAATAAAAGGGAAAAATAATTGGAGTTATTGTGTAACAGTAGGACAATTGTTTTAAAGCAGATTCTGTTGTACCAAATATCGAGAAAATTCCAAAAGCTGGATTTTCAAAGGAATATAAGATTATTATAATTACATGTAACCATTTTCTGTTGTGGTCGCCAGAACAATTGGATAAAATAATGGACAACAGACGGCCTGAAGTGACATTCTTTTAGCGAAAACGTTGATGGAAAAGTCAAAAATGTATGGCACTGACATAAGCTACTGGGACTACCGAAAAGCTAATATCTATAAAAGTCGTTGTAGAAATACGAAATACTTTGAAAGCGATTGCCACTTGTCTGGCCTCTGCCTACTTGTCTATGTGGCAGTTATACAACATTATTTTTAGTATACAATGCGAAACCCAAAACACGTGTCTAGTATTTTTATGTAAAGAATCTATTCTAATTTTTAACCGACTTTAAAAAAAGGAGGAGGTTCTCAATTCGACGGTATGTTTTTTTTTTTTTTTGTGTGTTTGTTACGCGATTACTCCGCCAATTGTGGACCGATTTTCAAAATTCTTTTTTTGTTTGAATGGGTATACTCTCGAGGTGGTCCCATTATCATCAAGTTGGAATCTGATGAGAGGATCCCATGGAAATCGAGGAAAGCCCTCGAAATTTATAGGCAAAGCAATAACGATTTGGGTATTTTTTAAAATGACTTGAGCATTTGCTCTCGGAAATCATCATTTGGTAAAGTGGAGCTGATGAAGAAGACCACAGATGGCCATTGGAACTACTCAATGACAAATATTTCACGGGTTGCGAAAACAACCGACTTCCAAAAATAATACTAAAAATTGCAAAATAACTTTAATTTCGGAAGTCGGTGTCAATAAACGAAAATGCGGAACCAAAGACACCGACTTCCGAAATTAAAGTTATTTTGCAATTTTTAGTATTATTTTTGGAAGTCGGTTGTTTTTTTTTTTGTAAAAAGTTTTTAATATGTACACAATTTCAAAACTGTATCATGAAAAATCACAAAGTTAGAAGCTTGTAAAATTACCTGTTTGTCCGTACAAAAACATGCTCACCCGTGCCGTTCGCGCCGCGCTATCTTGCGCTCATTGATAATAGTACCTAGGTACCTAACCGTTCGGCGCGGAGTTTGGATAACCTACTTAGTGTCGCTCGGTGTCCAACTTTTAACCTTTTTTAAATATTTTAGGGACAAAATACAACATGGGGTAAAAATTATTGGAATCGATTCAGTTACTTATTCTGAACAAACTATATTCAGGTTTCACATATACTAAAAATAACGTTGTGTAGTTTCAACCGTAGATATAGCCCGATTCAAACTTTATGACGGCTCGGAACATGAGGTGAGTCGTTGCGCAGTAACAAATTCACGTATCAACGGGGGTGAGGGGTGAGGTACTGCGCAGGGAGTCGCGCTCTTCAAACCCGCCATAAGGTTTGAATCGGTCTGTAGTGAAGTTTCAATTTACTAGAAATTCTTGTCTGTGTGATCTGTGTGGTGCCGGACTTAAAGAATAGCACCACCCCATACTTCCCGTGGGTGTCGTAAAAGGCGACTAAGGGGCGTACCGGAGAATGGGCAGCACCGTTCTCTATGCATTCCACCACCATACCATACTGCGATCGCCAACCCACCTGCCAAGCGTGACGATTTTGGCAACCCCCTCCCCCCCCCTCCCTTTTGGGGGAGGCCTATGTCGAGCAGTGGACGTCTTTCGGCTGAAATGATGATGATGATGATGAGAAATTCTTATGAAAATTGATAAAGTAATTACGAGGCCGATTATACCTAAATAGACGTTATTCTGACCATACCATTTTCAAAATATGTGAGCCACTATCTACAGTTGTGGCTGAGGCAGTGGTGGCTCAGTGGTAACGGCCGCGACTTGTTGCAGTCGTAAGTTCGAACCCAGTCAAGCGCTTTACTTTGTGTAAATTATTTCATCACCATAGCTATCAAAACGGTGAAGGAAACTGGGAGGTCCTAGAACCAAAAGGTGAAAACCAACCCGCACTGGGCCCGCGTGGTGGAGAACGGCCCAGTCCCTTTTTCTTGAGAGGAGGCCTGTGTTCAAACAGTGGGAACATTATAGGCTGATTATTGTATGTACTACTAGCTTCCGCCCGCGGCTTCGCCTGCGAGGTATGTCGATAAAAACTATTCTATGTCTTTCCCCGGGATGCAATCTATCTTTCTGTAAAATTTTATCGAAATCCGTTCAGTGGTTTAGGCGTGAAAAGGTAACATACAGACAGACAGAGTTACTTTCGAATTTATAATATTAGTATGGATAGATCTAGCGTAAGCTGGCTGGAATAGTTCAATATTATAAAGAAAATAAAGTTCAAGCTCAGGGGACCAACAATAAGAAACAAAACGATTTACATAGGTATACCTCAAAGTAGCTCTCTAACGAAAATCTTTACATACTTTATTATTAAAACATGATTTTAAAAACACAAGCAACTACATGTCAAATTCGATGAGAATGACAAGCCACAAAAACCGTAAACTGAATACATTATAGGTGCTGAAACATCTGTTTACCCCTAGCCTGGCGGACACAATATATCAGCGAAGGGTTGCCCAACTGCTGTCATTTATCACCATGCTTGGCACCTCAATTTGAATAAAATTTGTCTTTTGCCTTATATATTGGAGTTACAGCGCTTTTGGGTGGAAGAAGTAGCTAGTGTGCTTATCCTACTAATTCTGGGGCCACACCGTCTCCCTCTCACCGTCTTTGTCTATCCTGATTATCTATCACGTCAATGCTGACTTACTTGGCGATCCCGTCGCGCTCACGGCTCACTGATAAACGTAAAAATACTGCCACCCGAATTGTCGCCTCTCCTTATTTTTATTTTTTTTATTACTAAATGGCTCTCTCGATCAGGTTAAGCTACGCTTGCCGCGGTTGGTCTGTGGATGGGTGACCATCTTTACATACCGAGACCCCTCCGTGCCTCGGAAAGCACGTTAAGCCGTTGGTCCCGGCTGTCATTCGTGGAACTTTGACAGCCGTTATGGGTAGTCAGAAGCCCGAAAGTCTGACAACCAGTCTTACCAAGGAGTATCGTACTACCCAGTGACAGGGTTGTGGAGGTCAGATAGGCAGTCGCTCTATGTAAAATACTGGTATTCTGCTGCATCTGGTTAGACTGGAAGCCGACCCCAACATAGCTGGGAAAAGGCTAGGCAGATGATGATTACTAAATGGCTCTTGACTCCGATCACGCCTGATGGAAAGCGATAGACGAGGTCTATGATGGAACGAGCGTGCCCAGAAGATGCCTGTTCACACTTGCTTTGAAGGCAGACAGACGGCTTAAATGTGGGAGGGAACACAGATGCCGCCGGCAGAGAGTTCCACACTTTGGCAGTGCGCATAATAAAAGTGGAGGAGAAGCGCTTAGAACTCGTGGGGATATCAACCAAATGCGGATGGTACGCTGCAGTACATCTGGTTGTCCGGTGGTAAAAGGGCGATGGTGGGATCAGGTCGTGGAGCTCCTGCGAACACTCTCCGAAGTACAGTCTGTAGAAGACCGACAGGCAAGCAACATTACTCCGATAAGCTAGACTGTGAAGCGTAGCTAACGTCCTAACGTCAAACGGCCATGTGAATGCTCTTATCAAATTATCGCGCTATGTACTGGCGATAATCAACGTTGGTGTGGAACCCCAGCATTATAATTGACCATTAAATATTTTTTTAGGAACCCACTTAGAGCTGCCGACGCATGAAAGTGTTACCTTTCATTTCGGCAGTTCAATGAACGAAGTTTCCTAAAAGTGCTCTGTACTAAACAAAGGACTTACTACTGGAGACGGGTATACTTGATTCAGCGTCAGCGACCGACTGGAGCCCAGCATACCCGATTCAGCGTCACCGACTGACTGGAGCCGAGCATACCCCATTCAGCGTCACCGACTGACTGGCGCAGAGCATACCCGATTCAGCGTCACCGACTGACTGGCGCAGAGCGTACCCGATTCAGCGTCACTGACTGACTGGCGCAGAGCATACCCGATTCAGCGTCACCGACTGACTGGAGCCGAGCATACCCGATTCAGCGTCACCGACTGACTGGCGCAGAGCATACCCGATTCAGCGTCACCGACTGACTAGAGCCGAGCATACCCGATTCAGCGTCACCGACTGACTGGCGCAGAGCATACCCGATTCAGCGTCACCGACCGACTGGAGCCGAGCATACTCGATTCAGCGTCACCGACCGACTGGAGCCGAGCATACCCGATTCAGCGTCACCGACTGACTGGCACCGAGTATGCCCGATTCAGCGTCACCGACTGACTGGTGCAGAGCATACCCGATTCAGCGTCACCGACTGACTGGCGCAGAGCATACCCGATTCAGCGTCACCGACTGACTGGCGCAGAGCATACCCGATTCAGCGTCACCGACTGACTGGCGCAGAGCATACCCGATTCAGCGTCACCGACTGACTGGCGCAGAGCATACCCGATTCAGCGTCACCGACTGACTGGCGCCGAGTATGCCCGATTCAGCGTCACCGACTGACTGGCGCAGAGCATACCTGATTCAGCGTCACCGACTGACTGGCGCAGGGCATACCCGATTCAGCGTCACCGACTGACTGGCGCAAGGCATACCCGATTCAGCGTCACCGACCCGAGCGTGACGTGACGGTTCAGTTTCGTTCACTGTTCCGAACATAGGTTCAGGAAGAGTGCTAAAAGCGTCTAAAGAAGCATCTTTAAAATACGCGCAAACCTTACTGTCTGTAACCGAATTAGCATTCTGGTCATGGGTTTCCCTTAAATTAGAGCTTTCATGGCAACCTTTGATAAAGATAACAGAAACAAATGCTTATTAATTTAAAGTCCCGAGACAAACGAGAACGGAATGAAAAAACAAAATGTAAACGAGGGAGCTTCATGAAGCATTATCCAATTACATTTCATTGTGCCTAACTCCCATATAATTAGGGCTCTTAATTAATTATTGCGTGAAACAATGGCTTCCCTTATTACGGCAAAGTTTTAGACATTTCTTTGAACGAGGCCATGAGGTGAGCGAGTTCAGTTGGCTTTGTTTGACGAGAAACGTACTTGAAAAGGCAAGCTCCTGCTAGTTGAATGGAAGGCCTTTAAAAGTGCAACAGACAGTTAATAGTAGCTAGTTTTCTAATGAATGTTTTGGTTTTGTATCGGTAGTTTAAGAAGTTTAACAAATTGTGCATCTTGCCGAATTTTGAGTTTCTCTGAAAAGTCACCAAATTTTTCGACCGACCCTTGTTTTGACCGGTGCATTAGGCTCATTAAAGTCAAATCATACATTTCAATTATGCACTTAAAAGGCACTTTTGAGTGTCAAAATACAAGAATTAATAAAGAGCTGATTCTACTCGTAGTAGTACCTTTCAAACGGTAGCCTCATATGAAGAAAAATTAATCTTTTGAAATGTTGTATAACATTATGTATATCTACATTAATTATATGTCATTATCATCTTCCTGCCCTTATCCCATGTTACTTGGGGTCGGCGCAACACGTTTTCTTCTTCCATTCTCCCCTGTCAGCCGTCACGCTATCATTCACTCCCTTCTCTTTAATTATATGTATTATACATAATTAGTCTATAACGTTCCCACTGCTGGGATACAGGCCTCCTCTCTGTGAGAGGGAGTGGGCCGTAATCCACCACGCGCGCTCAGTACGGGTTGGCAGCCCGCGCTCGAAATTTTGATTCTAGGACATATCAGTTTCCTCACTATTTTTTCCTTCACCATTTTGAGAGTAGACAGGCTAACTTGCAATTTAGAAAAGACCCTATTTACTTAAAGGTAAGTAAGAAAAACTAAATCTTATCTTAAGGGGATTACAGGACCTAAACGCAAAAAACGCAAGTTTTAGAAACAATAAAAGTATGCTAGGTAGATAGTGTGTTGAAAACTTAATACAACTAATTTGATACGATAGAAAAAATCATGTAGGTACCTCTAAAAACTTACTTTTTACAATAAAAACCATACTAATATACATACAATCATTATGATCCTTTGTCAGATTATTTTACAAGCAACATACTAAAACACTAGTTTAAAAACCGGCCAAGTGCGTGTCGGGCCACGCACAGTGTAGGGTTCCGTAGTAGCCCGTTATCACAATGTAGTACGTAAAAAAATTAAATCGTATGAATATAAAAATTAAAAAAAAAAACAAAAAAAAAATCATATTTTGTTTTTCAATGCAAGTCTTTACCCGTTAAAAACAAGCAACTACTTCAGCTAAGGATTTTGTATTTGGTACAAAATTATCCAACACCCAAGTTCAACGACTATTACCGCTAAACTAATAAAGTTATCTTAACCGCTATACTTTTCCTTTAAAGTTCATGAAATGCACTATCATCGTGAATTTTTCCAGATTTTTCAAGCCCGCAGTTTAGGTTTTAGAGGGGGGGGGACGCCCTACTGGAACAAAAATTTGCACTTTAAAGTTTAATATTTCGTAAATGCAGCATTAAATTTAAAAATAATTTTAGCAACCCCCAAGTGATTTTAGAAGACCTATTCAACGATACCCCACACGATGGGGTACACGACGAAAAAAATATTCATCCCCACTTCACATGTAGGGGAGCTACCCTAAAAAAAATATTTTCCAAAATTTTATTTTACCACTTTGTCGGCGTGATTGATATACATATTGTTACCAAATTTCAGCTTTCTAGTGCTAACGGTCACAGAGATTAAGCGAGGACGGACAGACAGACGGACGGACAGATAGACATGGCGAAACTATAAGGGTTCCTAGTTGACTACGGAACCCTAAAAACACAATTTTTTTAGTCCAAACAATAGATTTTTTGTAATTAAACAATTGCATCATATTTTGCAATAAATTACCAGCGTTGTCTCATCGCGCGTCTCATTCTTTGCTATGCAGTCCGACAGTGACCGCGCTTCAGGTCATGCAAGCCCCTTAAGTAATCAGTTTATATTCCCAAAATATTTCAACAAACAAGTCACATTAAGGAAAAGCACCTCTTAATAAATAAAATAAATAGCTTTCATTAACCACTTGTTGGTACTATTCAAGTTCTTCATGATGAATGAGGGCTAAACACGCGAAGTGGAAAATGTATGTTCTTTTGAAATAATTTACTTATTACAGGAAGCTTTGGAATTTTTATTTTCTCACGATCTAATTGGATGGACAAACTTTGAGGAAGCATAAAAAGAAGGTATCCTGGAGTCAAACCAGACCAATAATAAAATATCACAAAAACAAAAGCATTCTTTGATCATCTGCGGAGTTTCGTAAACTGGGGGCCTAAAAGGCCACTTTGGAGAATCATAAAACGATAACATTATGAATTATAAAATGGCGATGACAGTCCGTGTTTTTCTTGTTTTCGCTGCTCTACGTAGGTACAATCAAAGAGATTGGAATAATTGGATTTGGATTGGATTTATTGGTATTTTAGCACAGACAAAAAAAATAACTGAAAAATGCTTCACCAATGGGATTTGATACGATTAACGTCCATTATGTTATCCTTTTATGATTCTGCCAAAGTGGCCTTTTTAGGCCTCCTGTTATGGTAACAGACAAATAGCACCACATGGAATACAATATATTGCCCTCTGAGGATTACAACCGTACTACCATAAATAAATCACATAAACGAAACTCTTCGACAATATCTTCAACGTGCAAAGAACCAATAAATACATTCATGCCAAACAAAGCCTCAAATCCCCACACCAATGCTGAAACTCCACGCAGCGTCAAAAGGCCTCACCACACCCGCTTCCGCCACGTTTCAGGGCATGGCCTTAAGCCGTTACGGCCCATGCCATGTCGAGCGGTGCGACTTACGACGCGACTTGGTTCGTTGTCACTAGTACCATTACAGTTCCATGATGGAACTACTGATTGTTTTTTTTTATCACTAGTTCCATTTTAAAAGAACCAGAAAATAATGGAACTAATGTTGAATTTATTATCACTAGTTCCATTTTTAAAAGAATATGAAAATAATGGAACTAATGTTGAATTTGATATCGCTAGTTCCACATTATTTATTATTTTTGGCACTTGTGAAATTTTTAAGGGTGGTAAAAACACTGGAGTTAAAAACACTTAGTTTTTATATTAATTATATTCAATAAAATCAACAAATATTTATTTTTACCCGACTACGTCGGAAGGAGGGTTATGTTTTTTGAGTTTATGTATGTATGTATGTACATTTCTTTGGCACGCTCTATAGCCTAAACGGCTTGATCGATTTCAGCTTGAGAGGTGCCGTTAGATTCGTCTTAATTGTGAAAGTGACACTGGGTATATCAAAATTGAAAAAATAATGAAATGGCCGGTATAAAAAAAAAAAAAATAAACCCGAAATAAATGTTTACTGATTCTATTCGATCACTACATACCTATTATAAATAAAAACCGGCTAAGTGCGTGTCGGGCCACGCACAGTGTAGGATTCCGTAGTAGCCCGTTATGTTAAATTTTGTTTTTCAATACATGTCTATACCCGTTATAAACAAGCAACTACTTCATCTTAGCCACTTTAAAGGATTAATGCTTAGGATTTTGTATTTGGTACAAAATTATCCAACACCCAAGTTCAACGACAATTACTGCTAAACTAATAATAAAGTTATCTCAACCGCTATAGTTTTTCACACTTCTACAAAATTACACCTTTCTAGTACTAACGGTCGCTTAGCAAAACTTCGGACAGACAGACAGACGGACGGACATGACGAAACTATAAGGGTTCCTTGTACATGAGGCGGGAGGAAACGCCCGGGTGTCACCATTGCCAGGATCGCCCAGAGAACACGGTGGAGGACACGGTGGAGCACACGGTGGAGGTCTGCCCCGCTTGGGCGGAGCACCGCCGTGTCCTCGTAGAGGCGATCGGCAGCGGCGGCGACCTTTCGCGTCCGGCCCTGGTGCAAGCCATGGTCCGGGGCGAGAGGGAGTGGGAGGCAGTCACCTCCTTCTGCGAAGCAGTCATGCTAGCGAAGGAGGTGGCGGGACGGTTCAGGGAGAGAGCCTCCCGTCTCAGCCGCCACGGGGGACGCCCCAGGCGTCGGGAGCCGCGTGACGACTCCCGGCCACCGTAGGTGCGGGCCTGCGGGCGGAGAGTAATGGGTAGCTCACCGTCCGATCAGGACCAGGCCCGTGCCGGACGGCGCGTACGTGTTCCACGCGCGCCTCAAAGAGATGTCAGCATCGAGAAGGGGCCCCCTTAGGGCCGAAGCCAACCGGGTCAGCGGGATTGTCCGAAAGGGTTACCGCTGGCCCGGAACATAAAGGGCTAAGGAAGGAACACGGGTGGGTTTTGGTCAGCAAGTCTGACACTCCCTTCTGCTCCACCCAGAGCGGGAGGACTCATTTGATGATTTCCCATCCACATAAAAAAAAAAGTAATTTAAAAAATAAAAAAACCCGACTGCGAAACTTAAAAGCTACAAACAAGCCATAATTGAAATGGGTCCAGCCTGCTTCCGACTTTGATTTAATTTAAAATAGGCTTGTTTGTAGCTTTTAAGTTTCGCAGTCGGGTTTTTTTATTTTTTAAATTACTTTTTTTTATTTCCAGCTTTTTAGTTTACAAATGTGAAAGATCTCGCAAAAGATTTAGTTCTTGGTACGTGTTTTGTCACTTCGAATTACTTTTAACCATATAAGTTATATATAGGTATATGTATATTTGTAATCACCTTTTAAAACCCTTTATTTTGATACCCCACTCGACAGGTTTCGAGAAAAAAAAAATTTTTTGAAGACATTGCGCCAAAAATCGGCCATTTTAATTTTTTTCAATTTTGATATACTTACCCAGTGTCACTCTCACAATTAAGACGAATCTAACGGCACTTCTCAAGCTGAAATTGATCAAGCCGTTTAGGCTACAGAGCGTGCCAAAGAAATATACATACATACATACGTACACTCGAAAAACATAACCCTCCTTCTGACGCAGTCGGGTAAAAAAACGGGTTCCTTGTAGGAACTACGGAACCCTAAAAAGTAAAGGTATACAAAATAAATATTTGTTGATTTTATTGAATATAATTAATAAAAAAACTAAGTGTTTTTAACTCCAGTGTTTTTACCACCCTTAAAAATTTCACAAGTGCCAAAAATAATAATGTGGAGCTAGCGATATCAAATTCAACATTAGTTCCATTATTTTCATATTCTTTTAAAAATGGAACTAGTGATAATAAATTCAACATTAGTTCCATTATTTTCTGGTTCTTTTAAAATGGAACTAGTGATAAAAAAAAACAATCAGTAGTTCCATCATGGAACTGTTAATGGTACTAGTGACAACGAACCCGCGACTTGCGTCCTGCATCCTGCGAGGTAATTACGTAACACAGTGTCAGTAGAAATGGCTTTTTTTTTGCGGATGGGAAGCCATCAAATGACTCCTCCCGCTCTGGGTGGCGCGGAAGGGAGTGTCAGACTCTTACTGACTAAAACCTATCCATGTCACATGTCACAGTGTCAGTAGAAATGGCTGTCATTTTGACAGTTCAACAACATTCATTGCGTTATTTGCGTTGTCGAGCAGATTTTTTTCCAACATACGATGCAATGGATTAGCCCTATCCTTTTTTTTTTTTGCGGATGGGAAATCATCAAATGACTCCTCCCGCTCTTGGGTGGAGCGGAAGGGAGTGTCAGACTCTTACTGACTAAAACCCACCCGTGTTCCTTCCTTAGCCCTTTATGTTCCGGACCAGTGGTAACCCTTTCGGACAATCCCGCTGACCCGGAACCTCCCCGCCGGCTTCCGGCTTCTTCCCGCTCTAATACCTAATGTAGGCCGTACCTTCTTTCGTAAGACTTTGAATCTTAGCAAAGCATTAAAGCAAAACATTTTTAAGGGCAAGAATGCTACAGGCTGTCTACTGTGGAACTTAGCCCTATCCTTCAAATGATTCAAATTGAGATGTGTGTTATGCAATAGGGTAATGTTTACGTCTGCCGCTCCGCAAGTCGCGTCGCGATTACTCGTGGCGTGCTCTAAATCTGTACCTCAGAGGTATACAATAGTAACTCCACTTTTTTAGAAAATAATGTTTCTTACACCATTCAAATCGCAAGAACCAGTACTACAAAATGGTATAAGACATTAAGTCCTATGACATCTATGCAAAGAAATATCCAATCGTATACAACATTAAATCCACTAACGTCTAATGGGTATAGGACCTCAAATGACAATAAGATTGTTTACCTCTAAGCTTTGCGCGAACTTAATGTTGTTCATTGGGAGTTAATGTTCTTTACCTCTGAACGAAAACTCGCGCGCAGCGCACTAGTTGTCCGTATGAACCGTCGTCGCCTGCGTCAGTGCGTTCGCCATCGTACCTACTGTGCGTGCAAAACTATCCACGTAATTGTTAAAAATAGTTTAAAATTGGTATAACCTCATGTATTCACGCGGAAAATTACTGTGTGACCTAGTGAATATCGGTGATCAACATGATACAACTTCAGAATATGGTAAGTACCTTTTTAATTAGTTTTAACAAAATAGTTTAGCGACAACGTAACGAGAGGTAAACAATAGTATCTCCTGTAAACGTTTTATGCCGTTGATCTTTATTTCGTGGTATTATGATACTTTTTTCAATGTCAAAAATTGTTAGTAGGTAGGTTCACATTGTTGTGAATATTAGGCTTTCTTATGATTCTTGTGGTATCAGTATTTAGTCATATTAGGGTAATGTTAAGGGTTGTGCTGAGTAGTACATTTCCATTAGTTTGTAACAAAATAATGTAAACTACAAGTACTAAAGTACCTTTAATTGTCATATGTCACTGATCTATATTACTGTGTGTTTAGGTCCTTTTTCAGTGACATCAACGCAGCGGGTAGTTAGTTACATATGATGATGCTTGCGATCCATCAATTTACTAATTAGATTCTACTCCGAAAACGCACAAAAATAACGTTTCATTGATATAAAATATTAATTTATGACAATATTATTTTGTTATTTTTAGGATTTCAGAGAGAAGAACAGCTTTTTCTGGAAAGGCCCGAAGGTTCATTTTCAAGGCCCTCCCAAGATATTGACGTGGTTCCGGCTCCAACCGAAGTATTGCATACCGTCGGCAATGCGACTGACGATGATACACAACCGTCAACCTCTGCTTTGCTCACTGATATTTCGAATAATCTCGTGCCATCGACTAGCTTTCACCGCATGAGAACAGAAGATAGCATTAGCTCTGAGGAAGATTTTTCACCATCGGACGAAGAGTATATTCCAAACACTGATGAAGACTCTACAGATTGTCAATTCGAAAAACGAAGACAGGTAAATATACCAGAATCAGACAGATCGTCCATTGATGATCTGGAAAATATGAGAGAAAACGGAACGACTCAATCGCTGAACAATACTCCCTCAGATATACAGCCAGAGCTATCACCTCAAATTTCTGTAATGAAGAGTCGTAAAAGAACTTTAAATAAATTAAAATGGAAATGCAATTTAAGAAAACAAGGCGCAATCACAGGAAAATCATATACTTCTAAGAAAGGAAAAGTTGTTCCAGAAAAGAAGATGAAACCAGCATGTGCTTGCAGATTGAAATGTAGTGAACGTATAGACGAAACTGTTAGACAATTCATTTATCAGAAGTATTACGCGGAAGAGATGACGTGGGATTTAAAAAGACAATTTATTCTATCTAGAGTCTCAGAAGTTCAAACTGCTAGGTCCAGACGCCGTGATCCTGACCAACCACCTAAAAGAGCATACCCATTATATTACACATTTTTAACACGTTCAGACCGGCGTGTACCACCGGTGGAGCACGGAGTATTTGCTGCCACGGCGGGGTGTACCACCGGTGGCCACGTCACACTATACTTTCAATGTACTAAGAAATTCGCGCCGCTTTGAGAGACAGTGTTGTATTTACCGTCCCCGCCTAGTAAAATAGACAAATTTTCATAGTGCAGCTCAGGAGGTGGATAGAATTTCGAAAAGTAAGCTAAAACCAGTATTGAAAAATTGTATTTTTTAGAAAAAAATTGATATAATCACGACATAAATTGTACGAAATGCAAATTGTTTATGATAAATTACGTTGAGAGAATGTAATAATAAGAAAATTAAATCAAAATTGAAAAAAATATAAAATAAAATGCCATTATGGATGGTATAAAATGAAAATAATTTTGGATGAATAGTATTGAAACAATCCAAACACATTGGTTTTTCACACGCAGAGCTAAATGTATTTAGGTAGGTACGCGTTTCGATTTTTTTTTAGCCATAACCGCAGATTCGGTTGTTGTAAAATGGTCGTAACAAGGTCTGCGTTTCTTTCGGGTATCTCTGAGCTTTTCTTCCGTTTTCTCTAACTTGTGTTTTGGCTTTCTTTGTCCATGGGGACTACCCTCCTCTGCGGGTTGATTATCAGTGCTGGGCTTGCTAATCATCTCTTTTATAATTTGTTCCCGAAAATCTAAATTAGTTAGTTTTTTTCCTGCTCCAAATTTTTGGTGAATAACCCAAGCATTTACCAACATTGTGCCATAGACAATCTCAATGATTAGCTTGCGGTACCATTTTAGGGTTTTTCTAAGGCTGGTATAGTACGACGCCATCCGATCAGAAATATCTACCCCCTTTTTTGCATTATTATAATCCAAAACAGAGTCTGGTTTATGAGACAAAACTCTTTACATTATATTACGATTACTAGCTTATTAGAAAGAGAGAGAAAGCATAATTCCTGTCTAATCCTGTCCATGTCCACCGGTGGCGCACCCCACCCGGCAAGACTTTTGGTTCATGGGGCGGTGATGTACCACCGGTGGCCATATGAAGATTTGCGCCGTAGGATACCAAGTACCTACTCATGAGGTGCCGGTCTGAACGTGTTAATTGATGAAAAAGTCGAAAAGGTTTGCAAAAAGTTTTTTCTGAGTACCTTGGCTATTTCAGAAACTGTTGTGAGAAACTCGATAAAAAAATCTACACAAGGATTTGTTCAAGCAGATAGACGAGGAAGACATCCACCGCCTAATAAAACAGCAGAGATAGTTAAAGAAACAGTACGAAAACACATTGGTAAGGTTCCGAGATATGAGAGCCATTATAGTCGAAACAGAACAGAAAGACAGTATCTTGGAAGCCACTTAAATATTGATAAATTATATTCCTTGTATGTAGAGTTCTGTGCTGAGGAGGGTATACCGAAAGTGAATATGGCAAAGGCGTGGCTATACAGACATATTTTTAATACAGAGTTTAATCTCGGTTTCAGTCCTCCTGCTAATGACACTTGTGATGATTGTGATACGTTTGTTATCAAATACAAAAACGCCACAGATGAAACTGAAAAAAATAATATGAAAGCTCTACATAATAAACATCTTGAGGAAAGCAGTCTACGATACAGTTTGAAAGGATTTGATAAAGTTGCAGCTATTGAAAGTCACGGTGCCAAGAAAATGCTGACAGTGGACCTTCAAAAATGTTTACCCACACCCTATTTGACTAATGGGCAGAGTTTCTATTACAGAAAGTTGTGGACTTTTAACTTCACAATTATGGATTCAGTTCCCAAAGAGAGTTGGTGTTTTATGTGGGATGTGACCGTGGCAGGACGAGGCGGAAATGAAATGGCTTCTGGAATAGTTAAGTTTTTTGAGCAGCTTGACGATAGCGTAATAAAAGAAGTAACAGTATGGAGCGACAACTGTGCGGGGCAGAATAAAAATATTTATTTAATGATGGCTTATTTGTGGATATTAACTCAAAAAGAAAATGTGGAGGTTATAAACCACAAATATTTATTAAAAGGGCATACCCACATGGAAGTGGATGTAGTCCACTCAATAATAGAGAGAGAAAAGAAGAAAATCCAAGAGTTTCCCATCGTAACTCCTTGGGACTGGCAACAGTTTATAAAGAGCTGTTCAAGAAACTCAAAAATTAAAGTGGTAAACATGGAAACTGATCATTTTTTGGATTTTTCTGCCTTTTGCAACGGATTATCAGCGCCTTTTGTGCACAGAAAAAAAATCTATTGCGGGAGAGTCTGTACCATATTCTGCTATAGTATGGATGCAATTTCGAAAAACTGAAATAGGTTCGATGTTCTACAAAACTTCTTTTGATCATGAAACTTTTGAAGAAGTTAGTTTCATACGAAATAAACGGAGAGGATTTTCTGTGCCCACGCCGAAACCTATTCGAGAAACTCAAAAGCCCATTTCAAGACTCAAATACAACGACTTACAAAAATCGTTGCAGTGGATTCCATCCATCGAACTATATCAATCATGTAGCGTACTTAATGTAAGGCAACAATATATTTTACATATAATCCTTCTGCAACATCGTCGAACACCATTCAAAAAAATCTCCAAGCGCCGCAAAGACCTAATCTGCACAATTCCACCTACACGCACAGCTTTTATAAAAAAGTTTGCTCTCTATCTTGGCCCATCACTCTACAATAAAATTAACGCGAAAATTCCGATTTATGGCTTAACAAACTTTAACTGCAAAAAGACTGTTCGCACCTTCCTTTTAAACCTTACCTATGACGAAACGGAAGAATTCCTAAAAAAGTGATTACTCAAACACATACATGCATCACACACTACATAAATTAGCAAAACACTCACCACACTAACAGTATACACACTACACCAAATTACTGAACAATTTTTTATTTATACTCTCTTTTTTTTTTTTTCTGAACTCTCATTTATAAATTTGTGTTTTCAGAAATTGCTATTTTTAAATTCTAGTTATTCTTGTTTTGGTTAATAACCTAATATTAATAATATAATATCATTAGTAGCTTTCTGTAATGATTTATAATATAGTATATTTAACACGTGCTTATAAGTCAACCATTTATGACGGGGATCGGAACTGTTTCTCCTAAACACAGGTTATTCTGTAACCTATCTAGGAGAGCAGTACGGCACCCACTAACTAGATTAAGAAACTTTGTGCTTGTGCTTTATATTATATTATCTTAGCATGTCATCTAGTCCTAGTTGAACAATAAAAATAAATCTTAAAATCTTAAATCTTAATGTTCCACGATTATTATAGGAATCTTCCATGTGCAGATGTCCCTGACTTACCTGAAGCATGCGAGTAGTTGTGTTGGTTATTAAAAATAAATAATATATTGATTTTCAGCTTTGTAAAGTAACTTTTGTTTCAATTTATTAGTAAACCCCTCCCAAATTCTTAAATAATTCCATAACGCTACATGCTGACAAGCGACATAATGTTTCTAGGTGCCGAATTCCAATAACATCCACAAGTTTTATTTAGAGGTACACAAAAGTATGATATCTTAATGCTTTCTTAAAACACCTAAGTTAATTTATGTTACAAGGTAAATAGTCTCAAGTCCACGAAATCAGATAAGAATTAACTTTACTGTAATTATGTGTAATACATAATAATTCCATCTAATAATAATAAAAAATACTGTTGAGTTTGTTTCAATATCTTTAAAGCAACTATGTCAAAATTGCATTCAAAGTTTCACGCCGCGCATTTTTGCCTCTCCTGTAAAATTTTCGTTTTATCACATAATGTTGTATACCTCTGAGGTACAGAAATGAACGTCTTTCATTTGCGTTGTCCGCAGTCGCTGTCGCAAGACGCGTGTCGCTTAGCTCGTGACCACGGGGTTAGAGCTCTTTCATCTCATGAATATTTAGAGCACGTCGGCGGTTGCCTTTAGCGTTTCCCTCCCCGCATACTTCGCCTTATCAAATATATAGAATAAAACTTCAAGGCACGGTTTCGGAAGGTAAATTTACCTTTAAAAGCGTTCAAGTAGGGTAGTTACTGCGATCGCCAACCCGCCTGCCAAGCGTGGCGATTATGGCAAACCCTCCCAAAATTGGGGGAGGCCTATGTCCAGCAGTGGACGTCTATCGGCTGAAACGACGACGACGACGAGGGATATCGGTTCCCAAAGGAGATCACCTATGTATCACTGTGTTTATAAGTCAAATGTTTGTGGAGATTGGTCTTATTTTGAATAGAATTTTTTTTATTTCTGAGTATATGGTACATTATGATCTTAATGTTAAGCAGCTTTATATTACTGCCGCTGTTGCGTTGCATATATGATACTCGTATACATGTGATTTTTTGGTGGCTTAAATCGGTCACAAACGTTTCTTCCCACAAATCACACAGTTCCCTTTATAAAACGAGGGTGTTATAAAGAAACAAGAGAGAATAATAATTTGAAATCTATTATTCATCATAAGAAATGATTCGGCTTTATCAGTCCAAAGATCGAAGAAAAACAACGGTAATCTTTAAAAAAAATCCTTTTTTAATTTTGTTTGCTCACCTGATTTTTTGGCACTGTTTCCTTTCCCGCCATTTTTGTTCCGCCTCGGGTAGAGATTAATTTTACTCTGGCCACACCCCATCACAGCAGCCGAGTTATTCACATGTCATCACTAATCACTTGATCATCTTAATATTTTGTTTCACGAATCTAGGAAACACCAAATTTTAATTTTGGGTCTAAATTTTATATAATCTCACACACTTCCACTTAATTTTATGTTTTTTCGATCTATACAGGCGTAAGCTTTGCTCCATGATTTATTTCCTGAAAAAGAAATAAATCAAATTATAAAAGCGCTCTTGTATCAACAGGATGGGGTGTTCGGACAAAGCTGATATAATAGGATGTTTAAATAATCCCAAGCAAATAATTATGGAAATTGGACCGCAAGGGTACACTTACAAATTCAGGGGTGACAATACTGAATGAAACAGTCCGTAGCTATTGGAGGATGACCTTCCTACAGGGGTAATCGCAAAATATGCGATGAAATAATAAGGCCAATAGAAAACAGTTACACAATATTATGTTTTTTTAAGATAAAATCTAAGCCTTCTCCTTTACGACCATGTTTGAGTAGTATCTCATTATTATTTAATTACGAACTTCTACAACTTCATTCTACTATCGATTATTTCCCGCTTTAAAACAAACTCGAACACAAACACCGTAGAGAAATATCAATAATCAATAGTTTCACTGTGTCATTAATTTTCAATAAGCCAGACGCTTTCAAGGCCTGCTCCTAGAAAGCGTTTAAAAGTTGAAACCATTGTTAGATATAATTAAAATCGTATTATGCCCAAATAATCACATTACTTATTCAAATACAGGCAGTTATGGTCCTTAAAAACAAAGGGTCCAGGGGTAGAACACAGGGGTGCATGTTGAAGAGCCTCCTCGTGGCGCACCCTGGGCAACGTCGGTTCCAATTGCCCACCAGGTTTGGGTGGACAATTGGGGCGGGCGGCAAATCTTCGACAGGAGGGGAAGGTCATGGTTCCAATCACCGATCATCCTTGATGGTCGGTGAAGGGAACCGGGCTATAGACGGTCATGCGTCTACTCCCCCTCTGCTTACAGAGGAAGGTGAGTGGGCGTATACCGTCACAGGGCGGTTCGTGCCGCGGTACCCACGAGAGTGTGGGCGGTGGAGGGTGTCCCATGCCCGCGCTGCGTCTGTCCGGCATCCGGCGGCAGCGTGGGGACGCCGGGGCGGCGGTTGGTTTTGCCCAGCCGTCGGCCACCCCGTAATCCTGAACTCAGGACCGGGGGTCCGAGCCACTGAGGCCCGGGCCGCGAGGAAGAAATCCTCTATAAAAAATTACCCCAATCCCAAGGTCTAGCGTGCCGAGGGGATGAATGGCCGGAGGGGATCCGGTCGTTAGCGCGACAAGGGACCTCACCCTTAAAAGGAACACAAAATGGACTCGACACTCGATAAAAAACTACCCCAGGGCGGTACCGGCTGCTCAGCAGTCGGAGAATCCGCCACGTTCCCTTTGGGAACGTCAAGCCCCCATTCGTATTCTGGGGGGGGCAACGATTGTCACCCGTTTGCCAATGGCAACAAGAGCCGAGGAGGCTCCTGTCCCCGAGGGGACCAAAAGGAGGGGAGGAGTGATGCGGGGTCGGAGTCCGACGTCGCATCAGGAGGCGCGAGCACAGGAGGCTCAGTGAGCCCGTGCCGTGCCAAGGAGGTGGCCGCTGCGAAGAAGAGCAAGCGGCCAAGGTCAGGGGACAGCCAGGGGTCGTCCTCCGACGGTGAGCTACCCTCGGCTCGGAAGATCCCCACCAGTAGGCGGGGTGGAGTCCGAGAGCGAGGCAAGGGCAGGGGGCTCACTGCCCGGGAGGCCGCAGAGAGAGCGGAGGGGGACCCCACAAAGGAGGGGGGGACCGGTAGCGCGGTCGCTTCGGAGCCCTCAGACGACGAGGCGGGTGCGGTTGGTGGCCCCGACGCAAACTGCAAGCAAAGGTTTGCCGAGGTCGTGGAGGCCGCGATCCGGGACGTGTCCCTGAAGAAGATACAGTCTTCTAAGAACAGGGCCATAGTCTCGGCGACGGCTTCCATCATGGCGGCAGCGGAGGCGGCCAACTATGCCGGCCCATCGGCTAAAGAAGTGGCTGAACTGCGGGCGGAGGTCGCACGCCTGACGGCTGCCATGGGGCTTCTCCAGGAGGAGAACGGGAGGCTCCAAGCGGATCTGGCCGGCTTGAGGGCTGCCGGCAGCGCGCAGGCGCAACTGCCAAGCCAGCCCGTGCCGGTGGAGAACCAGGTCCTGAACCTGGTCCGGCAGGAGCTGGCGGCCTTCCAGGCACGGTTCTCCGTCCTGGAGGGCATAGTCCTGCGCCCCCCTCTGGCGGGCGGGACGGCCCCGGGGCCGAAGGCGGCCTCATACGCGGCCGCTACGGCAGCTGCCGCCCCTAAACCCGGGCCGTCTGGCCGGGCCCAGGCGCCGGCCAATCCGGCGACGGCAAAGCCGGCGTCGGCCAAACCTGCGTCGGCCAAATCGGCGTCGGCCAAACCGGCGTCGGCCAAACCGGCGCCGGCCAAACCGGTGTCGGCTGGAGGAGCCCCGGCGCCGGCTGGGGGGGCCCCGGCGGCCACTGGCAACACCCCGGCGCAGGCCCGGAAGAGGGGCAGGCCGGCACGGGAGGCGAAGGCCCCAGAGCCAACGCCCCGCCCCCAAAACCCTCCCACTTCTCCCACGACTGACGCCGAATGGCAGGTGGTCGGGGAGAAGAAGAAGGCGGCCAAGGCGGCCAGAAAGAAGGCGCAAAGGCGGCGCCGCAAGGAGCGAGCCGTCGCGGCTAGGCTTCGCGCCCCGAAAACTGCGGCTGTAGTTATAACGCTACAGCCGGAAGCGGTCAAGAGGGGCGTGACGTACTGCGACGTGCTCACTAAAGCGAGAGAGACGGTGGACCTCCGGGAGCTGGGGATCACCGGGGGCCTCCGGCACAGGGTGACCGCTACTGGCGCCCGCATGCTGGAGATCCCCGGTGCGACGAGTGGCCCCGCCGCTGACGCCCTAGCTGAGAAGCTAAGGGCGTCTCTCAATGCGGACGAGGCTCGAGTCTCCAGGCCCGTCAAGTGCGCTGACATGCGCATCTTGGGCCTGGATGACTCCGTAACGGAGGGAGAGGTGGTGGCCGCCGTTGTCAGGACGGGCGGGTGTCTGGCCGACCAGGTGAGGGCAGGCACCATACGTCCTGACTACACGGGCATGCGAACCATAACGGTAAGCTGCCCCGTGACGGCGGCCAGAACGATCACGGAGGGCCGAAGGCTCCTGGTGGGCTGGGTTTCAGCGCAGGTCAAACTGCTGGAACCCAAGCCTCTGAGGTGTTACCGATGCCATGTGGGGCACCATGTTGGCATCCAGTGCACCTCGGAGGTAGACCGCAGCACACTGTGCTTCCGCTGCGGTCAGCCCGGACATAAGGCCGGCTCGTGCAACGCTGCGCCGCACTGCATCGCATGTGCGGCTGCTGGCAAGCCGGCCGATCACCGGGCGGGGAGCAAGTCCTGCGCTCCACCCGCCGGAACCAGGAGGAAAGGCAGGCCCTCCGCCGCCGTCGCCACCACCACCGTCGCCGCCGCCACTGCCGCCGCTGCCGCCGCCGCCACCAACGCCGCTGCTGCCGCCGCCACCACCGCCGCTGCCGTTGCCGTTGCCGCCGTCGCCACTGTCGAGGGGCCCTCACAAGGGGCCCGGGAGGGGGCTGAAATGGAGGAGTAATGGCTCCCCTTCGCCTCCTCCAGGCGAACATCAACCACTGTGCCTGCGCTCAGGACCTGTTGCTCCAGAGCGTGGCGCAGTGGTCGATTAACATCGCCGTGGTCGCTGAGCCGTACTTTGTCCCGCCCAGGGATGACTGGGTGGAGGACCTGAGCGGCTCAGTGGCCATACTTTCGTCGGCCGCCGCCGGCACCCCGTCCCTCGAATGCGTCACGAAGGGACAGGGGTGCGTAGCAGCACGGTTCGGAGAGATAGTAGTAGTGGGGGTGTACTTCTCTCCGAACCGAACTCTCGCCGAGTTCCACAACTCTTTAACAGAGTTGAGTGTCGTCGTCGCCGGAAACCATCCCTTCCCCATGCTAGTGCTCGGGGACTTCAATGCCAAGAATTTGGCCTGGGGTTCCCGTTACACGGACGTTACAGGATGGTGGAGGACTGGGCTCTGGAAACAGGCCTGGTCGTCCTAAATCGGGGTTCTGTTCCCACGTGTGTGCGGATGCGGGGTGAGTCCGTGGTGGACATCTCGTTCGGCAGCCCCGCTCTGTCACAACGCGTCATTGACTGGCGCGTCATGGAGGGGGTGGAGACCTACTCCGACCACCGGTATATCCGGTTCGACGTCTCCGCCCAGACCTCTAGCGCGCTGGTCCAACAGGCCCCGAGTGGTCCGCGGTGGGCGCTGAAGCAGCTGGACCGGGAGCTCCTCCTGGAAGCCTCGATCGTGCAGGCCTGGGTGTCATCACCGGACAGGCCTGCCAACATCGACGATGAGGCGGATGAGGTTCCGGGAGGCCATGTCCGAGATCTGTGACGTGGCAATGCCCCGAGTCCGGCCAGGACGCGCCCGACGTCAGGTGTACTGGTGGTCGCAGGAGGTGAAGACACTACGCAAGGCGTGCGTCGATGCGCGACACCTTTACACCAGGCACCGCAGGCTCCGCATTCGCCCTCCGGATGCGGAAGCCTCGGAGGCGGAGCTGTACGAGGGGTACAGAGCGGCGAAGACCGCCCTCCAAGAGGCTGTCCAGCGGGCCAAGGATGTGGCCCGCGAGGAGATGGTGGAGACTCTGAACAGAGATCCGTGGGGGCGCCCTTATAAAATGGTGCGGAATAAACTCCGCACCTGGGCCCCCCCGCTGACGCAGAGTCTCCGCCCCCAGCTGGTGGAGGAGGTGGTGAGCGCTCTGTTCCCTTCACGGGGGGAGCACACTCCCCCGCCCATGGCTCCGCCAATTGCGGTGCCCGAAGCGGACCACGCGGACGACGACGACATCCCTGCTGTGACCGGGGTAGAACTGAGAGCGGCGGTAGGAAGGCTGAAGGCCAAAAATACCGCCCCAGGACCCGACGGCTTGCCAGGTAAAGCCTGGGTCCTGGCCTCGGGGGCTCTCGGGCCTCGACTGGAGGCGTTCTTAAGCGCATGTTTGGAGAGAGGCCAGTTTCCACGCCGTTGGAAGACGGGGAAGCTGGTCCTCATTCGGAAGCCAGGGCGCCCTGCGGACTCTCCGTCCGCATTCCGGCCCATCGTGCTGCTCGACGAGGTCGGCAAGCTCTTTGAGAGAGTGATTGCGGGCCGCCTCGTCGGGCACCTGGTGAGGACGGGGCCGGATCTTGCGGACAGCCAGTTCGGTTTCCGCAAGGGGCGCTCGACGGTGGACGCCATCATGCGCGTGAGAGCCCTCACGACGGGGGACGCGGTGTCCCGGGGTGGGGTCGTCGTGGCGGTGTCACTCGACATCGCCAACGCGTTTAACACCCTGCCCTGGAGCACCATTGTGGAGGCACTCCGGTTTCACCGGGTGCCGCCCTACCTCCGTCGAATAGTCGAGGCGTATCTGACGGAAAGAGCCGTCAGCTGCCCCGGTCGCGATGGGGAGTGGAACCGGCGAGAGATGTCGTGCGGTGTCCCACAGGGATCGGTCCTGGGGCCGCCTCTGTGGAACATCGGGTACGACTGGGTGCTGCGCGCCGACCTCCCTGATGGCGTCAGCGTGGTTTGCTACGCTGACGACACGCTGGTCCTGGCGCAGGGGAGGTCGCATCAGGCGGCGGCCGACGCGATGACACGCGGGGTTGCGATAGTCGTGGAGAGGATCCGGCAGTTGGGTCTCGAGGTGGCATTGCACAAGTCCGAGGCCATGTCGTTTCATGGGCCCCGGAACGCGCCGCCATCGGGATCCCAACTAACGGTAGGAGGGGTTCACATCGGCGTCGGGATGACGATGAAATACCTGGGTCTCGTCCTCGACAGCCGGTGGAACTTCGTGGAGCATTTCCGACGTTTGGCCCCCAAACTGGAACGGGCCGGGGCCGCCTTCAAGCGGCTCTTGCCCAACCTGGGGGGGCCAAACGCCTCCTGCCGGAGGCTTTACGCGGGGGTCGTGCGGTCCATGGCCATATACGGGGCCCCGGTGTGGGCGCGTTCACTGCGGCGGCGAGCCGCCCACTACCTGAACGCGCCCCAGAAGGTGGTAGCCATAAGGGCTATCCGGGGCTACCGCACGATCTCTGGCGAGGCGGCAAGCCTCCTTGCCGGACTGCCGCCATGGGATCTGGAGGCGATAGTCCTCGCGCGCCTGTATGAGTGGCGCGCGGAGGCACTACGCCGGGGGGAGGATCCGCTTCCGCGGCAAATCGCTGCGGAGCGGACGGATCTCCGGCGCGATCTCATGGCGGCATGGAAAGAGCGACTGTCGCAACCCAGCGCAGGGCACGCCGCGATAGCGGCGATAAGACCCCTCTTTGAGGAGTGGCTAGAGAGGCGCCACGGCGCCCTCACCTTTCGCCTGACGCAGGTCCTCACCGGACACGGAAGTTTCGGGAGGTTCCTGCACATCATCAGGCGGGAGGAAACGCCCGGGTGTCACCATTGCCAGGATCGCCCAGAGGACACGGTGGAGCACACGGTGGAGGTCTGCCCCGCTTGGGCGGAGCACCGCCGTGTCCTCGTAGAGGCGATTGGCAGCGACGGCGACCTCTCGCGTCCGGCCCTGGTGCAAGCCATGGTCCGGGGCGAGAGGGAGTGGGAGGCAGTCACCTCCTTCTGCGAAGCAGTCATGCTAGCGAAGGAGGTGGCGGAACGGCTCAGGGAGAGAGCCTCCCGTCCCAGCCGCCGCGGGAGACGCTCCGGGCGTCGGGAGCCGCGTGACGACTCCCGGCCACCGTAGGCGCGGGCTTGCGGGCGGAGAGTAATGGGTAGCTCACCGCCCGATCAGGACCAGGCCCGTGCCGGACGGCGCGTACGTGTTCCACGCGCGCCTCAAAGAGATGTCAGCATCGAGGAGGGGCCCCTTAGGGCCGAAGCCTGCCGGGTCAGCGGGATTGTCCGAAAGGGTTACCGCTGGCCCGGAACATAAAGGGCTAAGGAAGGAACACGGGTGGGTTTTAGTCAGTAAGAGTCTGACACTCCCTTCCGGTCCACCCAGAGCGGGAGGAGTCATTTGATGATTTCCCATCCTCAAAAAAAAAAAAAAAAAGGGGTAGAACACAATTTATCCAAATATTGATCCAAAAACAAACCTAATTTGATTGAGCAAGGGTAAGCGGCACAAGTTGTGGACTGACAAGCTCCTGTCAACATTATGCCCGAGGGTTATAACAAGAGCCGATCGATTCTGTAAAAATCTCACCGTGATAACTTAAGTGATGTGAGTTTGTTTTTGCTAGGAATTGACACTATTGACAGCTCATTCCACGCTCGCTTCACCTAAGTTTTCACGGTGAGATGGGTACAGAATCGTACTGCAGGACTCAAATAAAATAAACAAACAACGGCGCTGATTCTGAAAGATACCGACTTAACTGCATTAAAAACATTGCTGTTTCTTTCACATGTTCACATGTAGAATTTTATGGTTTAAACGCCACTTTTTGAGGTTATGTTCATCCTAATTTGTTAGCACATCTTACATCCCTTTCTTATTTTACTAAGCAAGAGAAAGATGGCAATATTTTTGGGTTAAGTTTAGTCGATGCATGTTGTTTACGAGCCATTGATTACACGCACGCGTAAGAAAACTGGAACATTTTTGTAGCAAACATAGACACTGCACTGGGGTTTAGGCTTGGTTTAGGCATGGTTTAGGCTTTCTTTAGGCATGGTTGATGCATGGCTTAGGAGACAGCAATAATTAATTGTTTAGTAAGTTTTCATTTACTAACCTCTGCTATTTAATATTTTAGTGCTTCTGATTTCACAATTGGCAAAATATTTTTGTAAAAAAAAGACGACAGTTCACAGTAGTATTAAAATGTTGCATTTTTAAAGGTAGGTCATCATCTGCCGAGCCTTCCCAACTACACATGTTGGGGTCGGCTTACAGTCTAACCGGATGGAGCTGAATATCAGTATTTTACATGAAGCGACTGTCTATCTGACCTCCACAACCCAGAGATTTTGTAACACACTATCAGTATCAATGAGCATTCATGAAGCAATGAATTTGGAATATCCTTTATAATGATTCAGATTGAGATTGAAAGTGTGTTACGCAATAAGGGTGCATTTACTGAGTAATACGATACCCCTTGGTAAAACTGGTATTTATTTATTTATATACTAGCTTCTGCCCGCGACTTCGTCCGCGTGAAATTCGTACTTTCCTCTTATAATTTCGAAAATGTATGTTTATGATTTTTATCATTTATTTCGATATAAATAAGTATTCGGGCCAATTTTTTAGTTTATAGCTCAAAGGGATCAGATTTTTCAAATAAACTGTATCCCAGCTTTTTACCCCCCCAGGAGAGTAATTTGAAAAATCGTTTGGGATGTGTTCATAACTTGACTCAAAGACCCATACCCATTTTCGAGTTAATGGAAGCAAGCAGTAGAATTTTCCACCTTCGTAGGAGTCAATTTTTGAAAAACCCTAAATCACTTTTTTTAAGTATTTTTTGTTTTAGTAGTAGGTACCGAGTTTCGAGTTAATCCGACAGCGGGTTAAATATTTTTCTAATCCATCAACTTTGTCACCCCCCAAATCCTCTGTGAGGGATTTTTTAAACTAAAAGTGACAATCTTTATTATTTACTGACCCAAATATTGCCAAGTTTCTAATTTATTAACCAAATGAATAAGATTTTTCATGTAAACTGTATTCCCTCTTTCTATCCCCATAGGGGGTGGAATTTCGAAACGTAATCTAGATTATTTATACCAATTTTCCAGTTAATCAAGCCTCGTAATAAAATTCTGCCCTGTGAAATTGACTATCCCTCTTCGCCCCATTAGCGGTAGATTTTTGTAAAAACCCTGAACCACTTTATTATTTATTTTGGTCTTAGATAGGTACTGAGTTTCGAGTTAATTGGACCGCGCATTAAAATTTTTCCATACTAAATTGGACACCCCAATCTCCCCTTTGGGATAGTTAGAATTTAAAAAAAAATCGAACTTTATCATTATTTGTGCCAAGTTTCAAGTCCAAATTTATTTGTACCTTTTTTTTTTGAGTTTATCAAGACACTCATTAAAATCCCCTTATAAATTGAATTAAGTACCACTTTTTGTCCCGTCAGGGGTCAATAATTTTCGAAAACCCCATACACTTACTATTGATTCTTCATCTGCCTAGCTTTTTCCCAACTATGTTGGGGTCGGCTTCCAGTCCAACGGGATGCAGCTGAGTACCAGTATTTTATTTTACCTCCACAACCCAAATACGATACCCCTTGATAAGACTGGTTGTCAAACTTTCGGGCTTCTGACCACCCTTAGCGACTGTCAAAGATCCACGAATGACAGCCGGGATCAACGGCTTAGCGTGCTTTCCGAGGCACGGAGAGGTCACGGTATGTAAAGATGGACACCTATCCACAGACCAACCGCGGCAAGCGTAGCCTGCGTAACCTGATCGATCGATCTGTGCGGCTGTTATTATTGATTATATTCTGTCAAAAGTATTAATACTGAGTTTCGAGTAAATCGGATCACGCGTTAAAATTCTTCCACACAAACTTTAACACCCCAACACAAGGGGTGTTGGGGTGTTTTGATAAACGAATAATGATAAACTTTATTACTTTCTTAGGCAAGTATTCTTGCCAAGTTTATTAACCAAATGAATAAGATTTTTCTTCTAAACTATATCCCCATTTTTCACCCCCACAGGGGTGGGATTTCGTAAAATTGTTTGGGATGTGTTCGAGTTTAGAAAAAAAAAACCAAACTTCATAATTTATTTAGATAAGTATTCGTGCCAAGTTTCATGGTTATTAACTCAAGGAATAAGATTTTTCATACAAACAAAATCCCTTCTTTTCACTCCTTAAAGGTAAAATTTCCAAAAACCCCTTCTTAGTGGATATCTACTCTTCACAAAGAACACACCCTCCAAAATTAATTTCTCTACCCAGCGGTACCGACCAGCGTTTTAGGCTGTGCGTTGAAATATCAGTCAGTCAGGACAAAATTTCATCCCCCTTTTCACCCCCTTAATGGATGAAATTCTAACAACACCGTTGTGTTAGCTTCCAATCATAAGCCTAGATAATAAAAGTGATTTTTACGTCGAAAATTAATGACTTTCTATACACAACTTCATCCCCCTTTTTAACCCTTCGGGGGTGGAATTATCAAAAACGCTGAGACACGTATATATTAATTTTCAATTGTCAGCCTAAATACAAAATTAGAAGATCCTAACTTCAAAACTGTCGGACTTTCATATAAACTTCCATCCCCTATTTTAACCCTTTAGGGGTTGAATTCCCAAAAATCCTTTCTTAGTGGATACTTACTCTTCACAAAGAACACACCTTCTAAGTTTCAAGTCTCTAGGTCCAGCGGTTTGGGCTGTGCGTTGATATATCAGTCAGTCAGTCAGTCAATCAGTCAGGACTTTGAATTTTATATATATAGATATATCCTTTATTAAAAAAGCTTACCTATATACTTATACTTTATTGAGAGGTCCGTGGCTAAATAATAACAGCCTCACAGGTCGATCGATCAGGTTAAGCTACGCTTGCCACGTTTGGTCTGTGGATGGGTGGCCATGTTTACATACCGAGACCCCTTCGTGCCTCGGAAAGCACGTTAAGTCGTTGGTTGGTCCCGGATGTCATTCGTGGATCTTTGACAGTCGTTACGGGTAGTCAGAAGCCCGAAAGTCTGACAACCAGTTTTACCAAGGGTCTTACACAAGAAAAGAAAAGGGATCCTTCGGCATCCCTACATGCAAGCGCACACTGTCGGAAACTATGTCTTGGCATGCTGCAACGTTCTTAGGGATGACGAGGCGTCCTGCATGCCGCACCGTCCTCAAGTGTTGCCTCGGCGCCGGCGGCGCGGCGGGCGACGGCTTGCCGAAGGATCCCGAAGTATCCCGAAGCAGCCTCAAAGCTGCCGATGCAGTAGCCTCAAGCATACCGAAGCGGTATTTTTGTTACTACGATCATATATCATGGAAATTTCTACTTTATTGCCATGAAGTTAATATAATATGTATACCTAATGCTTTTTATCACCTAAAATCCTCAGCCGTGCCGATGCCGATAGTGGGCGCCGGGCCTTACCCAGCAACTGGGTTGTGGAGGTCAGATAGGCAGTCGCTCCATGTAAAATACTGGTATTCAGCTGCATCCGGTTAGACTGGAAGCCGACCCCAACATAGTTGGGAAAAGGCTAGGCAGATGATGATTTATATTATATACTTTATTGTACACCAGAAAATACATAACAAAAAATACGATTATTAATCCTACAAAACATACAATGGGCGGCCTTAGGTATCGCTTTCTGCGATCTCTTCCAGGCAACTTTAGAATGGACAGTGATTGCGTCGATATAAAAAAATGGGGTTGTCAGTGGTGCAAAGCAGTGGTATAGTAGTAAGACTGGTAAGTAGGCGTGTCTTCATATTAATAAGGGCTTACATGACCTAAAGCGCGGGCTCTGTCGGACTGCATAGAAAAGAAAGAGAAGCGCGATGACACAATGCTGGTACCTAATTTATTACAAAATATGAAGCAATTATTTAATTAAAATAAAACTATTGTTTGGACTAAAAAGTTAAAACACTAGTATTTTAGTATGTTGCTTGTAGAATAATCTGACAAAAAATCGAAATGATTGTATGCCTCTGTATGTATATTAGTATGGTTTTTATTGTAAAAAGAAAGTTTTTAGAGGTATCTTCATGATTTTTTTCTATCGTATCAAATTAGTTGTATTATGTTTTCAACACACTATCTACCGCTAGGTACGAACTATTACGATTACCCCCACATTAAGGGGCTTACAGGACCTAAACATAAAAAACGCAAGTTTTAGAAACAATAAAAGTATATGATCGACTACAGTAAACAAAATCAGGAAAATATAATATACTAGCTGCTCCCCGCGGTTTAACCCGCATACGTGTCGATCTCGTGAGAATATCGGGGTAAAAAGTATCCTATGTGTTATTGTTAAGCTATGTTACTGTAAAGTTTCATCAAAATCCGTTCAGTAGTTTTTGCGTGAAAGAGTAACAAACATCCATCCATCCACACAAACTTTCGCGTTTATAATATTAGTAGGATAGTAGGATTCTTCAGGATATTTTCCTGATTGATTGACTGTAGTCGATCATATACTTTTATTGTTTCTAAAACTTGCGTTTTTTGTGTTTAGGTCCTGTAAGCCCCTTAATGTGGGGGTAATCGTAATAGTTCGTGAATCTGAATAAAATACTGATATTCAGTGTGTCCAATCTGAAAGCACCGCTTTTATTTACTTTGTAGATTAATTTTACTGTTCTCAAGACAGTTTTATTACCCGCTAGTATTTATTTAAGTACTGGATGAAACCTTTATTGCGTACGTTAAATATATCTCGATGGCGGAAAATAATTATAATTTATAATTATATTTGAACACGTTCTGGATTATTTGAAAACTTTAGGCATACATTTTATTTATTTTAAGGCTGATTTTTCCAACGCCAGATAACTTTATCGGAGGAATGATTTTGAATTTTTGACAGTTCTTCTATACAAAAACTGTCAGACGTCAATTTTATTCCACAAATTAAAATTATTGGTCGATTGAAAAATCAGCCCTTAGGCGCTTAGTTTGAAAACTTTTTTTGATTGGGTTTTTAGAAATTGGTACCTTTGCATTTAGGTTTATGCTAGACTAGCTTCTGCTCGCGAAAGTACTTCGTGCACGTTAAAGTATGTACAGACGCCAGCACATCAAGCTACTCGAAACTGTCAAATTTTCCCAATCAACTTTGAACCTTATTCTTTAGCGATAAAGTTGAAAATCTATTAAACAAAATTTGACAGATTGTAGTAGCTTGATGTGCTAGCGTCTCTACTATAAAACATACCTTATGGCACTCAGCAATAATGTAGCTTTCTTCCAGTGAAAGAATTTACGAAAGCGGATTAGTAGGTACTTCCAGAGTTTACCTCTTACGTCCAAACTTATAAACATTACCTCTTAATAATATTAGTATAGATCTATTTTATTCTTCGGGCAGTTTTTGTAGACAATGCTTATATATTATTATAATAAAAAATTTAATAAAATAAATGGTAACAGAAAATATCGGTACCGCTTATACGAAGTAACCGAAAATACCGCTAGGTAAGACAGTGCAGCGAAAAAAAGAAAAACACGGACGGTCTTCGCCGTATAATTCATTCATTCATAATGTTATCCTTTTATGATTCTGCTAAAGTGGCGCTTTTAGACCCCCAGATGTGTTTATGTTATGAAACCAGATAGTCAATTCTCGTATTTTTTACTTTTTTGAGAACGCGCGTTCGCAGTCTGATCTCAGTCTCAATGTGTCAAAAATTTCCCTACATTTTTGACATTTGTTTGTCGACGAGATGAGTTTGAACGTTTTAAATTATGAGAATTGGCTTTCTGTGTGGTTTCGTAAACAGTTAATAATAAGTGGTTCGTTTTGTTGAGTCTCGTGAATTGGGTTGAACGTTGATTTCCAAAGAAACAGGATCACGGTCACAAAAAATTCTTTTTTTTTTTTGACACCTTAATGTCAAATACTGGTGAAAATTACAGATTTTCATGGCAGCCATTATTATGACAGAACTGCTTTCTACAGAGCCTTCAAACAGCTATTGTAAACAAGGTAGGCGAGATCACTAAACTGTGATAATTATATCTTATCAGAACCTGAGAAAGACCACTTCTGCAAAATTTTGTTTTCTTATCAAGCGAAATAAACCTTAAAACCGGAATAAGTTTACATACAGACAACTTTTTGTGTGAACTAACCTACTTATACCTTTAAAAAAAAAGTGTGGGGTCGGGGGAAGCACTGGTTACGTAGTAACTATTTAGTAATCTGTGGCACTGGCAGGTACGAAGTTCAAAACGAAAATCCAATATGGCGACTGCGAAAATAAGAAAATATCGTAAAATTTGGAAATATTCCCAGCCGCCATCTTGGATTTTCATTTTGACCTCACTATCGACTTCAGCACACTCGAAAACCATGAAAACTATCTCTCTCTCTGACTCTTTCTATTAGCCATACTTAATATTATAAATTCGAAAGTAACTCTGTCTGTCTGTATGTTACCTTTACACGCCTAAACCACTGAACGGACAAAATATAGTTTTAATCGACATACCTCGCGGGCGAAGCCGCGGGCGGAAGCTAGTGTTTAATAAAAAGTCGCATGGAGGAGGCATATCGCTTTTTCGTTACGATTTCTCCAAGTTTACACCTACTGCAAGCTCCGATAAAGAACTTCGTTCCAAAAACTATTTTCCTTCCTTTCTTTCTGACTAAACTGCCAAACAATGCTAGAAAAACAACTCACAACAGATATTTACGACTTCAATAGTGACATGGAAAAACAATTTTTTTTTGGAATCTGGGACAAAACTTCAGGACGAACGAAGAATAAATCAAAAATAATCCAAGAATAAAAATATCTGACTACGTCTAGTTAATCTGAGGATTTCCAGGCCATTGTTCAAGTTTAACTACGTATTATAACTTTATAGCCGGTGAAAAGGCCAACTTTTCTTTTGTGAGCAGATTAATCTTTCTATTGAACATTGATATTTTACTTCTCATTTTGAAAATAGTAAAAAGTGATGTGTTTTTTTGAAAGACTAGCTTTTGCCCGAAGGTCGGCCGCGTTTGTGTCAGAAAATATCCCACGGGATCTTACCTACAGCGATTAAAGTCTGATGTGATAATCTAGGTTATAAACTATCTGTTTGCCAAATTTCAACCAAATCCATTCAGCCGTTTTGTGTTGATGTATGTCTTTCATTCGAGTAGGTATATGAGGTTGAGAGGTATATGTATATAGAATTCTCATAATGTACCAAGGTTTTTAGAATCTTCATTGTTGAAGTGATTTACAAAAAAAAAGCATGTAGTTGTACCAAGTGTTGTTTTTACTGAAAACTCAGCGTAGATTTACAGACTTGAAGCTGTGAATTTGATGAAAAATCATAGTAATAATATTCTGTTGTCTAAGGTTTACGCTCAGTTAACTGTGTTGGAAAATTAGGTCAGTGGCTATGGAAGTAACCTTGAGGTATTCCATTAAAAACAAGTAAATTGAGTAGGAGTGTTGGGGCACATTGACCGAAAGGTTCTGGAGTGGCGACCGCGTACCAGAAGACGTAACATTGGAAAGCCTCCCACAAGATACACCAATAACCTTGTGAAGGCCGCAGGAGCCCGCTGATGATGATAAAATAAAAAGAAACAACATCTAATCAAGTGTTATACAAACCAAAGTACATATAAAATATATAGTAACACCACATAGCAATATAGAAACCAATCAATCAACGTTGCAAGAAGTTTATAGCCAATCTAACTCGACAAAAGGTATACCTACTCAGACATATACTATAGAAAATATATTACCTCTGCTTCATATTCCGTAAGGGGTAATAATCACACGTGCCTTTAAAACGTGTGTGCATCTGTAGACACGGATCCCTTTGGGAGTAGGAAATATAGGGCATCTCGGCTGCACACGTGAACTTATAAAGTTAAGTTTATTGCAGTTCATCTTTGTGGTTGAAACTTGGTGCTCTATGTAATTAAAAACTTGCGGCTGGAAACTCGAGGAAATATTTTAATTATCTACTAATAAGTCATCACCCACAAACCCACCCTCCATCCTGCGCTGCATACCCTGTCACCTGTGCACTTGATGATCTTAGGACTGCTTCAGTGAGCGGAATTCGCGCAGCGGAATTTTGGGCCGAAAATGTTTGAGCTGTTTGCCATCGATAGGCTAAGATCATCGTCGTAACAGCCGTTACGGGTAGTCAGAAGCCCGAAAGTCTGACAACCATTCTTATCAAGGGGTATCGTATTACCCAGTAACTGGGCTGTGGAGGACAGATAGGCAGTCGCT
This sequence comes from Mesoligia furuncula, assembly GCA_916614155.1. Classification (NCBI taxonomy): domain Eukaryota; kingdom Metazoa; phylum Arthropoda; class Insecta; order Lepidoptera; family Noctuidae; genus Mesoligia; species Mesoligia furuncula. The sequence continues at coordinate 5,443,652 of OU744793.1, read as the reverse complement.
CCTTGTAAAATACTGGTATTCAGCTGGATCCGGTTTGACTGGAAGCCGACCCCAACATAGTTGAGAAACGGCTAGGCAGATGATGATGACGCTAAGAAGATCATCTATGTTGTAAGGGGTCTCTACTTATATCAATCCTGCTAGTCCTGCTACTGAGTTTTCTAGTTTTTCATCACTGAATGACTTTACAAGTTGATGCAAAGAGATAAGAATTAGGGTATTCACCTTCTCTTAAGAGTCTTAGAATTATTCTAACGGATTAGTCTATCGTAAAAGCAGGCCTGCACACCGACGCACTCCAAATGTAGTGCATACTCGTTCATATGGGTCCTTAATTTGACCTCCAGCAACGGATCATCGTCTTCCTGTCCTTGTCCAATGTACACGTTTTCTTCTTCTATTCTCTCCTGTCAGCCCTCACGCTATCATTAACTCCCTTCTCTTTCATATCATTCCTCATACAATCTATCCATCTGTTCATTAGCCTTCCTCTCCCTCTCCATCTATCAAAATTTATATTCTTCACTCTTTTAGTCACAGCAACGGATGATCAAAATATTGGAAATGTAAAGCCATATATGCCCAAAATTCGATCCATAAAGATAGGAATATTTTACTATCAACAATAACAAAAACTGTAACATCTCTACCATCTCTGTACGGACTTATCCAGTTATTATCCATAAAAGGCATTTCCCAATTTGGTTTCATCAGAAATGGGCCAATAGCCGTATTTATTAATATCGTCGGTAACAAAGCAGTCTGCTCGAATGGCCCATTGTGTGAGCACATTGTTTTTTATACTTGCCCAGGGGTATACACCAATTATTTTTGCCCGTTTTTCAATAGGATTGTTGGATTTGGATGTGTGCTTGGCGTTTTCATCAAGCGATGTAAAGTAATTATAGCAATCGTTCGTTTGTCACTTGTTTGTAAACGTCCATTGTCGTACTGTATTTGCATTTTGAAATGGCCATAATCCTCAAATAAATTGAGATCAAAACGGAAGATGTTACTGCTCTTTCTGTTAACTTTTGAGCCGAGTTCTACATTGTCCTTATTTATCTTCCTTTCATAAGTTCATAATATTCCATTCATACCCCATCGAATATGTAACAAATAAACCAAATAAATTCACTTATCATATCACTCTTATCGCAAATCAAACAGTTTACACAAATACAATCTGTTCGCCGTTGAAATATGACCGTACTTAATTGCATTAGTCACGAACACATTATTTGTTAACAAGCACTTGGTATTTTTATGTAACACGATCGCCTAGCAACTGGTATAGTAGTTACGGTTAGCAATAAACGTCCACTACTAACACTGACACTTTTACAGATCTACAAAATGATTCGATAAACTGCTTTTTGGCTTATCCTTAGCTAAAGTCAATATTCTTTAAACGTCGTCGCCTACTTCTGTCACGATTTTAATTTAAAAAAATGAGGTGTGACCGTGTCATGGACACGGCCGTGTGTTATACCTACGTTAATACGTTTACGTGACGGGGTTGATCCGCTCGGCCGCATTCATTCGTTTACGTTCCCAGCACTGCTTGACTCGGTCATTATGGTTTTTAGAACTTTCATGATATAATTTGACAGCTTTAAACTGTCGCCGTCGCACCCGTCGCAATGTCCCTCTGCATGTTTGTAAGAGATAGCAATAATCAGATAATAGAATGCCCTACTGGATATTATATTTAAGCATCGGTAATACTTTAAATAGGTCAAAAGGAGCGTATAATTATTTAAAAACACGCATGTTTTGTGTATACATAGTAAGTTTATACGTAATAAACAAACGAAACAGGTGTGCCGTATTCACGCGACTTTCATAGCTTCTAATTCTTCTTTTATTTGTCAGTTTTTGTATAAACAGTGGATGATAGTAACATTCTGTAATTGTACTGTAAATCTTTTAAGCGATTTCCATGATTTTATGTGGCAAACCTGTTGGCGCTCGGTTTTCTGTGGGCCACGAGGAATTTGCTGGCATTCTTGAGCTGGTTTGGAACTTTTTAGGGTTCTGTACCAAGTTAAAATTAATATCAAATACGCAGGGCTGCTTCAAGGGCAGCAAAATCAAACTTCTAAGTCAACGCAATCAAAAGATACGGGAGTTTATGTTCCGGAATCAAAACCAATAGGGTACTTCCCGTTGACCTAGAATCATGAAATTTGAGCACAAATAAAGGAAAAAAAATCTGAAAACCGTAAATTTGTAGTAGGTAATATTACAAAAAAAACCCTTGATAAACTATTTACATAGGTACCTACTTTGTACGGAACCCTCGGTGCGCGAGCCTGGCTCGCACTTGACCGTTTTTTTATATATTTTTACTAGCAGCGCCTAGCGGTTTCACCCACGTAAGTGTCGATCCCATGGAAATATCAGGATAAAAACTATCCTATGTCCTTCCCCGGGATGCAATCTATCTCTGTGCTAAATTTTATCGAAATCCGTACAGTGGTTTAGGCGTGAAAAGGTAACATACAGACAGAGTTACTTTGAAGTAATGCTAATCTAAATTGGGCTATTTGAACTGAAACACGGGACATACATAAACGGTAATATTTGACTGAAAATAATGAGCGCCTGAGAAAAAGTTGGCTAACTCAAAAAGTTTCATCTTTAAATCGTCCTTCGTCCAATCTTAAGCCCAGTATAATAACGTCGTTATCGTAAAAGAAATATAAAGATGCAAATATGTTTTAGTCTTTTTATTTTATGACATGCATATTTGCATTCAAATATGATATTACAATATTTAGCATCATGATTGTGTTTGTGACACATTGATATCACACATAAAAAATCTTGTAACATTTAGAATTTATTTTTATTAATAAACACAGTAACTGAGTTATTGAGACAAAATAAAGATGCCTTTTTCCCAACATTTAACCAGTACAGTCAACAGCAAAAGTAGATGATCAAAATCAGAAATTCAATACTAATGAACGGAGTTCGCGTCAGAACTGTGTGGCGTCGAAGTGATTTCATTGTGGCGTTGATGTGGCGTTGAGTGGTTTGAATCACTTCGACGCCACACAGTCCTGACGCGAACTCCGTTCATTAGTATTGAATTTCTGATTTTGATCATCTACTTTTGCTGTTGACTGTACACAAAAGTAGCACTAACTCGCGAACCTAGACTTGCTCCCTGTGGCACCCTTTATAGGATTACAATACAAGTATTTTTCATTGTCCCATAAGAGACATCCTACACGCACACACACACACCCACTTTTACGCACACACACGGGTAGTCATAGCCTAAACAAGGAGCGTCTGATTCGCGACCTCTCAACTACAAAGGTGGTACCCTCGATAGCCGAGAGGCGAGGGCTAGGAGAGCCCTCCTGCCACTTAGACAGGGCCTCACAAGTACCCGCAACTATGCAAGTATGCACACTGGTTTGTTTTCTTTTTAACACGCAAGCTAGTTTTGCGTACGTTGGTGTGTGTTTATGAGTCCCACACTCTACACTGGATGATTGGCGTAAAGTTAACAAAGGTATAATCAAGCAAACTTGAAACAGCTGTTACTGTTGTAGCTGCCTCTAAAGCTGTGTCAGTATATGCTACCAGATTCTCGTGGCAAAAAAAAAAACATTGTGATTTTCATACATTGGCAATGTCGATCCATATGAAAATCTTTTTTATTTTTTGCCATGAGATTCTGGTAGGGCTATAAAACCTTTAGTTTCTTAGAAAAGCGGTTCCGTCATGATAAAGCGGCCGCCGTGAAAATCTGTCATTTTCACCAGTATTTGAAATTAAGGTGTCAAAAAATGCTCTGTATTTGTAAGGAGGAAACCAAAGCTTTATTTCTATGAACAGATTATTGTAATGATCAGAATGAATACCTAACTTTCAGGTACTGTTCTACTTTGGAAGACCCTAAACTAATTCCGGTTTGAAAAACAAAGGAATTGGGAATCAGTCATTGTAATGTTTTTACAAAACCCCTATACAAACATCCAGTAGCATTTCCCAAAAGCTACAAATCAAAATGTTTGATGAACAATAAGCTCAAATGTTTAGATAGCTCAGTTTAAACAATCCTACTCGGCTTGCTTACACGATTGTAAATAAAAAACTGGCCAAGTGCGAGTCGGACTCGCACACGAAGGGTTCCGTACCACAAGGCAAAAATGCCGAAAAAATACGTTTGTTGTATGGGAGGGATGATGACCAGAATGAATTTACGTAACTTTCAGGTTCTGTTCTACTTTGGAAGACCCTAAACTAATTCCGGTTTGAAAAACAAAGGAATTGGGAATCAGTCATTGTAATGCTTTTACAAAACCCCTACACAAACACATCCAGCAGCATTTCCCAAAAGCTACAAATCAAAATGTTTGATGAACAATAAGCTCAAATGTTTAGATAGCTCAGTTTAAACAATAACCACTCGGCTTGCTTACACAATTGTAAATAAAAATGATTCATTATTACAGCAGCAGTCTACAACTTCACTTTGCACGACAAATAAACATTGAGTTTACAGGGCCAGTTTACAGTTTTGATTTGATTTAAGGGGCTTACACGACCTAAACGCAAAAAACGCAAGTTTTAGAAACAATAAAAGTATATGATCGACTACAATAAACAAAATCAGAAAAATCTATGATCTTCTTCAGGATAATATGCTAGGTAGATAGTGTGTTGAAAACATAATACAACTAATTTATTTATTTTATTTATATAATTTGATATGGTAGAAAAAAATCATGAAGACACCTCTAAAAACTTTCTTTTTACAATAAAAACCATACATACAATCATTCTGTTTTTTTTTGTCAGATTGTTCTACAAACAACATACTACACTAGTGTTTTAATTTTTTAGTCCAAATAATAGATTTTTTGTAATTAAATAAAAGCTTCAGATTTTGCAAAAAATTTCCAGGGTTGTGTCATCGCGCTTCTCTTTCTTTCCTATGCAGTCCAACAGTGGCCGAGCTTTAGGTCATGTAAGCCTCTTAATGTACTGTTGAAAATTGAATTTGTCGAGGATAGAATTTCCACAAGGACAAGGCTTCAACAACCATTTCGAAATTAAAGTCTAACTTCAGTATGAACGGACAAAGTGCTAATTTAGAGGCCAGACCCAAAAATAGCGTTAGATCGCAAAAAATTGCACTATACTGAATTTTTGGGATGTTGTTAGGATATCTATTTAATCCAATAATGTCAAACCGAGTTTGCACTTGACTTTGGAAAAATTAATAATGTTTGAAGTGCTGTATCTCGTGTTACATTATAAACCTACAAAGGTACGGCCCTGCTTAAATTGTTGCAAATGTTGTATTCTTTAAAAGTGTGTTGAGTGACATTTCCGTAGGATGCATTTTTTAGAAGTTATCAGTCAAAAAGCGATATTCTTTATTATATATAAAGATAACTAACTATTTACTCTAGGTACTGAATTAAAGAGCTAACTAATTAACTATATAAATAAATACAAAAACAAAAGGTAATTTAGGCGTCGAATACTCGTCCGCATCGCTCTTATCCGGAAACGTGCCCAAAAGACTGACAGCATTCATTCTTTCAGTTTGTAACTTCTTTCAGTCAGTCCGAAATGTAGAAGTTTTTCGAGCACCACGCAGTTAGCACAGGTCTTTCGAAGCTACGAACTTGGTTACCCTATTCGTAAGTATATATCCCAACAACTAACAACCTCCCAAAAAATCAGTACATTAAATTTTTTGCGACTTTGGATGTTTTAAATGTATAGTGCACGACGCAGATACTTCGTGTACATTAGTTTTTAGGGTTCCGTACCCAAAGGGTAAAAACGAGACCCTATTACTAAGACTGCGCTGTCTGTCCGTCCGTCTGTCCGTCCGTCCGTCTGTCTGTCACCAGGCTGAATCTCAAGAACCGCGGTAGCTAGACGGTTGAAATTTTCACAAATTATGTATTTCTGTTTCCGCCATAACAACAAATACTAAAAATTAATATTTAAGGGGCTTGCATACAACAAACGTGTTTTTTTCGGCGTTTTTCCCTCGTGGTACGAAACCCTTCGTGTGCGAGACCGACTCGCACTTGGCCAGTTTTTAGTGTAATTAATAAGTAATTATAATGTTGCATGTAATTACAGGTGTTTTTAAATTATATTAATATTGTATTGTGTGTATTTATAAGGGCCTTGGTGCCTGAAATAAATGGATAAATAAATAGTAACAAATAACAAAAGAGAGCCTTGGATCATTGAAAACGCTTCGGAAGTTGTTTATGAGAATTTGTACAGTCAACAGCAAAAGTTGATGATCAAAATCGGAAATTCAATACTAATGAACGGAGTTCGCGTCAGAACTGTGTGGCGTCGAAGTGATTTCTGTGTGGCGTTGATGTGGCCTTGAGTGGTTTGAATCACAAAAAACTGTACCCTGCAGTTGATCTATTCCCTGTAAAATTCCAGTATCTCTTAAGGTGATACATTGAAAAAAATTTTTCTACTTCGTGTAACTTGTTAAGTATGTGGAATAGGGATTTAACGTTTTGGTATTATGTTTTTTGGCTCTTTGGACTTTGGTCTAGTATCTTGTAAAAGGAATAAGTACACGATTCAATGAATTTTTCTCGATACAAAAAAATTGCAAAGTTTTATCTATTTTTTACTTTTTTCAACATACTGTAACGCTTAAGAGTTATTCAATGGAATTTACTTTAAAACATAGAGAATTATCATATCAAAGTTTACTCAAAGTAGTAGTAAATTTAATTCAATTATTTTGTTAAAAAAGGGTAAAATCGTTTTGGCACATACGTCGTTTTATTCCGAGCGCACGCACATTATATTCATCTCTCTTCTTTTGCGTTTCAAAAGCAAATTGCATCAGTTTCGCTCACTTAGTAGATCAATCGCTACGATTTATTTTCGAGATAGCGCCGTAAGTAAGCCTTTTCTTTGCCGAAAACTGAATAATGATGAAGTAGGACAAAACTGTCAAAATTGTGCTGAAATATTTGCACTGTTGAACATATCTCCATCCGACTCTTTTTTCTAAAACTATCATAAACACAAACAACACCATAATTAAACCCACAATTCAATTCAGGACCACACTGATCTTTTCTGTTTATTGAACAGCACTATACGAACCTATCCAAAACTCAAATCCAAGATCACAAGCCTTTCAAAACACATTTGAATCCGAGGTTATTAAGATGAAGACTCATCCCCTATCTCCTCACACCATGAGCCGAACACAAAAGTATAGAAAAATCACCCCTCGTTCACAAAGAACACCGTTATAATTATACGCGAATGCAAAAGGATTAAAATTAAATTTTACGTAAAGGTAGATAAAGGCTTGTGCATCCAGGTCTGCTGAACCTAAGGCTGCTATTTCATAAAGCCTTTGTGCTGATGTGCTTTCGATGTAACAAAGAGTTGGGTGGATGCTTCCGTGAGCGAACACTTGGAGGCTCGGAGCGTACATTTAGCGGATAAAAGATGATTTAGGGTTGCATCACACTAATATTATAAAGGCGAAAGTTTGTATGTGTGTGTTTATATGTTTGATACTTCTTCACGCTCAAACGGCAAGACCAATTTTGATAAAAGTTTGTATGGAGGTAGCTGACACCCTGGATTAACATATAGGCAACTTTTTATCCCGATATTCCGACGGGATCGAAGCTTATACGGGTGAAACCGCGGGGCGCTGCTAGTCATTGATAAAGAACAGGTTTTCGAAAGCTTCTATAGGTTCTGTTGTATGTTTTCAGGTGATATTTGTGCTTTCTTTAAGAGCTAAGTAAGCTACTTAGCTCTGTACTTAGCTAAGTAAGCACCTGTATGAGACTGCTAAGTCTCGTTGTCGACAAAACATTTTAGTGATATAATATCATTATTATTGCGGGACAAGCTGGACAAAACAAACGACCAGTGGTCCACTTTACCCCTGGATCGAAAGAGCTGGAAGTCATGGGGAGAGGCCTTTGCGCAGCTGTGGGGTGATGCAGGCTTTTTTTTTTTTTTCGGTTGGGAAATCAACAAATGACTCCTCCCGCTCTGGGTGGAGCGGAAGGGAGTGTCAGACTCTTACTGACTAAAACCCACCCGTGTTCCTTCCTTAGCCCTTTATGTTCCGGGCCAGCGGTAACCCTTTCGGACAATCCCGCTGGCCCGGCAGGCTTCGGCTCTAAGGGGCCCCTCCTCGATGCTGACATCTCTTTGAGGCGCGCGTGGAACACGTACGCGCTGTTCGGCACGGGCCTGGTCCTGATCGGACGATGAGCTACCCATTACTCTCCGCCCGCGGGTGATGCAGGCTTACAGTAACAGTCATCAGTCAGTCATCTTCCCAACTATATTGGGATCGGCTTCCAATCTAACTAGATGCAGCTGAATACCAGTATTTTACAGGGAGCGACTGCCTATCTGACCTCCAAAACTCAGTTACTGGGTAATACGATACCCCTTGGTAAGACTGGTTGTCACATAGAAAGAAATAAGCAGCAAATGAAGATGAAAGAATATTGATCTGAACTGCTTTAAACAGTTCCTGAAGAGCCTAACGTTCAAAACAGTATTTTTACTGATCCGAAAACTCCGTCATGACAGTAAACACAAAATTAACTGTTTTATTCATTTGGTAATGTCGTAATTTACTTACACTACAGTAATGGTGGTTTTCCTTTTATTTGTTTTTTTTTTCAGTAAATAGTATTATTATGTTCATCATTCATCATCATCATCATTAAAAGTTACTGTCTTGTCTTTTACTGTTTTACAAACATTTCTTCTTACTGTATAAAGTCAGTAAGTCTTAATGAAATCGTAAGTAAGAAATTATTTTCCAGTGCAGACTTTCGGGCTTCACAACAGCTAACAGTAATATCATTATTAAGTCAGTAGTCAGTTACTAGTTAAAATCTACATAGGTACTAACCGAAATTTGCTTTTGTAAAAGTGCGGACTAGTGACTATGAAAGTCAAATGTTCCAGTTTCAACAACCAGAATCTGAACAAACGTGTGTCAACAAAGTTGCTTTCAAAGCAACAGGCGTTCCAACACTTCCAACTACAGTTAGAATACAGTCTTCCATAAATTGTTTCCTGGAATCGGAGGTTAGAGTAACTACGTTGTAGTTCAAAGGTTTATTTGCCTTCCAGGTAGCAAATATAAAGTGAAGAGAAAATTGTATGATTGAAATTGGAAATGTTGTTGCTTCTAGTAACAGATTTTATTTCAATACTAGCAGCGCTCCGCGGTTTCACCCTCATAAGTTTCGATCCCGTGGGAATATCGGGATAAAAAGTATCCTATGTGTTAATCCAGGAAATGGTCTATCTATGTGCCAATTTTCATCCAAATCTGTTCAACGGTTTACGCTTGATTGAGTAATAAACATCCAAACATCCTCACAAACTTTCACATTTATAATATTACTAGCAGTGCCTCGCGGTTTCAACCGCGTAAGTTTCGTTCTCGTGGGAATATCGGGATAAAAACTATTTTATGTCCTTTCCCGGGACTCAAACTATCTCTATACCAAATTTCATCTAAGTCTGTTTAAAGGTTTACGCGTGATTGAGTAACAAACATCCAAACATCTTCACACACTTTCACATTTATAATATTAGTAGGATTTCAATTAAAATTTGTGGTTCTTCTTCACAGGAATCTACATTTATTAACAGCCATCTTCTTAGTAACTGGCCGAGTCCTCGACGATTGAAATAAAGGCTTTGACTTTGACTTTCAAGTGGTATTTATCTTCATAGCTTATGTTAATAGCTCTGTTTTTAGAGCTCTCCGTCTCGTAATTAAATACAGTTTTTATGAGTTAAACCCCTTTTTCCTCCAAACCTGACATCCCTAAATTGTGTGGAATTATGAAACCCTCTGCGTGATTAAATATGCCGCGACGTAACGAGGCTCAAGTGTGTTGTGTAATTAATAACTACATGGAAAGAATTTCAATTGTGGCTGGCTTTATGTCATAAACATAATAGATTACACGAATAAGACGCTCCAGCTTCTAAGACGACCTTCAAAGGGATTTAAGATACAGTTGTGTGTACAAACATTATACTTACCGAAAGGGGTACGACGAATAGGGATAGAGACGTTATAAAAACTAAAACTAAAATACATATCCCAAGACACCGACTTAAATAATTTTTTTATTTGTAATTTTTAGCTTTAAGTAAAAACTGGAATATTTTTTTGTATTAAGTAGGTACCTAATAGTTTTGTTGTAAATATTGCACTAGAATTTGACCAAGGTTTTGTGATGTTTTCCCTTTGACACTACACCCGTAACTCGTATCAATAAGCCAGGCCGTCACACTTACTCATATTCGTTCATATCTTAAAAATTACTGAATCGATTTTTATGAAACTTGCACTGCTGCCTAAGTTGAAGTAAATGTAAGCCAATAAATAAGTAAAATGTGCACTATCCGAATAATAGTTGCGGAGAAATGCATCGACAAACATACATACCTACCTACATCTATAAAATTTTGTGTATTTATTTGGAAGCCCTAATAGATTGTCATATGTGAATATAATGCAGTTCTAATAATATTACATATATACGTGTCGAATTGACAACCTCCTTTTTTTTGAAGTCGGTAAAAACAAAAATGTAATATGAAATCCAATGACCGATTTAATTGTAAATTGTTACGCAAAGCCTCCAATAGATCAGAAGGCTAAAATAATAATAAAATAATAATTCCTATAAATAGATAAAAAGTTCAAAATCTAGTCGCAATCTCATCTTAACGACAATCAATGTCAAAAACTTGTCAAAAATGACGGGAAATTAGAGGTATTTTTGACAGATTGAGACTGAGATCAGACTGTGAACTTTCCTAAAATTCATCATCTGCCTAGCCTTTTCCCAACTATGTTGGGGACGGCTTCCAGTCTAACCGGATGCAGCTGAACACCAGTATTTTACATGGAACGACTGCCTATCTGACCTCCACAACCCAGTTACTGGATAATACGATACCCCTTGGCAAGACTGGTTGTCAGACTTTCGGGCTTCTGACTACCCGTAACGTCTTTCAAAGATCTACGAATGACAGCTGAGACGAACGGCTTAACGTGATTTCGAGGCACAGAGGGGTCCCGGTATGTAAAGATGGTCACCCATCCACAGACCAACCGCGGCAAGCGTTGCTTAACCTGATCGATCGACCTGTGCGGCTGTTATTATTTAGCCATGGAACTGAACTTTCTTAAATTATGAGAAAAAAAAATAAAATTACGTTGCCCCTCTGAGAGCGCGGGCACACGATGCGTTGCGGCGCCGCATCGCAAAGATTTCACCGTGTCAGCGGGCACACGAGCGGTGCGGCGCCGTAACGTTGTTATGTCGCAGCGGCGCCGTAGCTGTGTACTTCCTTGTGACGCAAAACAACTGAGCGGTGCCGCTCCGACATCGCAACGCATTCACCCCTCCCCGCCTCGTCTTGGTGGTTGTAAGTCCGGTGCGGCGCCGGAGCGCATCGTGTGACCAGCCACAGATATTTCTATGTAAGACGCCGCACCGCCGCCGCAACGCATCGTGTGCCCCCGCTCTGAGCGCTCAATCATAAAACATCATTCCAATTTCAAATACGACTCGAAAAAAAAAAACAAAAATTCCCGAACACAAATCCCGAATTCAAATCTGCGAAGAAAATAACACGTGTTACGGATGAATCTAAAAATATGACGTTGTTTACGACAGAGGGCGTAATGAGGAGCAATTTGATAGCTCGGAATCATTTTATCGCCTATGTAATCGAGTTTAATGAGCCAATCATTCTGCAAGCATGTAGCTGCTATAAATATACTACCCCTATTGGGTGTGGTTATGTGTTACGATACCGAAAACTGCGGTGATTTATTTTTGCGAGTTTGCAAGGTAAGATGTATTTCTGAAGTTTTGCCTTTACGACTTTTTGATATACGGTCGTGTACTGAACATACTTTACCTGTCTTATTATATCTGAATGTTTTAGGGTTATTGAGATATGTTTCTATCAGCCAGCACTTCTCTCAAGCAATATTATGCTAATGGTAGTGTAATGTTCATCAAATTTATGTTTTTACGCCAGGCACGTAGACCGTATCTTTTATTAATCACTAAACACCTACTCTCTAACTTCGTCAACGAAGATCCGCACGCGTCCGAAAGTAATTCGAAACTTAGAAGTAAATCCTACACCCGATTAATTAACTTTTTAGTCGGGAAAAAATATATCGGGAGTAGCGACAACTGTCAAATCGTGGTGTCATTCATTCTTAGTTCGGGCCTCGAACTAATCTTAAGTCCGTAAGCGATACGGCGTAAGAAACTTCCGGATCTGCGGCCGAAATTACAGACCAGGTATACAAAAGCTTAAGAACGAAATACACGGTTTAAAACGGTGGTTTCAAAGCTAAGTTTAAAACAGTGTAGACAGTAGTTTCAAATTAATTTTGTATGACCTTTGAACATCCTTGGTAGAAAGGCCTGCATTGTAAACCGTGTAGCAGGCATCTCTCAACAACAAAAACTTCAAGGTCACCTTGGTTTGTAGACGGGTTTCAAACCATGTATATCGTGTTTTAGACAGCAAAACAAGGATCATTATTGCATGCATTCCTCTTAAAGAACGTGGTATTAAATTTTTATTATTTCTTTCTATGCATTTTACACACAATATATAACCGACACGTTCTACCACTCTGTTACTGTCTCAGAGCATCGGACAGTAAAATGGTCACGTTCACCAAACGACAGCAGATTTGTCACGCTGTCATGTTGTTTCTGTATCGTCTGCTTAGACAGCTGGTCACGAATCATTCGATAAATTATCATTTAAATAAGACCATTTATCGTCTCATTTTTGTAAGTAGGTTTGCACTAAACACTTTTACACGTCAATCATATTTTTTTTAAACTAGATGAGGTCGGCGTTTCCTAACTGACTACTCTGAGAAGAAAGGTCGAAACAAACTCAGAGGTCTCTTGTAAAGTCCAGACATAATCTTGGTCAGGTTATATGAAGATCATGTAGATCGATGTCTGAGATGGTCTTTTGAGGAAAGAACCACACAGATTGAGAGGACCTGTCCAGGCAGTGCACGCATTTCTCAGAAATCGTGCAGCTCAACTCAAGATTTAAGGAGCTCAACGATTCGACGAACAATACCAAAGAAAAGACCTTCGGGCAGGCCACAAAAAATGCTGAAAATACCTCTTATCGAGGCCGCAGAAGTTCAGCAGTTTTTGTAGAAGCCCCCAAATTGTTTTGATATATTGAACACGATACAGATTACCGATCCTTATTACATTCAGCCAATTCATATTGTCAAACTGCTTTTACTAGAAGATACCATAAAGAAGTGATATACGTAAGATACTACATATCGCTGTCCATAGTCATCATCTGCCTAGCCTTTTCCCAACTTGATTGGGATCGGCTTCCAGTCTAACCGGATGCAGCTGAATACCAGTATTTTACATGGAGCGACTGCCTATCTGACCTCCACAAACCAGTTACTCGGTAATACGATACCCCTTGGTAAGACTGGTTGTCAGACTTTCGGGCTTCTGACTACCCGTAACGACTGTCAAAGATCCACGAATGACAGCCGGGACCAACGGCTTAACGTGCTTTCCGAGGCACGGAGTAACGGTATGTAAAGCTTAACCTGATCGATCGACCTGTGCGGCTGTTATTATTTGTCCACGGGCCTCTCACCGCTGTCCATAGTATTATGAGTGTTGGGACATAGTACTACAATTCTACTCCTAGCTGATATACAATGTGGAGACAATAAATGAAAACACTGGCATACTAATACCTAACGGCCAGTTTAAAGTAATCAGTCAAACTGACTTTTACTTGACCTTAAGGTACTGATACTACAGCAAATGTGTTTCTTCATTCAAGGTAACATCTAAAATAGTGAAAAAAACGGGGGAACCGACCTAAACACTAATATTTAACATAATTAGGAAAAACGAAAATTTTATCAGCCTAGGGTAATCTAGGAACACTCACATGAGTCAACCGTTACTTTGACTTTTGTGACGTAACTTTGATGAAGAAACTGGCCGTTAGACTATTTCGGAACTATCAAACTAATCCTAGCTTCGAAATTTAAAAAGGGTTTTCTTCACGAGTAAATAGTAGTGATGGGCCGACAATGGGGTTTGCCAGTCTTGAACTAGCTACAGTGACTAAACTACTGGATATGTTTGATTTTTCGTATGTAGACTGGGAACGTTATTACACGCAGTTGCACGTTGTTATACGCAGTTTATTTTATTGTTGTACTAGCTGCGCCCCGCGGTTTCACCCGCGTAAATGTCGATTGTGGGAATATCGGGATAAAAGTAGCCTATATGTTAATCCAGGATGTCAGCTACCTCCACTCAAATTTTTTATCAAAATTGGTCCAGCCGTTTGAGCGTGATGAAGTAACAAACATCACACACACACTCATAAACTTTCGCCTTATTAATATTAGTGTGATTGTCGTCTCCATCCTGTATATTTTTATTCAGATAACCTGCACATTCTCAAACAATATTTGCCCAGATCTTCTTTATAAAACCATTTTACAAACGATTCCAGCGCAATAACAGCGACTTGCGCACAACAAAGTTTTCTTCCATATTGACGCTAAGAAAATCTTAATTACAACCAGCCAGGGTTGTAAAAAAAGATAAAAGTACTCTATGGTCGGCCAGAGCGCCGGCAAAGAAGCGGACTTTGCAAATATTTACTGCCCACCTAAACAAATGCGAGTCCTTTCATTGCAAGGAATAAAACCGGTCTGGAAAGCATTTCACATTTTTCTCCACCGCTGATAAAGTGGTAAAATGAAAGCATAAAATGTAGGGAAGTGTTACAGTTTATCACGCTTCCTTCTGGTCGTGAATGTTGGTTTAAAAGGGCCATTACTTTAGCAGAGGAGCTTGAAATTATACCTCATAAAATAAAGGTAAAAAAAAACTCTATATTGCAATAAATGGAATCGTACTAGCTTTTAGAGGTTTACAGGTCCTCAATCAATCTGCCTAACTCTTCCCAACAATTTTGCAGTCATCTTCTAGTTTAACCGAATGCAGCGGAATACCAGTATTTTGCATGGAGCGACTGCCTATCTGACCTCCACAACCCAGTTGAAGAAAAAATGGCCAACACAACCCAGTTACTGGGTAACACGATACCCCTTAGTAAGACTGGTTGTCAGACCACAGATTACTAAATAGTTACGTCAGACTTACGGGCTTCTGACTACCCGGGTCATTACGGGTAGTCCCGTAATGACTGTCAAAGATCTATTAATGGCAGCAGGGTTCAACGCCTTAACGTGCTTTCCGAGGCACGGAGGGGTCTCAAGAATCGACCGCGGCAAGCGTTGCTTAACCTTCGATCGAACGGAGAGACTGTTATCATCTAGCCACGAGCCCCTATACCTATTAGAATAAAGCTCAAAAACTCACTCATATTACAGAATCATCTACCATCTTCTAGAAACTGCCAGTTCCTCAATTTGCCAGTATGAGAATCTTTCCCATAAACGAGTAATATCAGTCTGGTTTCAGCCGATAAACGTCCACTGCTGGACATAGGCCTCCCCCAAATTTGGGAGGGTTTGCCATAATCGCCACGCTTGGCAGGCGGGTTGGCGATCGCAGTATGGTATGATGGTGGAATACATAGAGAACGCTGCTGCCCATTATCCGGTACGACCCTTAGTCGCCTTTTACGACACCCACGGGAAGTAAGGGGTGGTGGTATTCTTTAAGTCCGGCACCACACAGACCGACACACAGACAGTTATGAATACAATTCTTCGTAAATATCTTCATTTGAAATCTGTACCAATCCTGGCAAATCTTTGATAAAACCTTCCTTCCTTCACAATAATTATCTTCAAGTAAAAATGTTTGGTTCTCCTCAACGGTCTAATGTTGTCTGTTTTCTTTGATATTATTTAATAAAACGCTCGCTCCGCTCTCCTTAATGAATTTATTGCAAGTAATTTGAGGCGAAGCCGTTCTGAGTCCAGACCCTGGACTTGTGCAAATTATAGCATAATGTTCTTGTGGGAAATGAGGCTTTGTGTAATAAACTCAAACTACAGGGTTTATGGAAAGGGTGAACTAAGTTTAAATGCGAGTATTTGTTACGTTGCGATTTTAATTATAAGTTTTTCAAACGAATTGCAAACAGTTAGTAGTTTTGTAACTACTTTATAGTAAGAACCGGACTATGTAATCTATTTATATTTGTAAACATCCCTTTCATCTTATTTCGCAATAGTAATGCTTACTAGTTACCGTTTGTATTCGCAACTCCATTCCAAACTTCCAAGAAATCGTAAGATTATACTACCAACATAAATGAATACCGTACCTAGATTACGTATGACGTTTTCTACGAAAGACCTACATCAACACATGTAGTGTGTTGGTTACCACAGATCTGGGAATACTGTTTTCATTCTAAATATCAGGGTGAAGGGTTTCGTGTCACATGATATTTCGGTACGGGAGAAGGCAAAACACTTCTTGGGAATTCATTATAATCGGTGGGAGAGTGTCCAGTCTGGAGACGAGCTCTACAGAGCCGTACGGGGCGGCGTGCGGCTTTTTCCCCTTAGGGGAACCGACCTAAACACTAATATTTAACATAATTAGGAAAAACTAAAATTTTATCAGCCTAGGGTATTTTAGGAACAGTCACATGGGCATTATACGATACAGCCTCCCGGCATCGCTAAACTAAACTACTGAATTCCGACCGTATTTCGACCACATAAGCAATGAATGTGTCTTGCTCCTGTATTTCTGACATAATGTCACTGACACGACTCTCGACTGGACAGTGCCTTATCCATAGGGATGGGACACATTAATCACCAATAGTGTGATCAACATCATTGGAAAAGTCGGTTAGTAGGCTATTTTTAGACGGGACTTTTTCCAGCTATTTATTTCAGATAGCATAATTAATGTTCCCACTGCTGGGACACTGGCCTCCTCTGTTCGAGAGAGAGTGGGCTGTAACCTACCACGCGGGCCCAGTGTGAATTGGTAGACGTCACATGTCTTCGAATTTTTTGTTTCCTCACGAGGTTTTCCTTCACCGTTATGAGAGCAGTGGTGATAAAATTATTTACACAAAGTAAAGCGCATGGCTGGGTTCGAAACCACAACCTACCAACTCGTAAATCGGGCGGATAATTCTAAGAAAATCGACACTTAACAAAATCTTATTTATACAGTGAAAGCAGTAGGTTCATGTTTACCAGTAAACAACGCCGCTAGTACAGGTAGTTACGTACAGTGTTGTGGTTCAACCAACGACAAACCCTTATAGCCAAGTCCCCGCACGATTTGACACAGATACATATGGGTCACTGGCGCCAATTTATCATGGACTCAACTGCAATCTACTGTCAAAGACATCTCGTATTAGAACCACTCCGAGCTTTGCATACACAAATACCTAGGGCTAAGCTTCCTACACTTTATGCATATAACATTATAATAAATATGTATATGAGGTGGAGTTAGTGCAGAGTTACTGCTTAATGGCGTTGAAGCACTACTTAGTATGTACTTAGGTGGAGCTATTAAACTCATAAACATTTCTCAGGTAGAACTACTTATGTTATAAATATGGCGGTTTTAAAGTTACGCAGGCTTTATAGAATCACTTTGTAGGTTTTGAGGTCAGAAATTATCCCACAAGAGCTTACTACCGGGATTAAAAGGTCCTAAACCAACAACCAAAGTTTATCCGTGTGCAAAATTTCATCCAAATCAGCTCAGCTCTTAGGCGTGAAAACGTAACAGACCGAGTAACTTTGGCATTTATAATATTAATATGGATTGTTAGTAGGCTAACAGCAATAGAACTCAGATTTAATACTTTAAGCAGACAAATGTAGAGAGGCGGACTTAATGCCTCATTAGGAATTTATTGTAGGAAGGAACTGTCCATTTTATGAAACGAAGATATCTGGGCCATGCCTGAATCCCAGGAAGGGATTAAATGCAATGTTCAACTGCAAATATTCCTCGAACGCATCTTTCACCGACGATGGCATGTAGATCTCTCAAGAGTAGTAAATTTAGTGAAATGGTAGTGATCATTGCACATTCCTTCTGTCATCATCTGCCTGACTATTCTCAACAATGTTGAGGTCAGCTTCCAATCTAACCGGATGAAGCTGAATACCAATAGTATTTGATATAGAGCGACTGGCATTCTGACAACCCAGTTATTGAGTAATACGATACCCCTTGTCAGACTTTCGGGCTTCTGACTACCCGTAACGACTGACAAAGGTCTATAAATGACAGCCGGGACCAACGGCTTAACGTGCTTTCCGAGGCACTATGGGATCTCGATAATGTAAAGAATGGTCACCCATCCACGGACCGACCGCGGCATGCGAAGGTTAACCTTTGACCGACCCGTAAGGCTATTATTTAACCACTAGACACTCCTGTATGCATTTCTTATGTGAAGGAAGAATAGTAGATTGTTTGCCAAGGGAGCAAACAACTATTTTGAAGGCGAGAGTGTTTCTTTGAATCCAGAGCTGAGCGAAGGATTCTAGAGTAGAATCCCGAGCGCAGCGATGCGTTCTAAAGTAGAAGTCTGAGCGCAGCGAGGGATTCAAACTACCTACGTCAAATAGTGTTGCTCCCGAGGTGGACACTACTTTTTATCACCCTCTATGAAAAAATAAGTAAGTGCAACTTATGAATAAGAATAGTACCCACGTTTATTCATTTACATAGAGTTTTGAGTAAACAATTACGAACGAAGACAGAATTCTTTTCGAGCGTTATTTTACTTTTTCACAAACTTATTTTTTTTTTATTTGGCTCACACGCGTTTTACTTTATCATACAGCCTGTAATATTTGTTCATACAATGTTCGTGATTGATCTCTTTGGTGATTGGAACTTTTACTAACAATGTCCACATTCCAAATTCAAATCACTTTTAGTCCTTAGCTATTTCAGTCCCTGTTTACGAAGAATACACTAGCTTTTTTTGAATACCCTTTCTTATTTTTTTTTTGTTTATGTTCTTTATTGCGTCATGTTTACCGCAAATAAACGTATTTTCTTTCTTTTCTTTTATTAAATGTGATAAAAAATAATTTACTGCTCTTTGGGACAAAGGCGGATATTACCTATTATTATTTATATCAGCCTTCTATTGTGTGGCCTGGAAAATAGCGGCGTCCACAAGCGACACGCTGTTTACTACGTGTCTGTGTGTCCGTCTGTGTTGCCTCAGTTTGAGAGTAGCCAGGAATATCCGACCGCTGTTTACACGAAGCGGCTTTTAAATCCGATAGTAAAACGATTGACGAAATGATGTATGGAGGAATGAAGGAAACTGAAGGAAATGCTATTGTTTATTCAGAGTTTCGAAATAAATTCAGCTTTCTAGGGAGCTACCTATATCTTTGTAAAATGCAAAGGATTTCTTTTTCGTAAGGTAAGGAAAACTGTTTATCGTGAATTTTTGTTAGTACTTTCAGTCATTTTGATCTACATATTGTTATGTATATGTACTTCAATCGTATTTTGCCACAAAACCAAGCTTTCTCAAATAACTTTTTTTTCAGAGGGTGTAAAATAAGTTGAATCATTTTACTACTTTAGCACTTAAACAAATAAATCAAGAAGGAAATATTCAAGACAGTAACTAATGTTATGTTTTCCAATATGAAAACGCTTAAGAAAAAAGCTTTCTCGGAAAAAGAACCCTGTACATTATGTTACGCAGAATTATCCTCACGAGATAAACACACCCTTATAAGCTAGCCTAAGCTATATCAAGATAATGTCTTCCATTTATCAACAACTCGCGCCTTTGTTTGTCCCACAGTGTAAGCCTAAAATATTGAAAGAAATAAATATCTTTAACATAATGTATTCAGGCAGTCATCATCTGCCTAGCCTTTTCCCAACTATATTAGGGTCGGCTTCCAGTCTAACCAGATGCAGCTGAATACTAGTATTTTACATGTAGCGACTGCCCATCTGACCTTCATAACCCAGTTACTGGGTAATACGATACCTCTAGGTAAGACTGGTTGTCGGATTTTCGGGCTTCTGACTAACGACTGTCAAAGATCCAGGAATGACAGCCGGGCCAACAGCTCAACGTGTTTACCGAGGTACGGAGGGGTCTCGGTATGTAAAGATGGTCACCCATCCACAGACCAACCGCGGCAAGCGTAGCTTAACCTGATCGACCTGTGCGGATATTAAATTATTATTTCCCCTCGTAATCAGGCAGAGTATATATACCTATGGTCTGTTTCAAATGTATCTTATGAAAATGTAAACAAACGGATCAGAAAACGTTCCAGTGGATGCCAGTTTGTAGAACCACTTACAAATTCAGTACGTGATTTGTTTGTTTGAATACCTGAAATTCTAATTTTAAATCACAGAGATTTTTTTTATTTGACAATAAAATTGAGGTTAATTTTATAACCTTAACTTTAGCCGAAGATTTTACAAATTACATTTGAATAATTTTTTTGTTGGAAAAACTGCACGCGTAGCATAAACACGAAGAATAGACACACTGCTTTCTATACAAAGTGACATTTTTTCTTTTCTTCATTTTTGACATACCGCCTAGAAATCTTTCTACAATCTGTAATTTTGTCTTTCGTTACTAGGTAATGATCTTTGTCGGTAAGATATAAGGTTATGTAATACATATATATTAACTTCTAAATGCAGATTAATGTGTTACCAATGTATCAGATACTTAGGTACTGTAATCTATCAGATATACTTTTGGAACAGACATTAGTGTATTCACCTTGAAGGTGTAGAGAAATTGTAAGTAATCTTAAATTGAAGTTTTTTTGTTACGTGAGAGTAATTTGTTACTAGACAAGATATATTCTACCGAACAATATAAACATTTATTTCTTAGGATAAAAATATAAACCTACACCGACTGGATAAAGGTCTAATAGTAAATAAACTAGCAAACTATCCATACTAATATCACAAATTCAAAAATAACTCTGTCTGTCTGTCTGTATGTTACCTTTTCACGCATAAGCCATTGAACGGATTTCAATAAAATTTGGCAGAGAGATAGATTGAATACCGGGGAAGGACTTAGGATAGTTTTTATCGACATACCTCACGGGCGAAGCAGCAGGCGGAAGCTAGTAAAAATATAATATCCTAACCAAGGGCGGGCTTTTACATTGGCCAGAGGCTATTGCCATACACCGTAGCAATGCAGCCAGTCTCTTGGATACATTACCAGCCGATAGCGATGCTGAGGAATATTTTAGTTTATTAATAGTTTTAATAAGGTTAGTACGTACCTAAGTTTATTAAAAAAAAAAAATTGACACTCCGGGAGTGCCGACGGACGTGAAAACTTTAACAATTACGTGTGTATTTTTTTAATCGTCATAAACAAACACGCGCGGTGTCGGTTACGGTAACAGTGTCGCGAGTTCAATGGTTTTTCGCCATCTCAAAATGCCCAACGCATCTACAGAAGTTTTCACTTCAAAGATTAAGATAATGCCGTATACCTACAACGTTATTTTTAGTATATGCGAAACCTGAATATACAGGAAAAGTTTTTAACCACTGCGTAAATTTTTTTTGGTGGCTCAGTGTAAGCACACATTTCCATTTTTAGTTTATGATTTTTTTTTTTCATTTTTCCACTTTGTCCCAAGTTGAAATAAGCAAGACATTGATATAATTTAATAGTAATACTATGAATGAGCATGAATGAAAACGCGAAGGCCGCCGGCCGCAGGACCACGGGGGCGCGGGACGGGGGTGCGGGGGCATGCGGCGCCGGCGTTTGATAAACAAAACGCATGCACATGCAGTAAGTCACTTGCGGAAGCGGAGGTCGGATGTTCGCGCACTTCGCCGTCCGCGTCCCTGCGCGTGTTCCGCAGACTAGCGTAGTGACAATGTCTCATTTTACCACCGCGAGTATTATGAAATGGTGCGAGTGTATTTGTTAGGCCTGAAACTGCGTTAAGCGGGCGCCCGCGACGTGCAACCGTCGCGTGTCTATGCGCGTGGACACGCGGGTGGGCTCCGTTGGAACGCGACGGTCCCCGTAGCGGGTACCCGTCGCGGAGACCGGATTATTTTACTTACGCAGTGTCGCTAGTTCAATTTTAACGGTGCGCATGTATAGTCGTGTCGATGGAGAACTAGAATTTTTCTCCGAGCGTGCGAGCGACCCGTAGGTATCACCATTTTTTTTTGTCGGGGTGAAACCTTCAAAAGGCACCCGACCTCCGGGAAGGGAGGTCGAGGAGTGTGGGATTTTTACTTCACTAAAACCACCCCGGTGATCGCCATCAGCACATAGGGGTGGTCCCAGTTCCTCTTAAAAGACCAATTCCGGAACCTCCCAGGGATGTGCCTTTCAGGCGTTGCATTGCTGTAAAGGGGCCTCATCTGAGCCTCGCTATGCACGGCACGTGATCACTGTGCCACCGTCTTCCCTGGGGTCACTTGGTGGGCGGACAGAGTCCCCACTCTGTGCGCCCGCGACCTAGAAGGTCCACCTACCTTGTTTCGTAAGCGGGTTTCGGCGTATTAGGCGCCAAAGCGGTTGCCACCCTGACGCCTCCTTCTCCGAGCAGGATCAGCCCTCTCCCGATCCCGCTCGGCGGCCTCCTTCTTGACCATCACGGTCTAACAGAAGGAGGCTACTACCGTCCAATTCTCTGTCCCTGCCAGCATAGCCCTCACTACTGCCGGCAGAGACAGGTCTCGCCCGATCCTGGCAACCAGGACCCGCCGCTCGAAGGCCCACGCAGGGCAATTTGCCGTGGCCTCTCGCCCAATTCTGTACAGGTACTCATCGAAGCAATCATGTCCGGTGAGCACCTGGGTGAGCCTGAAGGAGATACGCTCCCCTCATTTCAGCTAGGCTTCGAAGTGCGGCAGAACGGCTTCGACAACGCGCTTGCCCGAATATTGCGGCTGCTGTAGCCGCTCGCGCCACCGCTCGAACTCGTGTCGCCGTTCCCGCCGCCTCAGCCTTACAAATACGCTTCCTGGCACACTATTCCCGCTTTGGCGGATATCGCGAATCTGGTCGTAGACCTTCGCGTCCATATCCGCCAGGATGTCCAGCGGCGAAAAGCGCGCCAGGAGAGTTGCCGCCTCATAGGATATCGTTCGGTATCCTCGTACGTTACGAATGGCCATTTTCCGCTGCAGTCTATTAACTTTAGTCCTGCAGCGTCGGACGCCTGACAGTCTACCTGACCAAATAGGCGCCTACCCGTATCACCTAGCGTTCTTGACTGAACAAGCCCGTGCGTGATACCGCTCGCGGGCACCGCGCGTGCCCCCGCGACGGTTTCCGTCGCACGGAGGCGGGCCCCGTTGCGTGGGTGCGGGGCGCGCCTCCACGTGACGGACGCCTGCGCAGGTCCCCGCGACGGATCACATTTGTATGAAACCGCGCGGGCGCCCGCTTAACGCAGTTTCAGGCCTCAAGCAATGAAAATTTACGAGCAGCACGAAGAAGATACGAAAGGGAGAGCGAACCTCGTATGCGAGCCCAAGGGATCCTCAATCCCACGGTCCCTAATGAGAGGACAATTTTAGCAGCAAACCAAGGTGTATGAAACAAGTGAAACGCCGGGTGTATGTAGAAGAGGCTCAGAGCCTAGATGACTTGAAAGAAAAAATAATTAACGCTTTCAATGAAGTAAAAAGTGGTGTTAGTGTCCTAAACAAACTAAATGCTTACTTATTTAAACATGCACGTTTATGCCTTGAAAAAGGAGGAGGTCACTTCGAACAATACCTAAAATATTGTGATTAATAAAATGTAGAGGTAAGAAGAAATTATAAACAATCTTAGTGTGTTAGGTTCTCTTTGATTAGACATTGTTGTATGATAGTTGATTCCAATTTTTTAAATACGCCAAAATGCGATTGTTTCAATCTAAATTGTATCATGTCTACTTAGACATACGTTTTAGTCCATTCAAAATAAAACATTTAGGTATGATAGGTAAGTACCTATCCAATATAACGCTCCGTTCACATAGAATTCCCTTACGTGATGAAAAGATCAATTCTGTTGTTCACAAACTAAACTAAATTTAGGTTCATGCATCTTTTTCTTTCTATTTCATTAAGAAAAGGACAGAAGATAAATATTAGTTTAGTCCTGTCAAATTAAGATACTCCATAGACAACTTTAGACGAGATTAAAAAATTGGCTATTAAAAATACGTCAATTTACGACAGGCGCAGACTGATTTTACAGGACTAAACTAATATCTATCTTCTGTCCTTTTCTTAGTGAAATAGAAAGAAAAAGATGCCTGAACTTAAATTTAGTTTAGTTTGTGAACAACAGAATTGATCTTTTCATCACGTAAGGGAATTCTATGTGAACGGAGCGTTATATTGGATGTTACTGGAATGTTTTGCTGAAGCGGGTGAGATGAATTTTCGAGGAAACAGTCCCTAGATAGTATGTTGAAGTTGATTGATTGATAGCTTGGTTAAAAAGTCATGCTAAATAATAGTTTATTGAACTAATAATTTTATTGGGTCGAGCTGAAGACAGCCATAATATTAGGTTATTTTTAGGGTTCCGTACCCAAAGGGTAAAAACGGGTTCCTATTACTAAGACTCCACTGTCCGTCTGTCACCAGGTTGTATCTCATGAACCGTGATAGCTAGACAGTTGAAATTTTCACAGATTATGTATTTCTGTTGCCGCTATAACAACAAATCCTAAAAACAGAATAAAATAAATATTTAAGGGGGGCTCCCAAACAACAAGCTTGTTTTTTTCGGCGTTTTATGCCATGTGGTACGGAACCCTTCATGTGTGAGTCCGATTCGCACTTGGACAGTTTTTGATGATTTAAATTTATATTGATACGATTAGCAACGGGCGCCACTTACGAGTTGTAGGTCGTAGGTTCGAACCCTGACTTTTACTTTGTGTAAATAATTTATTTCCAACTCTCAAAACGGTGAAGGAAACTGGGAGGTCCTAGACAACAAAAATTTGAAGACATGTGACATCTACCAACCCGCACTGGGCCCGCGTGGTGGATTACGGCCCACTCCCGCTGGCAGAGAGGAGACCTCTGCCGCAGCAGACGGAACATTATAGGCTTATTATGTATTGACACGATATACGTTAAGTGAAAACGTGACATAAAGTAAAAGTGCGCAGTTCTGCACACCCCCACCCTATTTCAAGTTAAACAAATACCAACTTTATTTCAATGACAATTAGGTTGATTTCAGAGTGACTAGCATTATTGAAAAAGTTATAAAAATGTTTGAAGTTTTAGCGTAAACTGCACTTTATAGTGTAGGAATTAAAGTTAGTTTTCCATCTATATCCTTACTAATATTATAAATTCGAAAGACAGAATTACTTTCTGTCTGTCTGTATGCTTGTCTGTCTGTCTGTACCTTTTCACGCCTAAACCACGGAACGGATTTCGATAAAATTTAACAGAGAGATAGATAGCATCCCGGGGAAGAACATAGGATAGTTTTTATCCCAATATTCCCAAGGGATCGACATTTATGCGGGTGAAACCGCGGGGCGCAGCTAAATTCATATTTGTTTACATTTTTGGCAATTAAATCGCGTACGCAGAATAGGTATATCTACATGAAATATTCTGCGGTGAGAAAAACATCGCGTCGCGTTTAAGGACCTTTATGCTAATATTCTCGATTCCATTCATTCCTGGCAGTAGGAAAGAATTCGCCAATATTCCCCACCCTCATTGAGTAACACACTATTACTTTCAATTTGAATCATTTTGAAGCATATTGCTAATCCATTGCTTCTTATGTTCGAAAAATGTGTCGGCTCAGCAACGTAAAAAACGCAATGAAGGTTGTTGAACTGTCACAATGAAACCCATTGCTACTGATAGTGTGTTACGCAATTACCCTGCCGGTTTGTTCGCTGGATATACAGGGTTATTGGTAAAACATTAACAACATCTTAAGAGGTCATTGTACTCATCATTATGAACAACTTTTACTATGGGACCAAACCTGAAATTGCGAAAAAAAAATCAGCTGTTCCCTGCATTTTGACGAGTTATACGAACACAAATGTAGGGAACAGCTAATTTTTTTTTTTCGCGATTTCAGGTTTGGTCCCATAGTAAAAGTTGTTCATAATGATGAGTACAATGACCTCGTAAGAGGTTGTTAATGTTTTACCAATAACCTTGTATACTACACAGGCTGGCAGGGACATCCAGGCGCAACCTGTTACGATTCAGAACATGATTCTGGACTCCACCGCGTTGAAATGGTTCGCCGAATATTAAAAAAAAAAAACAGTGGCACTCCAGGAGCCTGACAGAAGTGAAAACTTGAAAAAGCATAGTAATATTTATAAATTTGTTTGAAGGCCATTCTTCCCGAAGAAAACGTACCACGCGTTGATGTCTTTATAATGGCCAAAACTTAAAACAGAGGTGTTGGTTACGGTAGCAGTGTCGCGAATTCAATGGTTGTTTCCCATCTCAATAAATGCCCAACGTGCTTAAAAAAGTTTTCACTTCAAAAAATACTGTTTCATACATTTTCACCGCGTATTACACTTTTGTAAAAAACAGCAGATTTTTTTTTTGTAACAGACGCTATAAGTATTGCTGCCCTCGGGGGTTTAGAATCATAATAATATGCTGAGTTCATTGTTACAGTTTGCACGTTATAACCCTGCCACCCTATAAATACCTACGATACGATACTTACATCGATTGAAAAGAAGAAGAAAAACTGGCCAAGTGCGAGTCGGACTCGCGCACGAAGGGTTCCGTACCACAAGGCAAAAACGCCGAAAAAAACATGTTTGTTGTATGGGAGCCCCCCTTAAATATTTATTTTATTTTAATTTTATTAGGTATTTATTATTAAAGTTAAAATACAACTGAGTATTTTGTGAATATTTCAAGTGCCTACCTGTTGCCATTTTTGATATCGAGCAAAAAAGGGCAAAAAAATCGCGTTTGTTGTATGGGAGCCCCCCTTAAATATTTATTTTATTTTGTTTTTAGTATTTGTTGTTATAGCGCAACAGAAATACATCATGTGTGAAAATTTCAACTGTCTAGCTATCGCGGTTCTTGAGATACAGCCTGGTGACAGACAGACAGACAGACGGACAGACAGCGAAGTCTTAGTAATAGGGTCCCGTTTTTACCCTTTGGGTACGGAACCCTAAAAACCGCCCAAGTGCGAGTCGGACTCGCATACGAAGGGTTCCGTACCACAAGGCATAAAGCGCCGAAAAAAACGTTTCCTTTATATTTAAATTTTAACTTTATTTTATTTTTTGTTGTTAGAGCGGCAACAGAAATGCATTATCTGTGAAAATTTCAACTATCTAGCTATCACGGTTCATGAGATACAGCCTGGTGACAGACAGACAGACGGACGTAATAGGGTCCCGTTTTTACCCTTTGGGTACAGAACCCTAAAAAAGAAAAGAAGATTAAAACTTTAACCACGGGTCGTAGCGTAGGTGCCTACCTACAGTTAAGTTAGGTACCCCACTTGCATACCAAATTTATCTTATCAAAGGAGGGTAACCAAGTAATTAGAGGTGTTCGTAACCACTACACCACTGATGCGGAAGACATCGTGACGTCAAAGGTTGAAGTACGCGCCGAGGGTACAGCTGCTGGAGTCGCATCGCAACGTCAACTTTAAGGCGTTTGTGGTGCGCATACCAACATGCTACCTGCACCTGGTGATGGACGAAAGCTTTTGGCCGCAGGATGTGGTATTCACCGGAACGCACAAAGACTTAGTGCAACTAAGTGGTACTAACATAGTTATTAAGTTTAATTTACTAACAAAATTGTTACTAAGTATATTATGTATACTTAGGTTAAGGTATGTTTCTATGGGTCTTTGTTGCCTGATAATAAATGGTTTATTATTATTTGTAACTTTGTCATACTGTGATAGAAAAGCAATAAACTGAAAACGTTTCATGTTCAAGTTATGATTTTCATTTCCTTACCCATTATACGAAAGCGGAACGTGGAACTAAGCGAGACACAATAGCTTTTTAATTGTTTATATAATTACGGGATTCAACCGCTTAAAGCTAAATCGGTATCACCCATAATATAGCTTTAAAGACACCGATGCCTGAGTATAAAAAATATTGATTCCTTGCTCATATAAATTCTAGTAAAAAGATTCGCTGCGGATCAAACCGGAATAAGAAAGTTTATAGTGGATAAGACAGAGATTAAAACCGAAGACGAACAAGCAGGGGATCGAGGAGGGGGGTGGAGGGGGGTTCAGGGGATCAGAACGGAATAACTCCTAAAAAATATAACATCAAAGTTTGACTAAAACAACCTTTACACCGCGCCCTGTTTGAAAGTGATCGTCGCGTGCGTATGACACTTTTTGTTCGGTGAGTCTCACCGACAGAGGGCGCTTTACGGTTTTCCTACATCAATCAAACTGCCTAGCCTTTACCCTACTATGTTGGGGTCGACTTCCAGTGTAACAGGATGCAGCTGAGGACCAGTATTTTACTTGGAGCGACGGCCCATCTGATCTCTACCACTAGTTACTAAGTAACACGGTAGGCACCTACTTAGTAAGACTGGTTGGCAGACGTTTGGGCTTCTGACTACCCGTGACGAGTGACAAGGATATACGAATGATAGCCGGGACCCTTGAACCTAATTGCTTGGCCAGACTGGCAGCGCCCGGCGGAGAACGGCGCGGGAGCGGGAACGCGCGTGACCTGCCTGTCCGCAGACGAGCGCGGCTGCCTTCTACGTGTTGTCGTGTCCAGTGTTTGTCAAAATATAATATGGATGAAGAAGACTTATTTTTACTAGAAAAAAGCTGGAACTAGTTTGAGTACCCCGGTCCCCGCGCGGTCCGCCCGCGCACCCACTGCGGCCACTTGTATGAACGAGCTATGGCGTGAGTGGTCCGCGCACTCCCCGCGTCGAGGAGCCCGCGCCGCTCACCGCCCCGCGTGCCCACTATGGACACTCAAATGAAGTTATTATGTTTGAGTACGCCGCGACGGGCCCGCCCCGCGCCCGCTGCCAGTCTGGCCAAGCACTTAATCTCCGATCGACCAGTGCAGCTGATATTATTAAGCCACGAGTCCCTCTATCGTATGATAGGTATTCATGTTCAAGTCAAAAAGGTCGGTTCAAAGAAATATAACACCAAAGTTTGAACCTATATAGACTTACCCTACATAATCCTATTCTGTATAAATATGTAAGTAGCAAAGATAATATATGTATTCGCCAACACTACTCGTTTGTTCTAACTCTATATACAAAACACAAAAGCTATCAAATTCCTAGAAAGACTCTTGTGTGTCCCCGAATTAACGACATTACCATAAAACCCAAGTTTCCGCCACTTTATTTGGGATCACTGTAGTAAACTCGTAAAAACTTTATCTTATCTTGTATGTGTACGAAGTGTGGGGGATTTTAATAATTGTGTTTATTGCGCGATAAATAATAGTAATAGCTAGGGGGGGCAGCCGGAAGGGGGGCTATCACTGTTCGTCAAAGAATAAAAGATCTATTACATGAAAGAAAGAAAGAAAATACGTTTATTTGCGGCAAACATGACGCATAAAAGTAAAAACACAAACAAAAAATAAAGCAAAATAACAATTTGGGAGAAGGTATGCGTCACATCAACGCAAAACGGCCATCGCTCAGCATAAATGTATTACGTTACAGGAAACGGTGTAGTGCCGGACTTAAAGAATAGCACCACCCCTTACTTCCCGAGGGTGTCGTAAAAGGCGACTAAGGGGCGTACCGGAGAATGGGCAGCAGCGTTCTCTATGCATTCCACCATCATACCATACTGCGATCGCCAACCCGCCTGCCAAGCGTGGCGATCATGGCAAACCCCCCCAAAATTGGGGGAGGCCTATGTCCAGCAGTGGACGTCTATCGGCTGAAACGACGACGACAGGAAACGTGCCTATAAACCAATCTTTTGGCGATTTCCTTTCCACACAACAATGGCAAAGGTTCCATACAACTCGATTTTACCGACTTCCCTTTGAAAAATGGCGCAGTCAGTATTCTATAGGCAAATAATATAATCATATTAAATATATATTAATAATTATATTATTATTTATTAATATATATATATTTTTTTTGGCATCTAGTTTTTCCCCATAACGAAGTTATAGGAGGTCGAAAATGGCCTGAACTGCTTCGAAAAAAGGATGGTACGGCCATGCCGCTTTTTGCTCGACTTGGCGGGTGCACTGCCGTGCCCCCAGATCTACTCCGGCTTACCTCTTACAAAAATTGACCCTTCTCTACCGCCACACAACATGTCCTAACTACTTAAAACAGAGTTATCTTTCAAAAAATTACTCATCATTATAATCAGCTTATAATGTTCCCACTGCTGGGAAACAGGCCTCCTGTCTTCCAGAGGGAATGAGCCGTAATCTACCACGCGAGCCCAGTGCGGGTTTGTAGATGCCACATGTCTTCGAATTGTTGGTCCTGACATGCCAGTTTCCTCACAATGTTTTCCTTCACCGTTCTGAGAGCAGTGGTGACGAAATAATTTATGTACACAAAGTAAAGCGCCTGTCCGGGTTCGAACTTACGACCTACAACTCGTAAGTCGCAGCCGGTACCAATGAGCCACAATTATTGCTCAACAAATGTCTACCAATTCCTATTAAAAATATAAATAAGCAACTTTTCATTAAGTTTTCTTATTCCAACTCATTATAATTGCCCTTCAGACTTAATTCGCCGACATCTGGAATGCAGAGACACGACCTCCTCACAAATTTA
Source organism: Mesoligia furuncula (assembly GCA_916614155.1). NCBI lineage: Eukaryota > Metazoa > Arthropoda > Insecta > Lepidoptera > Noctuidae > Mesoligia > Mesoligia furuncula. Next base: position 5,412,765 of record OU744793.1, on the reverse strand, counting down.
TAACATTACATGCTCAACCTACCCCACTTCACTATTCATTGCTCCATTTGTACCCGCAACCGATTAAAACGCCCTTATAAAATCATCAATGGACGTTGAAACTACGCATTTTGGCGTTCCCCTTGAGTTTGAAGGGGTGATATCGACCGAGACTGCCTCCCCCGACCCTTGGGGGAATAAACTAACTTATATAAATGTCCCTCTGTAGACTAAGGCAGAAGATTTTTACTACCTATGTGTTTATTTTTACTGTAAAATGATTTGGTGTTTCTCGGCAAGTTTTGTTTATTGGGAGTTTAATTTCATACACGCGTGAGCTTTAGTGAAAGACTTTTGTTTTTAGATTTGGTTATTTTATTTATTGATAAGTCTCCTTCAACGAACTACTCAACAAAACATAAAATTGCGCGTGCAAATTGTGCGTGATAGAAACTTCTTAAAAAATAAAGAAAAAGAGAGATTTAAGTGTAACAAACAGACAGAGTCATATCTTTCTTCACTCTCATGTAACGAAATGTGCCTAAACGTGACGCGTCCTTGAAATTTCACTCTCAATTCTCCTCCAACTATCGAATCGCCTCCTAAGAAATTTCACTTCAAAAATCAGCACCCAAATTGCTTAACACACGATCAAACACAATCTGAATAATTTAGAAGGATATTGCTAATTCATTGCACTATATGTTCGAAAAGAAATCTGCTCAACAACTTAAATAATGCAATGAATGTTGGTGAACTGTCAAAATGACAGTCATTCCTACTGTTAGTGTGCTACACAATTAACCCCCCAGTTTTAGGTAGTTATTGTTAATTCATCACTTACCTACAGAAGTGCACCGCCCTAGTAGAGAAGTTTATCTTTAAAGTACGTGTAAGATACCGTTACCTATTTGAATAACATACACAAATACGACGGGAAATACAGAGATATTTAACAAAAAGGTTAAAAAGGAACAGAATGATAGATTTATACATTTATTAATAGGTGGCTCGTGTCGCACAGACGCAGACATCTCAAGCCTCTGAGATAGCTACCATCATTCGTTCCACCCGCTGAAGATCTGCGAACTTGGACATGAGTTGCCTTGGGTAACCTGTAAGTATTTACATCTTGCAGACTTCGTTTACGTCTAACAGACTCCGGACCCTGGTTGGCCGAAGCAAGTTATATCTATTCTGGTGGAGATTCATAGACGATTCTCCTTGCAGTACAAAATTCGTGCTGTTCCACAAACGATGGGACACCCTACGTGTCTTGTCAATTACACGTCAAAGGACCTGATGGACGCTAGCGATGGCGCCAAACACATGTAGACGAATTCTGGGCCGCGTCCATTTAGATTGCCATCGAGGTTACATGCTCTGTGGCCATCGACACGCTAAGAAACGATGAAGACGGTAGTTATTGGATAACTTATAAAGTCAAATCTAGTATAGTAGGTAGTGAATATAAGTAATATAATAAAATAAAAAAATTAAATTATATAAAATATACATATTAGAATAAGAATAATATTTATTTGTTTAAAAACATGGTATAAAATATGGTAAAATACAAAATAACAAGAGCATACATGTTTTTGCCAAACAGTTACGAGTATAAGCATACAACCATTCATACAATTTATTTTTGAATAGGTAATCTCATATTTAAGGTTGAGAGGTTGAGATTACTTGGTATTTGGTATCTTATTATATATTCGTACACACACAGACATACAAGTTTTATTATATTTAGTTAGTATCGGAAGGATATCCAGTACGAGCCTGTGGGTCTCTTCGGTTACGAGGATATAAATCATCTGCATTAATAAATAATTCCTATGCTTCCTCACAAACATACATGTTTCATATATGTAAAGAGACGGGTAGCAACAAGCCAAGCTTTTTAAATATCGGCCAATTAGCCATTCATCATACCAGCTTGATTAGTAGCGGATGCTGACAGGCTGCAACATTCGCCGTTTGCGTTGCAAATGTCAGCATCCCATTTGTACTTTGGAAGATTGGTTATAAATTCGTATTAATTTTATAATAATATTATATCGTAGAGATAAAACTATCGACATCTCCATCTTTCTACGTCCACCTAAAATATCTCCATTATCGTGTGAGGCTTAAGGACAAACACATGACATAAGCTAATACTAATACTTGAAATTGTTAGACCTTTGAGCTTATCCGGTCTACATAACCCATCTTTGAAACCAAAACTGATTACCGGACCCAATATGAACACAAACAACGAATAAGTGATAAATGATTTAATTTCTGTAAGTATGTTTGTACGTACGGCAACACATTAAGCTATAATAACCAATATAAGCTTCTGACTTCTGATTGTACGAAAAACCTGTACAAAGCGAGGTCAGCTAAAACTGGAAACGTATAGCTTGATGTGTACCGTGTGTACAAATATTTTAAAAACTAGATGAGGCTGGCGTTTCCTATCTGACTCTATGAGAAAAAAGGCCGAAAGAAACTCAGAGGTCAGTCTCTTTTATTTAAAGTCCAGACATCTATATATATAAAATTCAAAGTCCTGACTGACTGACTGATATATCAACGCACAGCCTAAACCGCTGGTCCTAGAGACATGAAATTCGGAGGGTGTGTTCGTTGTGAAGAGTAGGTATCCACTAAGAAAGGGTTTTTCTAAATTCCACCCCTAAGAGGGTGAATGGGGGGAAAGTGAAATTTCACGCGGACGAAGTCGCGAGCAGAAGCTAGTAATCTTATAAAGAAGACTATGTAGATTGGTGTCTGAAATGATATTTTGAGGAAAGAACCACGCAGATTGAGTGGACCTGTCCAGTCAGTGCATGCATTTGTTAGTAATCGTGCAGTTCAACTTAAAGCTCAACGATTCGACGAACAATACCAAAGAAAGGATATTAATAACCACACATCTACAATCAAACACCAAAAAGCAACGACTGGCAAATTCGAAAGCTAAACAATATCCGTTCTAAAACCGCAATAAGCCAGGCGGGCCTGAGGAAAATGTGCCACCGAACCTTTCACCGCATCGCACACCATTTTACCTCATCGTTAGTGTGTGCGAAGTCATAATTAATAAGGGGCTTCCACTAAATTCTGTCTGGTTGGCTGCTAGGTATTTACGGCGTGATAAAATGTAGTTAAACACACTTTATTTCTGGAGACAAACAAGTCCATATTTTTGGGTGGGTTTTAAGTGTTAAGTGCTTGTAATACCACCCAGAGGTGCTGTAAAAGCCAACTCGAGTGATTATACTTTTAAGTTAGCCATTCTCAGCTACGAATCTAGTTGGTGGCTGTTATTTTCCACGTTGTGATGTATTGTCGAACCAGTGGCAGAACAGTCTTTGAAAGTGGTTTTAATGGTTATCTACTTGCCGATAACCATTCATTTAATTCAATAAATCATCGTGAGGAAACCAGCATGTTCTAGAACCAACCATTCGAAGACATGTGACATCTACCAAAAGGCATAAACGTTTATCAAAAGGCATTGGGCTCGCGTGGTGGATTACGGTCCATTCCATCTCGCAGAGAGAAGGCCTGTGTCCCAGCAGCTTTGATACAGATAAATCAAATCATCATCTGCCTAGCCTTCCAACTATGTTGGGGTCGGCTTCCAGTCTAACCGGATGCAGCTGAATACCAGTATTTTACATGGAGCGACTGCCTATCTGACCTCCACAACCCAGTTACTGGGTAATACGACACCCCTTGGTGAGACTGGTTGTCAGACTTTCGGGCTTCTGACTACCCGTAACGACTGTCAAAGATCCACGAATGACAGCCGGGACCAACGGCTTAACGTGCTTTCCGAGGCACGGAGGGGTATCGGTATGTAAAGATGGTCACCCATCCACAGACCAACTGCGGCAAGCGTAGCTTAACCTGATCGATCGAACTGTGCGGCTGTTATTATTTAGCCACGGGCCCCTCATACAGATAAATTGAATATCATCTTTAAATAGCTATGTAATTCATTTTGATGAAAGTTTTCAGCATACAATAGAAGTATTCCACGGCTGCTCATCTTTTTGGCGAAATCTCCAATCCGTCTTTTATCAAATTGTAGTGTTGTATTCAGCAGGACTTGAAAACGAAATGAATTTCGTTCCGTTACCTCTAATGTTATCGTATAACGTTCCAAAATTTGTAACGATAATATAACCTAAAAATATCAATAATGTTACAAAAAAAAACGCAAAAAAAAATCTTTTTCGTATAACAATATTATTAGCGGATAAGCTTAATGTTACTGATACCTATAACGTTACTTACGTTATAGGTATCAGTAACATTAAGCTTATCCGCTTGTAATAACGTTACACTTACAGGTGAAACGTTACAGATTCATTTATAACGTTGTTCTTCATAGTTTTTCGTCTTTTTCGTCATCTTATAAGTCATGAAGCTGGCAAAGTTGAGTATCGAAATGAACAACGTTATAATATTGTTATACCAATAACGAGTTAGGGAGCGTTCAAGTATTATGTAACGCATTTTTTGTAGATTTTAGAAATGTAACGCATCGTAACGTTTTTCTGTACCCCCCCTCCCCCTCCCTAAATGTTACATAACATCGAAGTGACCATTTTTACCTAAAAGTCACAATTATTATGTTGCGCAAAGTACCGGAAAGGCGCTAAAATACCTTTGTTATTGTTTTGATCGCGTTTACAATAATAATAAATAAAACAAAAAGGGATTTTTAAGTTATATGTTATTTAAAAAACAATTTAATTGCGAACAATTAAATCACGTACAATACAACCGAGGGATTCCCCGTAAAACATAAACGAAAAGGGTTGCCAACTTGGGACATTTTAATTTCCTAGTTTTTTATAAAAATAACAAAAGTTACGTAACGCGTTGTTCCAATACCCCCTCCCGCCCCTGTAACGCACCGTAACGTTTTACAAGACCCCCCCGCCCCCCAAATTGCGTTACCTACGTAATACTTGAACGTTCCCTTATTGATAATATTGTCAGTATCGTTATAGCCAAGGATTTAATTTTTTTACGATCCTGGTGGAACGGTACAAATTATCGGTACTGGAACTACGCGTAACGTTATTTTGAGTACCGTTTCAAGTCCCTATCTGTAGGTTTTAGACGATGTTTATATCGGAAATTAGAAATATATTTTTGTTGGAAATAATATTTTGATACAGTTTACAGGTTTAAAATGTATCTCTAAGCTGACTACGCAGACGTTGAGCTGCTTGCGGGTGCTAAGCAACTTAGGAAATCACTTGAAGTAAGTCTCCGATTTGGTTTAGAAGTACTTACATGTTTGTGGCTTAGTAAGGAGATGCGATATATTCACAGTAACTTAAGTTTAGTTTTGACTAAAGTTTAGAGAGAAAACTTAACAGGAAGGTTTAAGTAAACTGTGATAGTCAATTATAATAGTGGGATAGTTGCGCTTGCGCACTTATAGTAATGCCTTTCATTTTGGCAGTTTATCAGAATTCATTGCGTTTTATCGTTGTTGACGAATTTTCCAAATTATCAACCAATGCATCAGCAATTTCCTTTAAAATCTTCGTGATAGAAAGTGTAGTACGCAATAGATAAGGGTGCTGGTTGTTTTAAACGAAGACGGAGAAATGGCCATTAAAAAAATAGCAGCAGCAAAAACCAAAAATAGGTTTATTCCAGCGTTTTTCATTCAAAATACTTTGTATGTTTTACAAAAAATGGAAAACCATTTACCATAATCCCTTAATCGCACATTTTAACTCTATTAAAACAAAAGTTCAGTGTACAAAATTCTGAAAATACATACTTCAAACAAGTACAACAGAGTAATATCGTGCTGAAAACCAGATGAAACTAGTTTCAGCAATCATTTCGCGGTTTATTTAGCTTTTACATTTTCATTCCACACTGACGTGAATGAAAAATGGTTTGTTTTGTGCCTTTGTTTTTAATTTATACATCGGATTATCAAAAGTTATCATAATGAATAACTGAATATGCGTCTAAAGGCTACAATAGAATGACAAAATCAAATTCACAGTAAAGGCTCCAACAGACTGGTGCGATGCGGCTCTATTAGAACAATCTCTATGAAAACTTAATGGAAATCGTTCTACTATAGAGTCGCGTCGCGCCAGTCTGCGGGATCCTTAAAATAAAACATGAAACTGTCACTAACAATAAGTCAGCAATCTATAAACCGTTGATCTTCTTCTTCTACCTAGCCTTTTCCCAACTAAGTTAGGGTCAGCTTCCAGGCTTACCAGATGCAGCTAAATACCAGTAGGTAGAATAGAATAGAATACTTTTTATTATGTACACCATATAAACTACAGACATATAAATATACTTAGAAATTGTACAAAGGGTGACACAATGGGCGCTCTTATCGCTAAAAGCGATCTTTTAAAGACAATCTTTGGATGGATTAAAAAGGGGAAGAACAGACAAATACTGTAGGTAGTCTGAAGGTAGTATTTAACATGAAACGATTGCTACTGTTGCTGTTGATCAAAATCACTTTTAGTCAATTTCCTACTGCCGCCCGGGGGCAATCGGAGGCAGGCATTATAAAAGCAATCAACTCAGCCTATCGCAGTCCACTGCTGGACATAGGCCTCTCCCAGACTGCGCCACAGCACATTGTCCTCCGCCTTCCGCATCCAGTCTACCCCAGTCACCTTCTTTAGGTCGTCCGTCCATCTAGCTGGGGGGCGTCCCACACTACGCTTGCCGATACGCGGTCTCCACTCCAGGACTCGTCTGCTCCACCGGCCATCGGTCCTTCGACAGACATGGCCGGCCCACTGCCACTTCAGTGGCATTATAAAAGCTAAACCTAAAAAATAAAACAGTAGTCGAAAGTTGTATAACTTGTAGGCTCAAACTTAGCTTTCAACTCCTATAAATAGCTAACGTATTTTAGTCTCAAAACTTTTCTAGCAAACAAGCAATTTCACCGCCATCTCCCGAGAGCGTTCCGTAGGGGCGCGGGAGTGACAACAAAAGAAATATGGCGGAGCAGAAATGAGGAATTACATCACGTAAACTAGGGAGATTGGCGCGTAAACACCGGAACCTATTTATTTTGATGTTTTGTACAGTAATTTTCTTTTTTTTTTTCAGAACGCGTGGTGAGAAATTTAGTCAAGTTGACAAGCATAATGGATTTGGGAATTTAATCTTCTTTTCGTCGATTTTCTCAGTTTGTGTTTTTGGACCTAAAATTAGCTATATATGACCTAAAGCGCGGTAACTGTCGGACTGCATAGAAAAGAAAGAGAAGCCCGATGACACTACGCTGGTAATTTATTGCAAAATATGAAGCAATTATTTATTTGCAAAAAATCTATTGTTTGGACTAAAAAATTAAAACACTAGTGCTTTAGTATGTTGCTTGTAAGAATAATCTGACAAAAAATCAGAATGATTGTATGTATATTAGTATGGTTTATAATGTAAAAAGAAAGTTTTTAGAGGCATCTCCATGATTTTTTTCTATCGTAACAAATTAGTTGTATTATGTTTTCAATACACTATCTACCTAGCATAATATCCTGCAGAATATCATGTATTTTTCTGATTTAGTTTACTGTCATCAGCACCATCATCATTTCAGCCGAAAGACGTCCACTGCTGGACATAGGCCTCCCCCAAAAGGGGGGGTTTGCCATAATCGCCACGCTTGGCAGGTGGGTTGGCGATCGCAGTATAGTATGGTGGTGGAATGCATAGAGAACGCTGCTGCCCATTCTCTGGTACGACCCTTAGTCGCCTTTTACGACACCCACGGGAAGTATGGGGTGGTGCTATTCTTTAAGTCCGGCACCACACAGACATTGTTTACTGTAGTCGATCATAATTATACTTTTATTGCTTCTAACCCGAAGGCCACGAAATGCGACGCTCCAAGCGAATTCGCCTTGCGCTGCAAGCGTCGGCGTCGAGCATCAAAAACAAATGTATTGTCTATTATGGACAAGGCCACAAAGTAGCGCTGCAAGCAGCAGCGAAATTTGCTACGAGCGAATTTGCACGAGCGTTGGATGATCCGACGCGCGTTTTTTAAGAGCGTCGAAAACAATTGTGTGAGAACGTTCCACAGTGTACACGAAACAGACGCTCCACGCGCTCCGATAGAAGCGGTCGCTCCGCACGTCTGCGTCTAAAACAAATTGTTTTGTTTTTGTCGCGTTTATAGTAACCAATCCAATATGAATATTGAAGAATTTATCACTGCAATCTAAAATCGACCTGCGTTATGGATGAGTTCACATCCGCAACATAAGTTTAGGAATGTTGTAAAAAAATTGTGGGAAGAAATTATAATTCTTTTTTAAGATTTATTAACAATATTATTATAGGTATTTTTGACAGCGACATTTTCACGTGTAATGTTGACGCGTGCTTACTCTGTACTCACAGAGCAAGTTACCTTATTCTGTACTGAACTGATTCCCACCGGCTGACTCCCACCGGCGCACATACATAGATTTTAATGATTTAGGCGGCCAAAATTGTTTTTGGGGTTATTTTAGTTCTAAGTTCAATTAAAATAAAGAAAAGGTATATATTTATAAAAACATACATATATTTCTCAGGTTATAAGGAACAGTAATATATAACAGAGCTATATTCACAAAAAAATACAAATGAATGGAAACAGAATTTAACAAGTTTTCTTTAAATATAAAATTACATTAAAAATCGGTATCTTCAGGTCCAGATTTCTCTACTGACTCTGTGTTTGGGTCAGCAGGTAATAAAAGTTTAACCGTTTCAGGTAGGAATGCGTTACGTGAAGGTTTTCTTATTTGTCTCAAGCAACTAATGAAGGGATCTGAACTTAACACAAGCCTATAATATACATCTAAATTACATTCTTCCCTAGAAAACTTCCTGGCAAAGTTTAGCTGGTACGATCGGAAATGCTTGTTCCGGGCTTCTGCAGCTTCTTCGGATAGTTGTCCAATTGGAAGCAGCGAACTTTTTATGATTTGGCTTCCATGTACCAATATCTTGTGCATAGTAGACGTCATTGGGTGCCAACCATACTGTTCTACGTACAATTTTGCTGTGTCGTACGCCTACTTATCATATTTTTCAGCATCATTTTTATGGCCTCTAGAAATAGTTTCTAAAATAACCTTGACCTTGAATCTGTAAATCAGTTCAAAGTTAATACCTGTGATGTCTGAAGCCAATTCAGGGTTTTCAAAAAACCTCCGGCTTGTGTTGCCATCATTGGTGTTACCAAAGTTGGCCTTTGGCATGTCAATGAGCAAACCGGTTTCGTTTCGAAACCTTTGCTGTCAAAACAAGATCATAGCAAACAAGATCATACTGTCTTCTCGTAAGATCAGCTTCAACAAACATCTTAAGTGCTTGTAGAGGCGTCAATTGAGCCTACAGCCTACAGTAGAGTTATCGACAACGATGTGGTACGCTCGTCGTTGTCGGTAACTCTACTGTAGGCTTTTCTATATTTACTAGCCCGTGTTGGTGAGTTCGTAATCTTTGACCACTTTCGAGGTGGTCCTATGTCCCGTTGTCTGCAACACAGATGTAGCAGCGTGAACGATAACTTCATCACCTACGGAGGCCCTTATTTCTTTCGTTTTTCTTCTTTTACTACGCTCACTTAGTTCTCCAAAAGACTTGAGTGGTCGACCTTGCGAGGAGGCTGATTCAATGGGAATCTCGAATGTTCCCTCTAACCATGATTGGTTTATTTTCAGGAAAACATCTTGGTATTTATTTGCCTTTGCCCATCGTTGCTTAATTTGTAATTTTACATAAGAAAATCTTTTTTTAAGTCTTCTTTAGCCTCTTTGTTGTGCCCATAGCGCATAAGGAGACAATTCTCATAATAGTCAAGTTTTTCATTTAAAGCTGGGAAATTTTGACTCAGTAGTTGGTCAAATATGTATTGACGAGTCACTACTTTAGTACCCGAGGTAGTAGGTAGACCTGAAACAAATAAAAAACAATTTTAATACAAAATATCGCACACTCAATATTTCCGATATTTGACAAAGAGCCTTTCAAAAGGGCTTAGCTCAAAAAAGCGCGATTTTGCGCGGCTATTTCTTATGGAATTAGTTAGTTACATATATGAACTATATAGTATAATGAAAATTATTACAGGGACGGAATCATAAGTACATTAAAAAGGCACTCGAATTTAAATATATCTAAAAAAATAAATTTTGGACAGAGTGATGTTTGTCGTGTTAAAAATTAATGACAGAGAATGTTAATTAAATTTTTCTGTAACGAAAACAAATTGTTCTTACCTGTATTATCGCAATCCATCACAGTTAAAATGAAAATATTAGCTTGAAATGAATAATGCACTTTGGAAAGTTATAAGCTTAGGAGAGCGCCGAGACCCGACATATACACACTTGTTCACTATCGAATTCCGACTGATCAAAGTCGACTCCCGCGCTTCAAAGGCGGGGGGGGAGGGGATGTTATATTGTACATAGAACTGTTGACTCACCAATTATATAGATACCTTACCATTATATTGATTTAAAAAAAAATACTTTTGGCCGTCTAAATCATGAAAATCTATGTATGTGCGGCGTACGCGCTACAGGCGAATATTTGATGTTCGTGGCCGTGCTTCTGACGCTTAGAAAAAACGCTTGTAGCGGATTGACGCCTCAAGCGTGGCGTTATTTTCGTGGCCGAGGCATAAAACTTTCTTTTTTTGCTTTCGGGCCTGCTTAGAGAAGAACTTTTAATTTTTTTTTTTGGGAGTTAACTACTCCCAAAAAAAAAAATTAAAAGTTAAGTAATGTATTTCAGTGCCCCGTCATATTTGCTTATAAAAATCAACAAAAAACAATCAACTGCATGTAGCACTAAAACATTTTTATTTGTGCGAGTTTTTCTTAGATATCTATCACTTTCGATTATTATGATGTAAAATATGTTTTTTTTTTTTATATTTACACGAATACACTATGAAATAACTTTATTTATAATATTTCTATCAAGAAAAGTAACGGAGCACAATGTTTACATGACGGAGAGCGCCATCTAAAGTCCGACAGCTTGTAATGTCATATCGGAAACGAGAATTTGAGCATAGTATACAATCTGTCAACAAATTGCGATAGCCTGGTCGTCACTCAGGCCTAGTGAGCTCTCTATTATCGACTCAGTCGCTCACAGGTACTGTGCTTCCTAATATTAGTGAGCATGGCAATTTCCCCTTTAACCATCCATTTGTCACCTGAAGCTGAATTATTAGGCGCCATTGATTTCTACCGCATATGCAGTGACAATCACTGTCATTGCCAATAGGACAGTTAATGGGATCAGTTCACACAGAGTTATATCTAGTACATCCTAGTATACATCCATGTAAATGTGAAAGTAAGTATATGTCTGTCTGTTACCTTTTTACACGTTAACGGCTGAATGGATTTTGATAAAATTTGGCACACAGATAGAACATAATCTGGGTTAGGACAAAGAAAGAAAATTCATTTATTTAGCACAGACTAAAAGACACACAATACACCAGATACAGACATCCTCATCTGCCTAGCCTTTTCCCTTTTTTATGTTGGAGTCGGCTTCCAGTCTAATCGGACGCAGCGGAGAACCAGTATTTTACATGGAGCGACTGCCTATCTGACCTCCACAACCCAGTTCATCGTCATCGTCATCGTTTCAGCCGATAGACGTCCACTGCTGGACATAAGCCTCCCCCAATTTTGGGAGGGTTTGCCATAATCGCCACGCTTGGCAGGCGGGTTGGCGATCGCAGTAGGTATGGTATGATGATGGAATACATAAAGAACGCTGCTGCCCATTCTCCGGCACACGCATTCTGCACAACCCAGTTACTGAGTTATAATTAGAGATGGGCGGTGGGTAAATACCCATCGGGTATTTACCGGGTAAATACCCAATTTGGGTATAAACAGGGTTTTTACCCGGTAAATACCCAAAAGCATGGGTATAAACTATAAACACTTTATGGAACGTTTTATTTAATAAAGTTTAGGTGAATTTTAGCCCGTTTTTTTTTTAACTCATCCGTTGTTATAAGTTCGGCTACTTTCATATGTTTTTCGTCTCAAAGCCTGATTAAATTGCTTTATTAACTGATCATAACTGTAATTTTAGCATAAATGTAAAATTTCTTTAACTGATTTGATGAAGTTTCTATATAGTGAACGACACTTAAACACGTGATTGTAGTCATGAAAACAAACAACTTTTACTATGGGACCAAACCTGAAATCGCGAAAAAAAAATCTGCTGGTCAGTACATTTGTGTTCGCCTAACTGGTCAAAATGTACTGAACTTGGCTGATTTTCCTCTTTATATAATGTCCTTTCATTTAATTTGGAATCGGAACTCCCTTTTTAGGGTTCCGTAGCCAAATGGCAAAGAACGGAACCCTTATGGATTCGTCATGTCTGTCTGTCCGTTCGTCCATCTATGTCACAGCCAGTTTTTTCCGAAACTATAAGAACTATACTGTTGAAACTTGGTAAGTAGATGTATTTTGTGAACAGCATTAAAGTTCATTTCAAATAAACTTGCGATAAAGTTTGTTCACCTCCTTCTACTAATGTATCCCAATATTTCCAAACGATACGATAAAAATTTATGGGCAGTGTCGGTAACACGATCAAAACAAGTGTATTGTGGTAAGAGGCGACCTTGTCGCATGACAGTACATGCAACAAGGAATGGATTACAAACCTTTTGGTCAAAATTATGATCTGTCGTTTTTATTTATTTTATATGGGCAGACTATAAATATTGAATAGGTATGTTTTGTCGATTTTCCCGGCTAGTCGGGCATATCTATAATTTATTTTTGTAATACTAATATAAAACGAATAAATAGTATTATTTTTATATACTTAAATATTTAATGCTTGAGGTTCAATGATTCGCTTTCTTCGCCATCTTGTTTGGGCTGGTTTAGGTTGATCCATTGTCACTTCTTCACTCATTACAAATAATCAAAGTAACAAAACAACAGTAATAACAAAATAATAATAAACGCGAGAAAACTTTCCAAGTAAAGTACACAAGTTGACTAGTCTATCCCAAGCGCATTCCAAATTCGGAATGACGGAAGGACATTATTACAAAATGGCGGACAGGTGATGTGCCCCTGACGGCAAACTCGACGCCAAGTAAGAAGGCATAACTCAAAATATCGTATTTACTAGTAAGGATGTTAAAATTTAGTTTTTTTTTGTTAGTTGCTTATTTTCATGAATATAAGTTAATTTAATTGAATAAATCCTGATATAACATATTCTTGTACTGAAATATAAATTAAAAACCTCAGTAATCTCGAAAAAGAAAAGTTCGACATGTTATCTTTTTTTTTAAGTCCGTAAACAATAGCATATTATAATTTCCGTGTTTAAATGTGTATTCTAGAAATTGAAAAAAAAACTACTAAATTAATTCCCAAAATTATTACATTTATTGAAATTAATATAAACAGATTTAAAGATTTATTTTTAAATTATTTATGTCAAGCCATTGTATTAATTTATCTATAGTATTATTAATGTCAGTCTCATGATTATTTCTAAAATTGTTACATTTTTCTGTCGCTATAATAATAGCTATGTCATCAGCAAATAGTATACATCGATGGTCAGTTATATTAATAATATCATTTATGTACAGCAAGAACAGGACAGGCCCCAGTACACTTCCTTGTGGTACACCACATGTATTGTGCCTGTATTCTGATGAAAAAGGCACCTTAACTTGGTTTTCATCAATTTTATCAATAATGACTCGTTGTTGTCGGTTACTGAGATATGATTTTATCCACTGAAGTGTAGGACCCCTGATACCTACAAGTTCAAGTTTTTTGAGCAACAGGTTGTGAGAAACTAAATCGAAGGCTTTTGAGACATCAAAAAATAGCCCAGTGGTCAGATTTTTATTATTGATATTAGTAACTACAGCCTTTACCAGGGAGAATATTGCCAAAGTAGTGGACTTGTTTTTCTGAAAGCCATATTGGTCTTTGCTAATTATATGAAATTTATCACAATAGTCAATTATTCTTCTATACATGCACTTTTCATATATTTTGGACAATATGGGTATTAACGTTATAGGACGATAGTTATTAACCTTTTGAACGCCAATGTCGGCTATAGCCGACATGAGCAAGCGTGCCCTGTGCGCCAACGACGGCTATACTCGACAAAAAACAGGTCGCAGAAAAATACAAAATAAACCTATTAAATCATTACTTTTATGTATTTTATTGATACACCTTGAAATTAAGATTTTCGGGCTTGGCGTACAGGGCATAGGAATACCGATATGGCGTGGCGGTGAAAAGGTTAATATCTGATAATGTATTTTATCAATAAATATTTGTTACGACATGCTGTGATATTCAAATAGTCTTTAATTTAAAACTACTATAATCAAATGTAATATAAACCACCTAATATAATATGTAAAAAATACAGACGTACAATTTTTATATGATTTGTTAGTAGAAAACTATTCTTTGCTGACACCATTTGCATTTCATGCATAAAACACATTTGATAAACATTTTTTATTGCTTAAAGTGTATAAAAGACTTAAAACAATAATGAAAAAGTAAATACCCACCATTTGGGTATTTACCTGGGTAAAAACCATGCATTTGGGTATTTTGGGTATTTACCCGGTATTTACCGGGTAGAAACCCATCTCTAGTTATAATACGAACCCCTTGGTAAGACTGGTTGTCAGACTTTCGGGCTTCTGACTACCCGTACCTAACGACTGTCAAAGATCCACGAATGACAGCTGGGACCAACGACTTAACGTGCTTTCCGAGGCACGGAGAGGTCTCGGTATGTAAAGATCCACAGACCAACCGCGGCAAGCGTAGCTTAACCTGATCGATCGACCTGTGTGGCTGTTATTATTTAGCCACGGGACCCTCAAAATATACGTCTCTGTTATCGTTGTTATTTCCCAACACCAGACAGTCATGTTGTCAGAAAAAAACTTTTAAATTAGGTAAGTTTTTCGGGCAGAAATAGATCACACCGAAATATGTACACACGTAGGATAGGCGTGAATTATTTATGTTTTATATTAAATAGATCATGGCTACGAAACATCCTTTGCAAGAACAGACCAAACATGTCAAAATACCCCACTATTTGCTCTCTGGCAGTTAGAGAGAAACTTCCTTATTTAATTTTTTTCATTCTGCATTAAAAAACGCTCTATTAAAACACGTTAGAAAACCTTCCAGCTTGTCAACCATATCATCAAAAACAACCTATATTCAGCCATCAAGGCCAGGTCGAACACACGGTGGTTGTTAATTGAATCGAGGTGATCTCGCTCGACTGACTGCCTCGCGGCTACCCGATAGGTATCGATACTGGCATCGATAAAATATTCATCTATTTCTCATACTGGTGACGGTATCGTGTCATCTAACACCGTTATTAGTGCATTACTTACGCAAGTGTTATTATGTATATCTAAATACTTTGTAGCTGGAGTATACGTCGTAATTAACATCCTAATCCTTGCCTCATGTTCGTGAACGGGCGCCGTCAGAAGGGCCTGGTCATCTCTTGGCTACCACGGCTTATTTTAATTTAATTTAATATTTTAATTGTTTTAAGGGTTGCATACCCAAAGGGTAAAAACGGGACCCTATTACTAAGACTCCACTGTCCATCTATCTGTCTGTCACCAGGCTATATCTCATGAACCGTGATAGCTATACAGTTGAAATTTTCACAGATGATGTATTTCACTTGCCGCTATAACAACAAATACTAAAAACAGAATAAAATAAATATTTAAGGGGCTCCTCCCATCCCATACAACAAACGTGTTTTTTCGGCGTTTTTGCCTTGTGGTACGTAACCCTGTGTGCAAGTCCGACTCGCACTTGGCCAGTTTTTTATTTTGTTATCGTTTGTTTAAGTACGGTCGCTTTTAACGTTCTGCATCGTTCTTCCAACATGATTGATGTAACCAATATTTTAATAAACATATTTTGATTTTAAAAAGTGTCCGTGGAGTTTCTTACCGGTTCTTCTCCATAGGAACCTTCCTATGTGTGTGTAGTTAACTTTAGTGAAGTTTTAATTAACTGTGAATTGTTGGCAAAAGTGGTAAAGCGTTTACGAGGTTGACTATTTACCTACCTACTGGAAATCATTATCTGCCTTTGTTTTTCCCAACTATCTTGGGGTCAGCTTCCTTCCAGTCTAAACAGACCTCCACAACCCAGTGACTGGGTACTACGATACCCCTTGGTAAAACTGGTAGTCAGACTTTCAAGCTTCTGACTACCCGTAACGACTGTCAAATATATACAAATGACAGCCGGGATTAACGGGTTAACGTGCTTTCCGAGGCACGGAGGGATCTGGATGTGTAATAGATGGTCACCCATCCACGAACCGACCACTGCAAGCGAAGCTTAACCTTCGTTTGACCCGTGCGGCTATTATAATTTAGCCACGAAGCCAGGGACCTACTGGCGAAGCAATATCTAAAGAAAACTGTAACGCTTTGTCCGTATCGTAGCCTATCTATACTACCTAGGTACGTAGGATTTATTCCGGTCGGATCCCCTGATCAGGGGGCCTAAAAAGGCCACTTTGGCAGAATCATAAAGGGATAACATGATAAACAGTTAACTGTTAAGTTAATCGTATCAAATCCCATTGGTGAAGCATTTTTGTCTGTTCTAAAATACTAATCAATCCAATACAAATCCAATCCCAATCTCTTTGATTATACCTACGTAGTGCAGCGAAAAAAAGAAAAACACGGACTGTCTTTGCCTGTCTTTGTCTTTGTCTTTGCTGTCTTTGTTTTCATAATGTTATCCTTTTATGATTCTGCCAAAGTGGCCTTTTTAGACCCCCTGATCCCCTGCTGGTTATTCTTATGTTTTAATTTCTGCCAGATCCACTATAACTAGATCTGTTCCCCTTAATCTTTTTGACAGGTAAGTACAGTCAAGAGAAAAACAGTTGTTCATGTAAAAAATGTTTATTTTATGGTAATAGTCTCTAGTTCCTGGTTCCGAAAGTCCAATAACGGATCGTTCTGTTCACCGGATCGTAAATTCACGGTGCAATGGATGTTGTTAAATTGATAAAATGAAAGCTTTGTGATTCGCTAGGACAACGTACAGACACCAGCACATCAAGCTACTACAATCTGTCAAATCAGCCATGTCAGCGGGAAAATTTACCACTTTCTGGTAGCTTTATGTGCTGGCGTTTGTACTTAATTGGGTCGTGAAAAAGTATTTTACTGGTTAAGATGAAGTACCTAACTTACTGGCAATAACTTGATGTTAGTTTTAATAATGTGACACGTGTGTATGTGTGTGTGCACGTTAAGCAGTTGGTCCCGGCTGTCATTCGTGGATCTTTGACAGTCGTTACGGGTAGTCAGAAGCCCGAAAGTCTGACAACCAGTCTTACCAAAGGGTATCGTATTATCCAGTAACTGGGTTGTGGAAGTCAGGAAGGCATTCGCTCCATGTAAAATACACCAGTATTACATGAAGCGACTGCCTCCAGATTTAGCTGCATCCGGTTGGACTGGAAGCCGACCCCAACATAGTTGGGACAAGGGTAGACAGATGATAAGTTTTAATAATGTGAGGAAAATAGGCACCTCCTTGTAATCACGCATTATTGAATAGGTATATCGTGCGAAGTACCTACTTTGTTTTAAAATAAAAGATATCCTATGGCACTCAGCAAAAGTGTAGCTTTATTAGTGAAATAATTTTTGAAATCGGTTCAGTAGTTCCGTTTCCCCCAAAGACTATATAACCACTACACCACACACCTCCACACACCGATTATGTACACCTTACTTCCCGTGGGTGTCGTAAAAGGCGACTAAGGATCGTACCGGAGAATGGGCAGCAGCGTTCTCTATGTATTCCACCATCATACCATACTGCGATCGCCAACCCGCCTGCCAAGCGTGGCGATTATGGCAAACCCTCCCAAAATTGGGGGAGGCCTATGTCCAGCAGTGGACGTCTATCGGCTGGAACGACGATTTATGTACAGACTCACAAAATTCTTTTTTTTTTTTTGCAAATATGGGTAGCTAGCTGCGCCTCGCGGTTTCACCCGCATAAGTGTCGAACCCTTGGGAATATCGGAATAAAAACTATCCTATGTCCTTCCCCGGGATGCAGTCTATCTCTCTGCCAAATTTTATGGAAATTCGTGCAGTGGTTTAGGCGTGAAAAGGTAACATACAGACAGACACAGTCACTTTCGAATTTCTTATATTAGTATGGATTGTGTAAGTATAGATAAACACATACGACACACACACGTCACATATACTTATTTTTACATTTATATCTGTAACTTATATGGTGTACATAATAAAGAGTAAGTATTCTGTTCTAAACATCTTTTAGAATTCGACATGTAAGTGATATGCCAAAGTCAATAAATTATCCAGAAATTTGGTCAAATCGGGTATCGGGTAACCGGGAATCGGGTAACCGGGTATCGGGTAGTGGCGTCATCTTTTAACACCAACCAGAATAATAATTAGTTTAATTGGTAGTCGATCTCAGATATGGTGTCGACTGCCCAGTAACGGTTCAAGTACTTTAGACTTACTGCGCTCAGACGAGGGTCTCACTGAATTGTTGAGGGGGAATTACTTACGTTTTGGAGGATTACCGTGTTTATCTGTATCATTTATTTGTGAAGGTATACTTAGTACTTACAACTTCCTCAGAGGAGGATACATGAGATGATACTTTTAGCCGCATTTAGCCAAAATGGCTGTCTTCATCAAATACTTACGATGAAGCACCAAGATGGACCTTTATACTCTCTCCTGCGGAGCTATTGTGTAAAAATCTCACCGTGAAAACTTAGGTGAAGTGAGCGT
The DNA here is from genome assembly GCA_916614155.1 of Mesoligia furuncula. Lineage (NCBI taxonomy): Eukaryota > Metazoa > Arthropoda > Insecta > Lepidoptera > Noctuidae > Mesoligia > Mesoligia furuncula. Next base: position 5,393,849 of record OU744793.1, on the reverse strand, counting down.
GGAGTGAGCTGTCAATAGTGTCAATTCCTAGCAAAACCAAACTCACTTCACCTAAGTTTTCACGGTGAGATTTTTACAGAATCCACCGGCTGTATACAATGTACAGACGCCAGCACATCAAGGTACTACAATCAGTCAAATTTCTTTAATAGATTTTCATCTTTATCGCTAAAACATAAGGTTCAAAGTTGATTAAAAAAATTTGACAGTTTCGGGTAGCAAGATGTGCATGGCGTCTGTATTTATAGCTAAACTTGAGGGCCTAGACAAAGTGAAACACTTTCAGTGATACCGAACAGCTTGTACCACAAGTTGTAGTCCATTCACAGTTATTTTACATCTAATTTAACTGTCAATATCATATTGATCTTTAATCTCGTAACAATAAGGTTGCTGTTTAGTTGCTACAACCGTCAAGTCTGTCAAAATCACAGTGATCTTTATTTTTGTTGTTATAAGGTTGCTTTTGGGTTGCAGCTGTTAGGGGTAAAATAACTATTAATACCTCAATCCTTGTCTACGCCCTTAGGTGCATGGATCGTGCATTAGACATGATCACATGACAGAAACCAAAAAAAAAATCCAAAAGCAAAAGCAAAAAGTAAAAAAAAAATGTCAAGAAGAATATTGTAGCTATTATTGAGTTTTTATAACCTGCATATATCCATCAATCGACTTGAAGCCTTCAAACTTGAAACCTATTGATCAATAATATAGCAATTTATTTCAGTCGAACAGCTGCTAAGAACTATGTTATTTCAGGCCATTATCAATTCTCGTGCCGCTAAGAATACTTCAGTCTTTCATTAAATTTTCAACATGGCGCGTACGAGTGACATTTCAAAAGTTGCTGTCAAAATGTAATCGTCGCCATCTTTAAACTTTTATTGTGTCAAGGGATTATAACTCTTATCTCAAGAGCAAACACGTGAACAAAGTTTATAATTTACCGGACATAAAGGATGTAAATTAGCAAGTTAATCTATATATATAAAAGAAAGTCGTGTTAGTTACTCCACTTATAACTCAATAACGGCTGAACCGATTTAGCTGAAAATTGGCAGGGAGGTAGTTGAGAGCCAGGAGACGGACATAGGATACTTTTTATCCGGTTATTTAAAAAAAAATTGATCCGGTTTTAGACAGACATAATATTTAATACTTTTATTTACTTATAGGAGTAGGGTAGGAGTAGTGTAGGAGTAGGTTAGGAGTAGGGTAGGAGTAGGGTAGGAGTAGTGTAGGAGTAGGTTAGGACTCTTAGGAGTAGGGTAGTAGTAGGGTAGGAGTAGTGTAGGAGTAGGGTAGGAGTAGGGTAGGAATAGTGTAGGAGTAAGGTAGGAGTACGGTAGAAGTAGGGTAGGGGTATGACACCACACGAACGAAGTAGCGCCGGGCAGCTACAAATAATTTATATGGCAAAACAACGTTTGCCGGGTCAGCTAGTCTACGTATAAAATTAACTTATGTTAAAGTACAGGGTGGAATTTTCGAAGCGTACCTACCTGGAGGGAAAGTACTCTAAATACTGAAAACAGCAAATTTTACTTAAAGGAAACATTCCTTTATTTTTAAAAAGACAAAATACTGCATTTAAAGATTTTAGAAAATACGCTTGCCACACCCGGGAATCAAACCGACTAAAATCCGAAAAAATAGTATCCTGTGCAGAATTACCACTGCCTATGTTAATAACCATTTTAATACCTGGATTGGTACAAACAGCACAATCAGATGGCCTGCGAGATCTCCAGATCTCATCCCTTTAGATTTTTTTTTATGGGGATATGTAAAAAATCATAATTACTAAAAATCCTATACAACTGTAAACGTAGGTATATAATAAAAATGCTTTTTTAGTTTATAGACATGACCGAAATAAACATTAGGAAAAAACTTGGGTGTCAATGAAAAATAATTTTAGAAAAAGCGTACGAGCATTAACGAGCTCAGTTCATTAAAGTTTCTAACTGTAATAATGGTTCATACAAGAAGAAAATTAAGTTTATTTGTTTTAAATAATGCCGTACGCATTTGCTCGCAAATAAACCACATTATAACCCTCCATCCATAATACCCAAACACCAGCGGTTCAGTTAGAGCCTTCAAAACTAATCCCACACAAGGAAACAAACAGACGGCTTTGTTCTCTTTTACATTCGAGCAAAGAAATAAAAATAAACTATATTATTCTACATAAAAACAACTGGTGGCGCCTAACACCAAATACTTGAGCGGAAATATAAAATTGTTTGCGTTTATCCCAGACGCAGGGAGCTGGATCAATTAAATAGTAGACTGTATAATGCGGGGGTGAAAAGTACGTGGGTTGGTCTGACTTTTCAAAATACGACACGAATTAGGACGACGAAAATTGTACATGGACAAAGGAATTTGGCAGGAAAATGCAACACCACTGACCTGTAGATTCCTCCACGTCGGCCGGCAGAAGGTTCGACTTTGCTGGATCAGGGCAGCGCACGAGAGGTCGCACAGACGCCTTTCACAGCATAAACACGCACTTTTCGTAGTGTTCCAGATAATAGTTCGTAAATACTTCGCAACAGTTCGCAACCGTAAATTGGCAATAAATTAACAAGGGAGCATGTCATGGACCACTGCTCTCGTTGAAGGCAACAGCAATAGTCCGGGGTTGCATGTGGGAAAAGGATAGGACACGATAGGATAGTGACGCATTTTGCAAGTCATATTAACTTCTACCCTATAATGAAAATAATAAACTAATACGAAATCCAACAACAACTAACTATGGTGATATGAAACGTATCGGGGTTGTAAACAACTTGATATTTATACGAGCTTAGAAGTTTGCGTTTATGGGCAGTAGAGGGTTACTTATGGTCCTTAATGGCCGACTGGGGCTTATAATATAACCGTATTATCTTGTTGTAGTATGACTATGGGTCAGACAGTGCTTCTGGTTGTTAGAGTTAATTAATTTGGTGATAAATTTAATGATTTACAGTCTGGGTTAGTCAAGAAAACTAGACTAGAGTAACTTAGTAAGAGCTCTGTTTGGAGTCGAGACTTTTTACTACAAAAGTCTTGACTGATTAATGTTTTTACCTTCAATCCAAACTGAGTTCCTATATATTAGGCTAAGATCTAATTAACCAATGGCGCCGATTCTGTTGTTCACCAACTAAACTAATTTAAGTTCAGTCACCTTTTTCTTTCTATTTCATTAAGAAAAGGACAGAAGATAAATATTAGTTTCGTCCTGTCAAATTAGCCAGCGTCTGACGTAATTTGACGTATTTTTGCCAATTTTTTAATCTCCTCTAAATTGTCTATGGAGTATCTTAATTTGACAGGACTAAACTAATAGGTATTTATCTTCTGTCCTTTTCTTAATGAAATATAAAGAAAAAGATGCATGAACTTAAATTTAGTTTAGTTTGTGAACAACAGAATCGGCACCAATAGCTCTGACTGTATAAATAAAGTTTACGTTTACGCTTGCCCTTCGTGCATATGACTCTGTGTAGACCAGGGGGCCTAAAAAGGCCACTTTGGCATAATCATAAAAGGATAACATCATAATATGGCGAAGAAAGTCCGTGTTATTCTTTTTTTCGCTGCACTACGTGGGTATAATCAAAAAGATTAGGATTGGGATTGGATTTGGATTGGATTGATTGTTATTTTAGCACAGACAAAAAAAATAACTGAAAAATCCTTTACCAATGGGATTTCATACGAACTTAACAGTTAACTGTCCGTTATGATTCATAATGTTATCCTTTTATGATTCTGCCAAAGTGGCCTTTTTAGGCCCCCATATGCAGGTTTCATCACGATAGTTCTTTCACCGATGTCAGCGCGATTTCAAGTTATGGTTATAATTAATATAGTTTTCACTCACGAAGCCATTCACGAAACGCCCACTCGTCATCATCCTCATTAAGATTCCAGCAGAAAGACGTCCACTGCTCGACAAAGGCATCCCCCAAGCGTCGCCACGAGCGACGTCGCGGTCGGCCAGTCCTAAACACTGATTAGGGTTTTCAAAATCAAATCGAATCAAATATTATGTTTATTTGTGAAAACTGGTTACACGGTGTTACAATGTTATAAAGTAGGTATCACTATGTACCATGGCATACAAACATTATAAAATGACATGTAACGAAAATCCATACTAATATCATAAATTCGAAAGTAACTCTGTCTGTCTGTATGTTACATTTTCACGCCTAAACCACTGGACGGATTTCGATAAAATTTAGCAGAGAGATAGATTGCATCCCGTGGAAGGACATAAGATAGTTTTTATTCCGATATTCCCACGGAATCAACATTTATGGAGGTGGAACCGCGGGGCGCTGCTAATATTCAATAAAATAGTAATTAGGGAAAATAATTTTGGACCTCTTGGACGCAGCTTTTAAAAAGCCTCCAACATGTTTGGTAACGAAACTATATTCATGGAAAATCCCATATTGACCACAATATAACATTTTCAAGGAAAATACCCTCCTAATTAATTCAACCCTAGTAAATCCGGTGGGTTCGCTTCAAAAGGCGGATGAAAGGAAAGTGTTGCCTTTCAAGAGATTCAATGCCTTCTTGAAGCTTAAATAAACCCAATTATATACACAATTTGGGGTAGCATAATTCCTTGAAGTACCACTATTTATTCAATTGGGTATAATTCGTAGAACCTATTATAAATTTACCTATACCTTTTTTGGTGCGTAGTAAGTACTCGCAGTCGAACCAAGGTAACCGACATAGCCCGAAGAATTGCCAAACTTAAGTGGCAGTGGGCAGGGCACATTGCTGGGCATTGGGGCCGAAAGGTTCTGAAGTGGCGACCGCGTACCGGAAGACGTAGCGTTGGAAGGCCTCCCACAAGGTGGACCGGCGACCTTGTGAAGGCCGCAGGAACCCGTTGGATGCGAGAAGCACAGAACCGGTCGAAGCGGAGGTGCTTAGGAGAGGCCTATGTCCAGCAGTGGACGTCTTTCAGCTGAAATGATGTGGTACTCGCAACTGGCGTGCGTCTATGACCAGCGGGGTGAATCCGTAACACATTATCAATCGGAATCAGTTTTCATTGCGTTATTTACGTGTTGAGCAGATACATTTTTCGAACTTATGAAGCAATGCAATTTGCTTCAAAATTATTCAGATTCCGATTGATAATGTGTTACGAAATTGCCCCGCTGATGTATGAATGTAAACGAAGCAGAAGGAGTATGTAAGGATCGTAGGAGGTGGTGTACCATAGTTTCTGTCTACCCCCATTGGAAGATGGCGTGAGTTTATGTATGTATGTAATCTGTATTCGCGACTTGTTTGCCAAAAATGTAAACAATTATAAGTTCATAGGAAAAATAACTTTAAATCCTACACTATAAAGTGCAGTTTACGCTACAACTTGCAAACGTTTTTATAAGTCACTCTGAAATCAACTTAATTACCATTAAAATAAAATTGATATTTGTTTAACTCGTTGTTCACAAGTTCTAGGAACTCGTGAAGCAGTTTCTTGGATCCCGAGGAAAATAATGCCTTGCTTTTTGCTTAGAGTTTTCTCCAACGATTAACTTTAGTAACTTGACTCGCCAACATTAAAAAATAGATGGGAAAAGTTGGTAACCTCAAGTCCTTCCACGGGTTTCAAGTACCAACTTACTTCACTGCCACGCCATCAGTTATAAAGCTTTATCTTGTTTGTACTTGAACCTGTAAATCCCCATTTACACGATGTAAGTTTCTTGCCGCAATAAAATTGAAGAAACAAATGACCATCGTCAAAACACTGTTTACATAGACGGTGCAAATCCCAACGTGTAAATCAGGCTTTATTATAACGGTACTTGTAATAAACAAGGTGTCAAATTTAAGGGATGGGGCCATAGAAGTTTCTATCATATATCTATGGATGGGGGGGCTCACTCAGTGTAAAGAAACTCAACCAACGTTATAGTTTCTTTTATTATAAGCACTTCTCCCGCGACTTCTACCGCGGACATTTCATATTTTCCCCTACAAAATTTAACACCTGACTGCTTCTGTCCTTATGATAGGATCCTCCTATGCTCATGGCCCTCTCGGGCCGGGGGCCCCCTCTAACTGGGGGCCCGTGGAATTTTGCCCCAATGCCAACCCTATGGTTACGCCACTGTGTCAGGGACGTCGACATGCAAACTGTAACCATGAACTCACCACATGACTCTAGACACCCTAGCGTAGAAATTGTTCGTCGGATGTCAAACAAAACAAATCTGTTGTTTCATAAAAAAGTGTAATAGAAAGGTACTATCGCGGACACACCCGCCTGACCACCACTAAGTTCATTTTTGCTTGCACTCAAAAAATAGAAGCGCTCTAGAGAGCACTTCTATTTTCGAGTGTTTTATTTTTTTCTTACTAGAGTAAGCGCGCCAAGGTCAAACAGTACGCAATTCACAAAAGGAGTACACGTGATGCGTCACAGCTGCGCAGTGTAGGATGCAACTAATTGCGTTCTCGCTTTCCTAATAGGGGAAAAACTTTAAGGGGGCGTAGCTTTGCGCCGCCGCAGAATTTAACCGAAACAATTTTTAAGTGATCAGGCGGAAAAGGCCGCTGTGGTACTCATCTCATCTGCTCAGCCTTTTCCCAACTATGTTGGGGTTGGCTTCCAGTCTAACCGGATGCAGCTGAATACCAGTATTTCACATGGAGCGACTGCCTATCTGACCTCCACAACCCAATTACTAGATAATTCGATACCCTTGGTAAGACTGGTTATCAGACTTTCGGGCTTCTGACGACCCGTAACGACTGTCAAAGATCCACGAATAACAGCCGGGACCAACGGCTTAACGAGCTTTCCGAGGCACGGAGAGGTCTTGACTTGATATGTAAAGATGGTCACTCATCCACGGACCAACGGCGGCAAGCGTAGCTTAACCTGATCAATCGACCCGTGTGCTGTTATTAAAAATGTATGGAACAGCAAATTTATTAATAACCGACGAAAAAATTCAACGCAGGGTGTTCATAATCATGATTGTACTCCATGGTAATATATGATCCATGGTAACAGGTTCGCGTCGACAGCCCTGCCTCCCTGGTACCTATTATGTTATATCTGTGTAAACTTCTTTCCACAAGGTCTTCGTAACAAGGAGTCTAATATGTGTACCTACCCTAACCTACCAGCTAGATCTATACTAATATTATAAAGAGGTTAAGTTTGTATGTAGGAGGTAATCTCTGGAACTACCAGTCGGATTTGAAAAAATCTTTTTGTATTTGATAGCCCAATTCTTGAGGAAGGCTATAGGCTATTTAACATTATGCTATGGCCCTTAGGAGTCGAGCAAAAAGAAAAAAAAAACAGAAAGAGCGCTAAGCAAAAATTAAGTTATAGCGCGGGCAGGCGATGAGATGGCGACTGGGTAGGACGGGGGAACAACAAATTTCACGCGGACGAAGTCGGGGGCAGCAGCTAGTATAACATATAGCTAGAAAAAACGTTGTACTATTAATACCCTTAACCTGAGTCAAGCCAAGTGTGAGCAGCATGCGAGGGGTTAAGCAAGATTACGTGAGCTCACTATCAGTGGCCAGTGGAGGGTTAACAGGATAAATAGGCCAGTAGGACACTGCGCTGAGCCTTGGAAGAAAACGGTCGATTTCGTGTTTATGCGGTTGAAATAATCTTGTATACTTGAAATCGCACTGACATCGGTGAAAGAACTATCGTGATGATTTCATCATGATAGTTCTTGACTTGTAAATATAAGTCTTAAATCGCTAACCCGTCTTGAGCAAGCATGATGATTAAGGCTCATGCCTTCTCTGTATGAAAAAGGCAGTAGGACCTGCAGTGGGACGATAATGTGCTGGTATATTATTTTTATTATTAATTTTTAATTATTTTAGGGTTCCGTACCTGAAAAGGGAACTCTTATAGGATAACTTTGTTGTCCGTCCGTCCGTCCGTCTGTCCTAAAGGGAGATAGATAAATCTCGGGAACGCGTGGAGGTGTCGAGTTGAAATTAAAACCATATACTCAACTGTACAGTCCCTTGAAGCTGTGAAAAAATCAAACACCTAAGTTAACGTAAAAAAAAATACGGCCGTTTATGCCGCAAAAAACGTATTTTCGACACTCAAGGGAATCAAATTTTAATTACTTAATTAAATAATTAACTATTTAATTTACTTCCCGTTGACCTATAATCATGAAATTTGGCAAGAAGCAAGATCATCTAGCACAAGTAAAGGAAAAAATCCGAAAACCGTAAATTTGTAGGTACTTTAAAAAAAACCAGTGATTTTATTATTATTTACATAGGTACCTACCTACAAAGTAGGCAACCCTCGGTGCACGAGTCCGACTTGCACTTGACCGGTTTTTTTAATTTATTTTTTGTTAGTTTCTACCTGTAGGCCTCAGACCAAATTAAAAATACATTGATTTACAACCATTTACAATCAAACTACACCTCACTATGTGCACACCATATTTACGAAACCGGCTTCACTTTACTGTTGACAGCCCCCCACCCTCCCCCCTCCTCGATCCCCTGCTTGTTAGTTAGTCTTCTGTAGGCATAGTTGACGAGCTGTCACAGATTTCAAGATTGTTGGTTGTTTTCAGTTTCAAGGCTTTCAAATGTAGCAAGACAATCGGGACTGACGGCTGAAAGTGTTCGCCGAGGAAAGGCCCTCCATGGGTTAAGGTCAACGTTTACAGATTCATTGCGCAAAGAAAGAAAGAAATTCATTTATTTATGTAGCTATTTATGTAGCACAGACTAAAAGGCACAAACATATTCTTCAAATACTAATCAGATAAAAAGTGCAAAGGGCGTTTTTTTTTTTTCTTTTGCGGATGGGAAATCATCAAATGACTCCTCCCGCTCTGGGTGGAGCGGAAGGGAGTGTCAGACTCTTACTGACTAAAACCCACCCGTGTTCCTTCCTTAGCCCTTTATGTTCCGGGCCAGCGGTAACCCTTTCGGACAATCCCGCTGACCCGGCAGGCTTCGGCCCTAAGGGGCCCCTCCTCGATGCTGACATCTCTTTGAGTGCAAAGGGCGTTACAAGAAATTAAAGTGATCGACTCGCGCCACGATTCAGCAGAACTATCAAATTTATGAGCTATGCTTCGACTTCTCTAAATATCCATTCGCCCCTCGACCCCTTAACATATTTGCTTGCTTTGTTTATTTGCTTTTGCAAGCGACACTACAATTTTGATTTAAAATTAAAATGAAAACATAGTTAGATTTTCAGTACGGATATTTCCCAAAAAATATACGTCTAACACCAATAATATTTTTACTTCGTGGTAAATACACATAAGACATCAATAACTACCATAAATAAAGACAATTAACCACATTTTTAAAGGAATTAAGACGAGAATGGTGTGTATAAAAAGAACACGACACGGCAAACGTGCTCTAACGAGTTGAGTTTAAAAGTTGTAATGCTGAACTATGAAGTAGTGACAGACTGCTGGCTCGACGCCAACGGAAAATTCATCGCACCTTAGTGGATGGTAAATGGACTTAAATTTCAATTGCTAAGTCTGTTAAATACAGAAAAATAAAAAAAATGGCGTGCTGAAGTTCTTAGTATACAGGGTTATTGGTAAAACATTAACAACCTCTTAAGAGGTCATTGTACTCATCATTATGAACAACTTTTACTATGGGAGCAAACCTGAAATCGCGAAAAAATAAAATCAGGTGTTCCCTACATTTTGACGAGTTATACGAACGTAATCTGTTGATGATATGAATCAGTTGAAAAGAAAGCATGAAAATACGTAAATAATAATCAAAAATCAAAAGTCATTTATTCAAATTAGGCTGAGAATGAGCACTTTACGAACATCAAAGTTACATAAGACAGTCCCCCAAAACGCCCGCCCTTCAAGCCCTAGTGCTTTCGCTGGGAAAAAAATTTAATGAACAGCAAATGCATTTTTTCTAATAGGTAAATTATTAAAGAGGTTAGCCGGTCTTTATTATAATAATAATAATATAATAATAATATATTTATTTGCAAAAAACACGGTATTCAAAGTTGTTGAAGTAAATAATTATAAGGTCCAGCATGTTTTGCTTAGAATTAAAGCATGCAAACTTGTAAGTGCTTAGCCTAACGTTATAAATTATACAAAACAAAAAGAAAAACTAGTCTATATTCCAAAAATTGCTTAATACTATAGAAATTATTTTTAGTCATAAATTTATATAACATAACCTTAAACAGCCTGCAGTTTAACGTTTTTAACGGTATTGGTAATTTGTTAAATATACATACACACATAGCTGGACAGCTCTTATTGTATTTTGCTGTCCTAGGAATCACTTCTGGTACTAGTCTGTGCTGGTGCTGATCACGCCGACTACGTGAGCTTAATTCCTCTATAGTTTTAAACAGCTCTATATGTTTTCGTATGAACATAGATACTTCATACAAATATAATGAAGGTAATGGTAGCAGACCAAGCTTTTTAAAAATAGGTTGGCAAGTTTCATCCGATGGAATCCCGTAAATAGCTCGTATACACTTTTTTTGGGCAACAAACGCTCTATTTTGGTCGGTACTATTTCCCCAAAAAATAAGTCCGTACCGTAAAGTGGACTCAACGTATGCCTGGTAAGACATCACAGCCGTTTTTATACTTGTGACCTTCTTGATTTGTCTAAGGGCGTACGCGAATTTATTTATTTTATTGCACACATGGTCGACCTGAGCTTTCCAATCTAGATGTTCGTCTACAACTACTCCTAAGAACTTAGTTTGTGTCACTTGGGTAAGTTTGGGAATGTTCATTTTAAAATTAAATTTATCATTGTGAGATTGATTGAATTGAATATATACAGATTTATTAAGATTAATAGATAAATTATTATTAATTAAATAGTTGATTAAATTGTCAATTGTATTATTTATGTCCGTTTCATGATCAGTAATGGTTTTAAATTTTTTGTCACTAGTAACAATAATAGAAATATCATCAGCAAAAAGGAAACATTTATGAATGGTTATGTCAACTATGTCATTTATGTAAATAATAAATAGGATAGGGCCCAATATACTACCTTGGGGTACGCCACATTTTACTTTTTATATTCAGATGCGCAAAGTGTCATGACCCTCTTTTCATTAAGTTTGGAGATAACTACACTCTGTTGGGGTTCCTTCTATTTGGCAGAATCTTGATACTCCGATTTTTATTTGGCATAACTCACATGGCATAATCTTATTTAATCGAATATTTTTAAGGCATAAAAATTATTTAGCATAACTTTTGTTTGGCAGAATATTTACGTGTCCGAATTTACAGTGGCATACTTTTATCTTGGCAGAATTTTGTTTCGCATAATTACCTTTGCCATAATTAATATTATGCATAATTTTGTTTAGCATAACATTTATTTAGAGATACGATTATTTGGTATGGGTGCATATTTGAACATCAAAAATTTAAATAGATGTATCTTATTGTAAAAATTAGTGTTCAAAACATCAAAAACTTATAATATATACGTGTCATAAAAAGTCAATACGTTGTGCTGCAAAATTTTGTGACAGAAACGAATCGCTGCGAAACCGACTTTACGCAGTCTTGTCTGCCCTACCCCTAGAGTGTAATTTAAACCCGCGTAGGCGTGGAGGGGTAGGGCGGCCCGCGAGCTGAGGAGCAGGTGGTTTGAAGGCCCGCCACCGCGGCTGAGGCTGGCCGGCGAAGCCGGCCAGCAAGCCGAAGCTGCGGTGGTGAGCGTTAAAACCATCTGTGACGATAAGCTCGCGTGGCGCCGCCCAAACCCCGCAGCGCCGGAGCCGTGACAGAAACAATGCTTGCTGCATGTTGCATGCCTGCTTGCATGCTGCATGCCTGCTGCATGTTGCATGCCTGCTTGCATGCTGCATGCATGCTGCATGTTGCATGCCTGCTTGCATGTTGTATGCCTGTTTGCATGCTACATGCATCCAAGCCGACAATATTTTTGTAATTAGCATTTAGGTTAGGGTAGGTTTTTAATGACTATCGATATAAAATGTATGCCAAAAGACGATTCTGACTGTGAATTTTCTGCGATATGATGGTTCTGCTTTTTAATTATTATGGATATAAACATTATGCCTAAAGATGATTCTGACTAACAAAATTATGAGTTTTGAATGTATGACAACTGAGTGTATGCGAAATGATTTTCTGCGAAATCAAGTTTATGCTATCCGTTGTTATGCAAAACAATATTATGACGTAAAAAGTTCTGCTATAAAAGGTAGACCCCACTCTGTTGTCTATCAGTTAAGTACGATGAAAGCCACTGCAGTGGCAATCCTCTGATTCCGACAGACTCTAGCTTTTTCAATAACCTTTCATGTGAAACTAGGTCAAACGCCTTTGACAAATCAAAAAATAAGCCCGTTGTTAGGTGATTGTTATTGATACTCGCCAGTACTGTTTTTAATAGAGAAAAAATGGCTAAGGTAGTTGATTTTCGTTTTTGAAAACCAAATTGTTGCTTGTTTATAATACTGTATTTTTCACAGTAACTAATTAATCTTTGGTACATGCATTTTTCATATATTTTTGAAAGGATGGGTATTAATGTTATAGGACGATAATTGTCCATATTAGATTTTTCCCCCTTTTTAATAATCGGCTTCACAAGGGATATTTTTAAGGCATTAGGGAACACACCCTGTGAAAAGGATAGGTTGATAAGATATGTCAATACTCCACTTATTTCATTAACACATATCTTAATTATTTTGGTGCTAAGTTCATCGTAACCCTCAGAAGTAGTGTTGTTTAGCGATAATATCTGTTGTCTTACCTCACTTTCGGTCATTGGCGTGAGGTACATTGAATTAGCAATAAGGTTTTTATTAGGGTATTTGGTGTTACAGTTTTGCGTTGGGATAGTATTTGTATAGATATTATTAAAGGCGGAAGCTATTTCTTCCGGTTTTGTTAGTACGGTGTTGTCAATTTTAATTTGTTCAATGTTATCTTTGGGGTTTATATTGTGTATTTCATTTTTTATAACCGCCCATGTGGCTTTACATTTATTGTCATTCTTGTCAATATACTTAATATTAGCATTACGTCTAGCATTGTAGATACATTTTTGTAACAGATTCGAGTATGTGGTATATTTGGTTTTGTTAGCTTGATTTTTATTTTTATAATATTGGTATCGTAGACAACGCTTGGTTTTAGAACTTTGTTTTAGACCTTTACTTATCCACGTTTGTTTTGTTTTTTTGTTTAAATCTATTTTAACCCTTTCCTTTGGAAAGCAGAGATTGTGAAATAGACATATTAATTCATGGAAGCAATCAAATGCCCTATTTGCATCGTTCTCCATGTATATGTTTGCCCAAGACAAGTTTTGTAAGCACTCTCTAAATTTATGTGTATTATCCAGATTGTTATCTCTTTTATAGGTGTAATATATTGCTGCTTTTGCTGTCAGAAACCTTAAAGGGAAGCTAAGCATTTGAACCGTTTCGTGGTCAGAGAGATGAAGTGGTAGTACTCTTGCGATGGCGTTAGGTATATTACTTAGAATATGGTCTATACAGGATGATTTACGAGTGGCTTCATTAATATGAATTTCAACATGATGACTACGGGCTATGTCTTGAAATACTTGCGTGATTTTTCCTTTTTTAAAAGTATTTATATTAAAATCACCTGTTAAAACTAAACGTGTTTTTGTATTGTATTTTTTGTAAATATCATTTAAAATATTATCTAACTTACTTAAAAATAGGTTAGGATCGGACTGAGGTGTTCTGTATATGCAGATTATGATTAGTTTTTCATTTGATAATTCTATGCCACAGGCCTCAAATGTATTTACGGAGGCATGTGTTTTTAAAAACGGCAGTTCTTTGTAACTAAGACCCTTTTTAATCAGAATGCAAGTGCCACCTCGTTGTTTTTCCCTGCAAAATTTTGAAGCCATTTCATAATCCGACAACTTAAGATAGTGTTCATGTCCTTTTTTAATAAATGTCTCAGAGAGGCAGATTACATGCGGGTCGTTGTGCGAAACTCGCAACTCCTGTAATGTCAATTCCAATATTTCTTGTTTATGCTAGATGTCGCGGTTTTAGGATCGAAAAAACAAGTTGTTTTTTGTAGTTGAACGGAAATAGTAAGGTATTGTACCTTTTTTAGGTTCAGTATTTAGTTCCGGTTTTGTGCTACTTTTGAAATCGGAGGGATTTTCAGTTTGAGTTTGGTTTTTACGACCAAAGTAGAATGGAATGGTTCCTTTTTTGGGTACATTGTTGGGACTTTGTTTAAGACTTGATCTGCTACTCACTATTTTTTTCATAAGTTCTCTCGGGCTTAGATAGTTTTCATTATAATCATTACAATCTATATAGTAGTTAATTTTTGTACATAATTCTGTTATATCAAAGGATTCGCTTTCCAGAAACTTACATTTTTTAAAGTGTTTGCATTCATTTTTCAGACGATAATTCAGCTTGCTAGGATCTAAGTACTCATTCTTAAACACATTTAATACAATAACCATATTGTTATAGAATGTATCTACTACAATTTGTAGTTGAGACAAAACATATTTCAAATTGTGATCATTTTCTCCTACACAGATTACAAGTTTATCATTAATATTTAATTTAGCTTGACGACAACTCATTACAATTTGATTACATAGAGCATTTGGTTTTGTGTCCGCTAGGATCTTATACTTTTCGTACTTTGTATTTTGTCTCGAGTGTATCAAGGCTGCTGCTAGACCGACGCATTGTTGGGAGCCGAAGATAAGTATTTTATTTGCAGTTTTATGTTTTTGCTCTTCAGTATAGATGGGTGTTTGTGTGTTCGTTTCCGCTACTCGTACCAACGAATTCTTGGACATTATGTTATTATGTTTCAATGTGTCAATCATTTTCTTATAAGCTTCAATTTGTTGATGTGCTTCTTTCAATATTTGAAATGAATACAGGCATTCTGCACTGAATAAAAATATGTAAGCCATTACCGATAATGAAAAATAAAATAAAAAAATATTTAATGGCATTGGTAAGATTTTTTAAACCTCGCATGGCCAGTGTTGAGCTTTTGTTTTGCTGTTATAATTATACTGCCAAAGAGGTTAGTAAAAAAAAACTTCTAGTATCTAGCAATTCTTCTTCTCTTACAATGATAACAAAACTTTTTCCGGGAACGTTTTAACAAGGAGTCTTCACTAGCGACTAATAAATACAATAATATACTTTATGTATGTATTCATTTGTATTATGTAAATGGTACACCACAGACTACCTACAGTATTTGTTTGTCCTTTCCCTTTTTAATCCATCCAAAGGTTGTCTTTAAAAAATCGCTCTTAGCGATAAGACCGCCCATTGTGTCACCCTTTGTACTGCAGTTTCTATATTTATGTCTGTAATTTATATGGTGTACAGTGGGCTGCATCAATTGGGTGGGTTTTCATACAACTGGGGTCAGTTGTATGAAAATTTTAATACAATTGGGGTACCCAATTGATGCAACCCACCGTACATAATAAAGAGTATTATATTCTATTCTATTCTAAATACAGCCCTCCTAATGTTTCTGAAAGCTACAAGCTACAATCCTTCTTAAAAACATGTCTATGCACTCATAAAACTTGTTATGATAATAAATCAAGCATTCGTGTATTGTTGGGGCGGTTTTTCTTTACATATTTCCTGTTTATCTGCACTGGGGACGGAAAACTGCGTCGATTGGCAATATCCGAGCCCACATAACATAATAATTGATTTCCATGTGAATGCAGTATTCTTTTCGTTTTTATTGGAAGATTGTTTTCCATGCATATTTCAGAGTTGACGATGTTTTGGAGGCACATAGGCAAATATTTTGTTGAAAATAAATGCGGGTATTGTGTGCAGTATGCAGCCCAGAACATAATATTTTAGGAAAATAATCATGATAGTGTGGTGAAAACATAATACAACTAATTTGATACGATAAAAAAAAATCATGATGATACCTTCTTTTTACAATAAAAACCATACTAAAATACATACAATCATTCAGATTTTTTGTCACAACAACATACTAAAACACTAATGTTTTAATTTATTAGTCCAAACAATAGATTTTTTATAAATAGATAATTGCTTCATATATTAATAAAGCTATCATTAAAATGTTAAAAGTACCTATAATTTTAATATTTTAGTGATAGGCTTTAGTCTAGACTTCATAATTATCAAACGTGAAACAGCTATGATATAACGTCGAATATATCTAATTACTATAACTAGGTAGGGATATGTTTGTAGGCATAAGTTTTGCAGGCAAAAGTATAATATTTTTCACTAAACAAACGAGGGTCGGTGCGTACCGTAATTATAAAACGCTTTCACAAAGTAAGGGTTATAAGGGGACTGTCACACTACAGGATGAGCGGTGAAGGGATAAAAGAGTTGCAATAAACCAGTGTGAAGGTAATAGTTGTACAGCACCCTAATCGCGTAATACACTTTCAATCACAATCTGAATCATTTTGAAGGATATAGCTAATTCCATTGCTGCATATGTCCAAAAAAATTGTCTGTTCAACAACGTAACTGAAGCAATGAATGTGGTTGCTTCATACCAAATCGTGTGGGTGAGTACCATTTTTAGGGTTTCGTACTCAAAAGGTAAACCCCTATTACTAAGACTCCACTGACCGTCTGTCTATCTGTCTGTCACCAGGCTGTATCTCATGAACCGTGATAGCTAGACTGTCGAAATTTTCATAGATGATGTATTTCTGTTGCCGCTATGACAACAAATACTAAAAACGGAATATAATAAATATTTAAGGAGGCCCCCTTACAAAAAACGTGTTTTGTTGTGTGGTGGTGGTACGGAACCCTTCATGTGCGAGTCCAAATCGCACTTGGCCAGTTTTTTTTGTGCTCTTTAGAAAATGCAGTGTAACATTAACACTCAACATCTCTGCAATCTTCGTGTCATCCGAACATACTGCACGAGTCACAAAACTAAAAAGACATAACCCTCCTTCTGGCGCACGCAAAAAATAGCGCTTAAGTAGCCAGACTATCGCTTAGCTCTCAAAGGACCTTTACCCTCTCCTTTGAAATGTAAGCTTAAAAACGTGTTTCAAAAACTAGCGAGTCGTAAAACACGACTACACTTTGACCCGACGTTTAAAACCCTTGCTGTGACGTCACACACATTTTAGGATGCCATGGACCTGCCAGTTAGAATACCTACGGCAGTTTAGTTAGGGTTTGTTGTTTTAGAACAACAATTATAATTTTATTGTGGAAATTAGAATAAAATATTTCCAGCTGGTATCCTGGTAGTCATCTGCCTAACCCTTTACCAACTATGTTGGGGTCGGCTTCCAGTTTAATCGGATGCAACTGAATACCAGTGTTTTACATGGAGCGACTGCCTATCTGACCTCCACAACCCAGTTACTGGGTAATACGATACCCCTTAGTGAGAGTGGTTGTCAGACTTTCGGGCTTCTGACTACCCGTAACGACTGTCAAAGATCCACGAATGACAGCCGGGACCAACGGCTTAACGTGCTTTTTGACGACGAGATATAAAGCAGAGCAGAAGTGCTTGGCCAGACGGCACTGGTGCGGGACGCCTGCGATCTGTCTGACCAGTCAGATGAAAAAAATTAGTTTTGCTTTTGATACCCCATTTTTTGAGGAAGGTTTAGAAGGCTAAAAGCTTTTTAACATCATGCTAGGACTTTGAGGAGGCGAGTAAGCAGAAAAAAGTTAGAAAAATTTGCTAAGCGAAAACGAAGTAATGGCGCGGGGGCGACGCGATGCGATGAGGTGGGTCGAGGGAGCAAGAAATTTCACGCGGACGAAGTCGCAGGCAGAAGCTAGTAAATGTATAAAACATACGAGTTGAGACAATATCTGAAGAATACAACAAGTCTGACAACCAGTCTTACAAAGGGGTTTTGTATTACCCAGTAACTGGGTTGTGGAGGTCAGATAGGCAGTCGCTACATTTAAAATACTCAGCTGCATCCGGTTAGACTGGAATCCGACCCCAACATTGTTGGGAAAAGGCTAGGCAGATGATGAGTTTTAATAATAATGTGAGGAAAGGTTCCGTTTTCTCCTGCATACATACGTATGTGAGAAAAGGCTAGGCAGGTGATAAATGATCTGATGAATACAACACCCGGCAGTCATTTTATTTTGATAATAATCTGACTATCACCTAATAATTAGACTGATACTCGTACAAAATGAATGAACATTACGTTAATTGTAATGTTCATTCGTTTTATTCTAGCCCTTTAATTTGCCAAATCACATATCAACGCGGAACTGCGGACTAATAAAATAGGTCAACTTAATTAATTGTTCCCTTTTCATTTAATTAATTAAATTAATTTAGGTGTTAACGAGATTATTTAAATGATTTAGTCGAGTAGAACGGTTGACGGATTTACGCTTAGTAGGAAAATGTTTTAATAAGAAATTAAGATTACGATTAATTTTTTGGTAGGTACTTGTAATTGTTCTCATCATCTCTCTCTAGTTATCTCTTAAATATTTCACGAAACAAATGTTTACGAGATGACTTATCTTGATATTTCCTTTTTTGTGTTGATAAGAATTAGTTCCTGCACCCTTCAAAACTTAAAAAAAGTGCACGACTCATAATGCTCGTTTGATCTAGATATTATATTAGAAAGATAGATAGATACATAGATATCTATTTAAATTAGTTAGTTTTGACTTTTTGAGAGCGTTTACGCCGTACGGCATTTCATACAAACTTTCAAGCCCTTGTTTTTCGAAATTAATGAACGGATTTTAATTAAACTTCCTAAGCATAAGCAGGATACGAAGGTCTAAAAAGTTAGTAGAGAACATTTTCGTAATGTCTTATATAAAAAAAGATAACTGGAAATATCTGTTTCTATGGAAAGTTTAAAATCGGTCTTATTTGGCTGTAACACTATTTTTCGAAAATGTTCTCTACTAAATTTTTAAACCTTTGTATTTTGCTTATACATACGAAGTTTCATTAAAATCGGTTCATTCACTTCGAAAAACAAGGGCTTGAAAGTTTGTATGAAATGCCGTTCGGCGTAAACGCTCTTAAGTATAATTAAACTACTTTGAATAAAGAGCCTTTTTAATAGGGTTCCTCCTATGGGTGAAACGAATCTATTTTTAAAAAAAAAATTTTTTTTTTCGACGCCAGCTCATCAAGCTCCTACAATCTCTCAAATTTCTTTAATAGATTTTCACTTTATCGCTAAAGCATAAGGTTCAGAGTTGATTGGGAAAATTTGACAGATTTGGGCAGCTTGATGTGCCTGGCGTCTGTACCTACTGTTACTGAGTAAATAAGAGTAAAGTATGATGATAGATCCCTCCCCCCACCCCTCCCTTTCGAAGAGAGGAGGTCCGTGTCCCAGCAGTGGGAACATTATAGGCATTATATGCTTTTATGATGATAGAATAACTTGTACCTATGTACTGTAGCAGTGAAGGGATTGTAACTATACCAGGATTAATGAATAAAAGACTATTTACTTTTATACAGGGTTATTTGAAAAACACCAAAAACCTCTTAAGAAGTCATTGTACTCATCATTATGAACAACTTTTACTATGGGACCAAACAAGAAATCGCGAAAAAAAAATCAGCTGTTCCCTACATTTATGTTCGTATAACTCAAATTGTAGGGAACAGCTGATTTTTTTTAGCTGTTTCAGGTTTGGTCCCATAGTAAAAGTTGTCCATAATGATGAGTACAATGACCTCTTAAGAGGTTGTTAATGTTTTAGCAATAACCCTGTATAATAGTATAATTATTATGTATTTTTCATACTCAATACTTTTATAGCATTCCACATGTAGGTATTCTTTGTGTCTAAACACACTATACTATTGTCTGTGTGGTGCCGGACTTAAAGAATAGCACCACCCCATACTTCCCGTGGGAGTCGTAAAAGGCGACTAAGGGAGACCGGAGAATGGGCAGCAGCGTTCTCTATGCATTACACCATCATACCATACTGCGATCGCCAACCCGCCTGCCAAGTGTGGCGATTATGGCAAACCCCCCAAAATTGGGGGAGGCCTATGTCCAGCAGTGGACGTCTTTCGGCCGAAATGACGAAACACACTATGCCGAAGCTACGCGACTGAAGTTCGGCATGATTACGCCTGCAATGCTATTTGAATGACTGACGTGACATTATACCGAAATTACGGTGCGCTAAATAGCATTGCGAGTCTGCGGTCAGCTGGACCCGGTCGCTTCTGAACCCGCGGGTCTAGTTGACCACATAATTTTTTTGTGTATTTTTATTCGTTAACTGGACCCACATTCAAACTTAAAGAAACATCTATTCAGGCGTAATCATGCCGAACTTCGGTCGCGTACCTTCGGCATGGTGTGTTTAGAGTCTAAACATACTCGTACTATGCCGAAGGTACACGACCGAAGTCACCTAAGTGTCTAAACTTTAGACACTTAGGTGATAAACTTGTAATTAAATAGATCATATTGGACCCTGTCGGGCACAACAAAATAAGTGAGTTAGGAGAGAAGAAACATTAGTTAATTATATAACATTACTTATTAAACCAATAATAATGATGTAGGTATTTTCTGAAAATATTTAAGAGGTGTCTATTGAGAGATGTAATAATCCATACTAATTAACATTATATATACACATCGTCCATACTAACCTCTTCACGCTTAAACTGCCGAACCGATTTTGATTCCGAGAAAGGACATAGGATAGTTTTTTATGAGGGTGAAACCGCGGGACGCTGCTAGTAATGAATAAATTAAATAAAATTAAAAGTGTCGAGTAGGTACTATCTTTGTCCCTTGGCTTGTCAGCCAAATCTGACGCCTACCGCCTTCTATTCTCAATTTGTATTCGCGTAACATATTATAACTAGCTTCCGCCCGCGGCTTCGCCCGCGAGGTATGTCGATAAAAACTATCATATGTCATTCCCCGGGATGCAATCTATCTCTCTGCCAAATCTTATCGAAATCCGTTCAGTGGTTTAGGCGTGAAAAGGTAACATACAGACAGACAGAATTACTTTCGAATTTATAATATATCAATGAATCGCACTAGCGCGCGCAAATTGTTGCAAACAAATTCAGACAATTGTTGTAGTTTCATTTAGTCCGCTAATAGCAGCGAGCAACACACTACAGATAGCTATCTCTTCCTGTGTCATACGTTTTGTATTATCTATCGCAGTGAGAACTTTGTAATAACAACGCAACAATACAGAACGTCGCTTAGTATGAACGTATGAACGTAGCGTATCTTTCCTTTATAATATTATTGATTAGTATGGATTTTATGCCATTAACTTCTAATTATCAAAAAGGTTGCATGCTATAAACAATGCAGATCATAATCTCTACAGTACCTACATACAAGTTCTATGATCAAACTTTATAGGCAGGTACCTTCACTCTGAAGTATAAACCAAACTGTAATGAAGATCCACCAGGCCAAACCAGAAGTTTGTCTTGTTTGTGTAAGTTACAAGGTAAGTTATACTTAGTTGACTGATGTCAAGTTACTTGTGACTTGATTAGTGTTGACATAACATTGATAAAGTTTTGTGTATTTTCATAACTTAGTTCTGACTTAGTACAGACGCCAGCACATCAAGCTACTACAATCTGTTAAAATTCTTTAATAAATTTTCAACATTATCGCTGAAGCTTAAGGTTCAAAGTTGATTGGAAAAATTTGACAGTTTCGGGTAGCTTGATGTGCTGGCGTCTGTACTTGGGTATAGAGGATAATCTGTCCTGCGGGGAAATTGCGAATTCGGCTTTCATTTCGACAGTTTAACATTCATTGCGTTATTTACGTTGTTGAGCAGACAAATTTTTCGAACCTTGGAAGCAATGGATTAGCAACATCTTTGAAAATGATTCAGACTTTGATTGAAGTGACAGTGTGTTACGGAGTTAGGGTCAGCATCATCATCATCATTTCAGCCGAAAGACGTCCACTGCTGGACATAGGGTTCTGTGCTTCTCGCATCCAACGGGTCCCTGCGGCCTTCACAAGGTCGTCGATCCACCTTGTGGGAGGCCTTCCAACGCTACGTCTTCCGGTACGCGGTCGCCACTCCAGAACTTTTCGGCCCCATCTGCCATCTGTTCTGCGAGCAATGTGCCCTGCCTACTGCCACTTAAGTTTGGCAATTCTTCGGGCTATGTCGGTTACCTTGGTTCTCCCGCGGATCTCCTCATTTCTGATTCGATCACGCAGGGAAACTTCAAGCATAGCCCTCTCCATTGCTCTTTGGGTGACTTTTAGCCCTTTGAGTTAGGGTGCAGGGCTGTATCATAAAAATTATGACGTCACAAAAAACGAACACTAAATAAAGTAAGTTGTCTAATGGCCGATTCCTAGAAGATACAAGAGTCTTAATTTTAACCAATAACAGTCCGATTATTGGTTAAAATTAAGACTCTTGTATCTTTACCAATAATGGAGGGGCCCGTAGCTAAATAATAACAGCCGCTCGATCAGGTTAAGCTACGTTAAGCCGTTGGTCCCGGCTGTCATTCATGGATCTTTGACAATCGTTACGGGTAGTCAGAAGCGCGAAAGTCTGACAACTAGTCTTACCAAGGGGTATTGTATTACCCAGTAATTGGGTTGTGGAGGTCAGATAGGCAGTCGTTCCATGTAAAATACTGGTATTCAGCTGCATCCGGTTAGACTGGAAGCCGACCCCAACATAGTTGGGAAAAGGCTAGGTAGATGATGATGTATCTTTACCAATAATCAAGCAAAGACCTTATACATAGCTTTGCATCTATGTTTTGCATAGTAGACCCTCCCATATGGAAGTAGCTATTGGGAGCTATCACAGGTGAAATTAGCTTACGAATCTCTTTATATGCCCAGTTTGGCAATAAAAAATGCTACCATTTGGTAAGAAAAACGCTTTGTTTTTGTTTATAAGAACCGAGCATTAACCAATCATTTTGGAAAATGATTAAACTTTCGGATTCAAAATGTCACCTTTCCCACATTAAAACCAACCTTACCTAAAGTTGTTTTTATAGTGTTCTCTGAAAAAAGGAAGCCGTCATCTTACACTTCTAATCAATCTGCCTAGCCTTTTCCCAACTATGTTGGGGTCGACTTCCAGGCCAACCAGATGCAGCTGAATACCAGTATTCTACATGGCGTGCAGACTGCTTGTCTGACATCCACATGACAGTTGCTGGGTAACATGAAAGATTCGGCTTTACTCCGTGACTGTACTAATGATGAAATTGGGCAGTGGGTCGAGTCGAGCTATTCAAAATGTGATTAGGTCAACTGGATCCACGGGTCCAGTTCGAGTGAGTCCAGTTGACCAAAGACTCATACCCCTTGGTATGACTCGTTGTCAGACTTGGGCTCCTGACTACCCGACTGACTGTCCAACGGACCAGGACCAACGGCTTAACGTGCTTTCCGAGGCACGGAGACGTCTCGATATGTAATGAATGGTCATATTGGTCATCCATCCACGAAACGAAAGCGGCAGGCGTAGTTTAACCTGTGCGGCTGTTATAGACGAGCCCCTCTTCACCAATCATTAATTATCCCACCTGATAGTCCCTTAACACTTAAAAAGGTATCTTCGTCACAAACCCTCGGTAGCTGAGGAGCTACCTACGGATCTCCGTAAGCCTATCCGATTTCAGAGCGCAACCTGTAGTCAAAGTTTTCCTTTGCCGTCTAAAAACTTTGCTTGTACGGACTTTTTTCGTCATTACAAGCCATTTCACGGATGCTGGCTACGGCGGCTGTGTTTTGTGAAATACGGATTTTCTATTTGGATAAATGCAGATAGAAGGTACTCAGAGATAAGGATACGGTTTACGGCATGTGGAGAGGGTTTAAGAGGTCCTCCAACTTTGTCTCGGACGAGATAACCTAATGCGCCTTGAAGTACAAGCTTCATTGTTGAAATCAACGAATCATAGTAAAATTAAAATATACAGGGCAACAGCGAAGGGTCAATTTTTGTAAGAGGTAAGCCGGAGTAGATATCTTTAATATGATTATATTATTTGTCTATAGAATACTGACTGTGCCATTTTTCAAAGGGAAGATGGTAGGAATCGATTTTTATGGAACATTCGCCACTTATTACGGGTCAAATTTAGTTAGCGTGATGGTTGATGTGATTTTTAAAAAATTGTCGTCAACGACCTCTGTTCTTCTAGTTTAGAAACTCAGTTTTTTTGTTTTATCCAACCAGCAAATCAAGCTATCCGAAACTGTCAAATTTTCTCGAACAACTTTGAACCTTATGCTTCAGCGATAAAGTTGAAAATCTATTAAAGTTTGACAGGTTGTAGTAGCTTGATGTGTTGGCGTCTGTGCCGTATGAGAAGTTTACACCACAATTGATGTTACTGAACTGAGAGCTCAAGTGACTACAATACACTGGGTCGTTGAGCCCAAAGATTTTTTTCATCAAATGGTTTTTTTTCTCGTTCAATCATGTTTATATACAGGGTTATTGGTAAAACATTAACAACCTCTTAAGAGGTCATTGTACTCATCATTGCGAACAACTTTTACAATGGGACCAAACCTGAAATCGCGAAAACAAAATCAGCTGTTCCCTACATTTTGACGAGTTATACGAAAATAAATGTAGTAATCGAATCGCAACCCGTGAAATACTTATTATTGAGTAGTTTCGTTGGCCATCTGTGGTCTTCTTCACCAGTTGCACTTCACCAAATGGTGGTTTCCGAGAGCAAATGCACGAGTTACTATAAAAAATACCCAAATCGCTATAGGTATGCCTATAATACTTGAGGAGTTCCCTCAATTCCTCATGGATCCCCTCATCAAAACTAGATTTTGATAAAACATGGGACCATCAATCTGGAAGTATATCCTTTTAAATAAAAAAAGAATTTTCCTAATTGGTTTATAAACGACGGCGTACTGAGAGGTAACAAACAAAAGGGTAGCGTGGCCACACATGAGACAAAAAGCTAACCTAACTAACATGAGCTACATAAGTAGCTGCCTTGAAAAAACTGGCACGCTCTGAGAGACGGAAATAGTATAGCTTTATCCTTTTCTGTTACTTATAATAACTCAATACTTTATCCCTTTCGACTGGAAATGAAATGGAGCTACCCGCCGTCTATACTTTTCTTTGTCTAAGTAACAAACATAATTTTTTTTTTAATACAACCGAATTCAGAACCTTCTCCTTTTTGGAAATCGGTTAAAAAGGGCTTTGAAGTTCCGTGACATACTTACTTACTGTCGCGCCATTTTGTTTTTCAAAAAATACGGATGTCACGTGATCAACTTCGAACGTTAATATCTTGGAAACGTGACTCTTTACGGGGTTTGGTTCTAGTATGTTTTCTGTTTGCATTGATGTCCGCTATCGATTTAATACTCAATTCTTTATTGCATTCCATATGTATTACATAGATCGTATAACAAAGTAAAAAGTAAGTGTAGGTCTACCAGAATCTCATGGCAAAAAAAAAAACCAAAAAAACTTTGGGGTTTTCATACATTTGACAACATTGACAATGTCAAATGTATGAAAACCAGAAAGTTTTTTTTTGTTTTTATTGCCATGAGATTCTGGTAGACCTATAGTAAGCACGTTAAGCTGTTGGTCCCAGCTGTCATTCGTGGATCTTTGACAGTCGTTACGGGTAGTCAGAAGCCCGGAAGTCAGATAAACAATCTTACCAAGGGGTATCGTAGATATTACCCAATAACTGGGCTTTGGAGGTCAGATAGGCAGTCGCTCCATGTAAAATACTGGTATTCAGCTGCACCCGGTTAGACTGGAAGCCGACCCCAACATAGTTGGGAAAAGGCTAGGCAGATGATGTATATAGATCGTATAACAAAGTAAAAGATCATTATGGACCCTGTCGCGTAAATTACGCAGGTTTCATGCGTGGACGCCATTTTGAAAAAAAAAATTCAAATGGCGTGGCTCAATATAAAAATCTTCAATCCTCTTTCTATATAGATAAAATCGGACTATAAATAATGGTTCGCCACGTACTCCATTCTTCAGCCCACGCAATGTATCCGAAGCTCTGATATTAGATGGATATTAGTATTCCGATACAGTCGTACGCAGATAAACTTCCTATATCCAAGATAAAATGTCTTTATATTTCAAAGTGTGAGGATCGCAGCCATATTGCTTGCGCAACCACCTGGAGAACATTGTATCAGAAAAAGCTCCTTAGGCTCACTGCTCAATCTACCATCTCTACTAGAGATACGTGCTGGAATATTTCACGACGATTGAAAGAAATATTTCATTAGAAATAATTTTTGAAAATAGCTGCAGTTTCACTGATCTTTTTGGAATGTAACCTGGAAATGTATTTGACGTCGCGCGGCGCAACGGTCGCTTGTACTCGTTTTATAAATTCAATCGTAAATGGAATTGGCAATACTTAGAAGAAATTTAACGGTTTATTTTGCTTATAACTAGAACACTCAATCCTTTATCTACTTTCCCTATAAATAGACGAACCCTTAATCATAATTATTATTTTCTATTTTTTTCTGTACAAATTATGATAGTTATATAGTTATTGCGAAATTAAGGAAGAAGGAGGAATTGCATGAGGAAGTAAGCAGTGGTGCCCCAGTGGCAACGGCCGCGACTTACGAGTTGCAGGTCGTAGGTTCAAACCCAATTAGGCGCTTTACTTTGTGTAAATTATTTCATCACCACTCCTCTCAGTACGATGAAGAAAAACATCGTGAGGAAACCGGCACGTCCTCGGACCAAAAATTCGAAGACATGACATCTACTACCCGCACGTGGTGGATTACGGCCTACTCCCTCTCACCGAGAGGAGGCCTGTGTCCCAGCAGTGGGAACATCACAGGCTGATTATGTACTATGTGTTATTACTTAACACCTGTTAAGTATTGCGAAATTAAAATAAATAACAACTAAGTACCTAATTATTAATGAATAAAAATAACAATAACTATATAACATCTTAACTAAAACTATTAACAAACTAAAATATGCCGTCGAAAAATGAAACAATGAGAGCAAAATGAGACAAAGAGACTGGCGGCATTGCCACGTTAAATTAAAATTAAATATTTTTGCATAACAATTTACGTCACGGATGTCCGTAAAATGAAGCCCTAATTCCTTAACCTAAAAAATATGTTGCCAATCTTCGTCAAAAACTCGCAGCAAAGCGTAACATTATCTCTAGGCCTTCAACGTGACCGCTCTCAAAACCACGTGGCACAACTGCCATCCCACTGCGTTATCGATCGCTCGTAAAACATAGCCACCTAAAATAAGACTGGCTATTTATGGCACCGCGCGTGTCGACCCCTGCAGGTCAGGTGGTGCTTAATAACTCATTGGTTGAAGAAATTATCTATGTTTTTGACAGGTTGGTAAAAAGAGCAGCAAAAAAAAGAATAGAAGTAAAAGGACCAGGGAAAGAGAAACGTGAACCAGTAAAACCACATTTTGATTTGATCATTTTATAGCGGTAAGCAAAACAGTCTTGTCTGGAACTAACTTTCGTTGAATATTTTAACATCATTTATGCAAAAGATTCGCCAAGAGGATCGTTTAGCATACTAAAGCGACGAAAACGATACAAGATAAATATTGTCGGAGCCGTGAAACTGTTAACGCATTGGTTTTATGCACTCAATCACAACATTTCGCGTCGTAGGTTTCAGTAGCTAAACCTGTAGAATCATGCCGCAGTCAGCAGATTTTAATAATCCAGACTGATGGTCCATTCTCCATATATATACAATTAATCATATACCCGTACTGAGGACCGCAAAGCTAATCTGCAACATATCCACGGGCATCAGTTGAATTGAATCGATTGTATCCGAATAAACCCGAATGTAATCTTCGAATCAAAACTGGATTAGTTTTCGGCTGCTAAGCTCCACAGATAATAAAATTGAATTTGGATTGGTAGATCCTGGGGTAGTTTGGTGATTTGAAAATGTAAAATTGGATGTTTGATGCATCAATGTGTATATGTTTATGAGCTTTATCAAAAGTAACATACCTAAGTATGTAAATGGAATCATTCTATGAAGGCAGAACATGTAACTCAAAGAGAGAGAGAGTGATGAAAAACGTTGAAACTAAAAAAATACAGCAGTTTCAAAATGGGTTAGTTTATAAACTTGTTAGGGACAC
Organism: Mesoligia furuncula; assembly: GCA_916614155.1. Classification (NCBI taxonomy): domain Eukaryota; kingdom Metazoa; phylum Arthropoda; class Insecta; order Lepidoptera; family Noctuidae; genus Mesoligia; species Mesoligia furuncula. Next base: position 5,365,594 of record OU744793.1, on the reverse strand, counting down.
GCTTGCGCATTTATTTCTTCCTGTAGGTGTTAGTAGGAAGCGGAGGTAGATTACATAAAGTGGGAGCGAAATAAACTCGATTCGTTTGCGCTGGCAAACCAATTTGGAGTGGAAACGTCGGATGGAATTATTAAACAAAATACCGACACAGCACATCATAGCATACATACTATATGATCCATTTGAAAATTGAAATACTTTTCCATTGCAATTGCTTTTGAAATTAATTTCACAGGATAGGTAAGCTAGGGATTTGGTTGGATATGTATTTATAAATATGTTTTTCATGTTCGTCTAATTCATGAGTGGAGTGACTGTGATGTGTGGAAACCAGAAGGCAAAAGCAATTATAAATAAACATAAGTGAAATTTGAATTAAGGGTAGGAATAAAACTTGCACTTTTTAATGACAATTTTATGAATATAGTCTTATAATGGGCTAAGTTCATTAGGAACTGGTATTGATACAAACTCAAAAAAGTAGAGTTAAAAGAATTTCTTCTCATTAGTTACCTAGTACTTAAGTTAGTTGTAGACACTGAGACATCACCAACATTAGATTTACGACTAAACCCATCAAGACATAAATAAAACTAATTCTCTCAAATACTCGCTATGAAATAACATCACTGTTGACCAGCAAGTCCAGCCTCGACTGATAAATACCCTACTCTAAGTCTTTTCAAATATTTTTCACCAAAGAAAACATCCAACATAATATTATTATTTGCCAAACATCTTCCAAAGAAAACTATATCCGTACTAACATATGAGTGAATTTGAAGTCTGTTTTGTCATTATTTTCGTCCAAGTCATATTCTGCTTCAGTAGTAAGATTTTAAGGTTTATTTTCGTCTTTCACTAGTTTGTTGGAAGCAGTAGGACTATCTGGAAATATTTGTACAGTTGACATTATGGTACTGTCTCCAGTTTCTGATATTTCCTTGGCGTGTCGTCTTCAAGGTTAATATTTGTAGTAACACAATTAGTGTGCTATGGATGGTACGAGGCAAATATTGTCAGTTATTGTTCTGGTGGATGTATTGATTCCTACTGTTACTACTGGAGCGTCTGGGACATACGTTTAACCAAGATGAGCTGTATATTATAAGCTTTATATTTTTATGCCAAAGGATTAGCGGTGTTGAGAGGTATCAGAAGTATTATATCTATATTATATTCGTATATATCTAAAGTCTGGTCTGGAGAGTCAAGGGCGACAGGATCGATATGCCTCGTCGATCTCCCCTATTGCCTTAGGCTTTCTAGACCCCTGTCTTCATTTTGACGCCCTCCGCAAAAGCCGTCTCTTAGAAACAAATAGCTGTGTCGGGTAATAGGTAATACTATTACAAGACCTTTCTTCATAAAAAAGGTCTTGTAACAGTATTACCTACTTCTATGTCAAGGAAATGGCAGTCGATTCAAAAGTGCATGTCAGATTTATTGGAAAAATAACTCAGCAATTTTCCATTTCGTACTTCTAAGAATATTTGAATATTCCGTTTAATATAGGTTATACTTCCTTTTCAATAGAAGTTCAACTTTATACTAATGCTTTGGAAATAATCCATAATCTGGATCACGAAATCTAAGTAACATTATCAATCAGAGAAAGATGTATCTAACAACTACCAACAAAGACGTTGAAAAAGATCAATGCCTTAATTTCCGGGAAGCGGAGGCTGCATTTAACGTCGTTAAACAACTGGCAGTAATCTCAGACACAATCGGATCGGAGCCATTGTTATTCGATTGGATGCTGATGGTAATTAAGTTGGAAGAATTGCATTATACGATGCGAGAACAAAAATAAAAATAACTTATTTAGTGGAAAACACGTCTATAGGACAAGAATTTGCATGAATAGATGTGAACATATTCATAAGTAAAAAAGTTTGTGAAATCGTTTATTGGGAATTGTCTGTCCGTAAAAGATTGCTTTTAGCTAAAATCCTATGTCACTTTCAAGTGTTCAAATTGTAATTTATATATTATAAAATAATGGTGAATTTATTGACGAATAATATGTAATTACGTATACATCAACGCGGATTTCTAAGTACATACCAATTTTTAGTACGCCTTTTAAATTTAATATAAGATATAAACTGTAGCAGGACTCCATCAGGTGAGGGTGATACCCTAATGGGTGTATCCAGAGTTGGTAGTAAAACACTAAAATTAGGTCAGCATTCAGTCGAGCCCAAATTTAACTCTCAAATTTCTCTGTTCAACACCTCTTTACGATCCCCACTCTTCAAACAAGACTATTTTATCAAACGATCCTACGATCTCAACTCCCTGACACAATTTTACGAGCGTCTCCAAGTCCTTGTCATACATAGGAGACGGTAATGTCGCTAATAAATCAGGACTCGTAACTCCAGATTGTGAATAATTATGTCAAAACACTTTAACTACCTATACTTCTCTTCTGCTACATATGCCACGAATTGGTTGGGTAATTAGTAGTAGGAGTTAGTTTGTTGACAAACTATTGCTATTTGGCTTACTTTCAACTACGGGAGTTTATTTAACTTTAACTAAGTTGGCAGCCTGTGTAGGTTCGATTCCATCCTGACTAATATTTGTCTGGGCTTCAGATATTTGTTCCGAGCTTGTCTGTAAACAACCGCGAGACTAGAGAAATTCTAGAGCAAGGCAACATGCTGTTTTCTTTCAAGCGATTATTTTTTGTCTTGTCTTTCACGACATCGCTTTTCATTTATGACCATCATGAATATGACAATCCCATGACGTGCAATAAACCATTTTATGGTTTATTGCACGTCATGGTTTATTGCACGTCATTGCAGTATGATGGTACGCAGTTTATCATCGTCGTATTGGATTCTGATTCCGATTCATTTTGAAGAAACCAATCACTGTTGCGTTCTTGGTAACGCTTTTAAATTATTCACGCAAACTGAAAATCATCAAAACTATGTTTCGAAAATAAAAGTTTGAACCAAGTGGCGCTCAAACCTCCTCAAATCCTCGGGGAACTCAAATGGGTCCCACCTGTTTGCAACTTTTATTTAATTTAAAATGGGCTTGTTTTTAGTTTTTCAGTTTTTTTTTAACTTGAGTTTTTACCGCAGTCGGGTTTTTTAGTTTTTCTAATTACTTTTTTTTTATTTCCAGCTTTTTAGTTTTATTGTACGTGTTTTTTTACGATTTGTCACATCGAATTACTTTTATCCATATAAGTTGTATATTTTAGTAATCACCCCTTTATTTTGATACCCCACTCCATAGGTATGAGAAAAAAAAATCTTTGATGACATTTTAGGTATGGCGCCAAAAATCGGCCATTTTTTTTATTATACCCAGTGTCACTCTCACTATTTAGACGAATCTAACAGCATCTCTCAAGCTGAAATCGATCAAGCCGTTTAGGCTACAAAGCATGCCAAAGAAATATACATACATACATACATTCGAAAACATAACCCTACTTCTGGCGCAGTCGGATAATTAGTGATCAGTTTAACAATGCTTCAGTTAGTTTTCTATCGTCCCTTGTTCTCCGTAACAAGTTTGAACCTATAATAGTTGTTAAGTAAGCCGACGTCTCAAGTTGAAATGCGGAAAGTTTCAATGTGATCGAATCCGGGTTTAAGATGTATGGAAAACATAGGGGAGAAGGATTTTAGAACGGGGACGCACTTCTTGTGAAGCCAGTTCTTTTGTCATCTCCGTTGACTTTTATTTTTTTTCGGTTCAGCATGAAAATTCAATCCAATCAAAACCACACACGCATCTTAGTTAGAAATGGATATCCAACCACGGACTGAACGCAGCAAGTATATAATTTATTACTATAAAGTAAAATAACGTTGTCAATTCTAATGAAATGTGTTTTCTTTAATCAAGTCATCGAATTAAACTGATACCTGATGGAGTGATGACTGAGCTAGGTACCGAAACAAAAAGCTTTAACAAATTCTTTAGATTCGTGATATTAGCAAACAAGTATCTCCTCAAACATTACCTTTGCCAAAGTCATCGTTACTTGCGAACATAGTTATACAAGGCCACGCAGGCTTTACCAGGGCTCACACTGTGTACTCAATTTCAAATTTTTCCTCTCGTCCATCGCTTTTTCGGCTAAAACAGCCAAAATGCACGTGCGGGTCGCGATGGACGTGTTAAAAATAAGAAAATAGCCCGCTAGCTATAATACTTTAAGGGTGTGAATAGCGTTACATTTGGATTCATAACCGCTATATATATATAGTCACAATCAGCCTTTAATGTTAACACTGCTGGGACACAAGCCTCCTCTCTGTGGGAGCGAGTGGGCCGTAATCCACCACGCGGGCCCAGTGCGGGTTGGTAGATGTCACATGTCTTCGAATTTTTGGTTCTAAGACATATACAGGGTTACTGGCAAAACATTAACAACCTCTTAAGAGGTCATTGTACTCATCATTATGAACAACTTTTATTATGGGAAAAAACCTGAAACCGCGAAAAAAAATCAGCTGTTCCCTACATTTTGACGAGTTATATGAAAATAAATGTAGGGAACAGCTGATTTTTTTTCGTGATTTCAGGTTTGGTCCCATAGTAAAAGTTGTATCTTAGTTGATTAGAAGCCGATTTTCTAGACGAATAATAATCATGAAACATCCATAATTTTCTTCTTGTCCTTGTCCTTGTCTTCCACTCTACTCTGTCTTTCAACCTTTACGCTATCATTCACTCCCTTCTCTTTCATATCATTCCTCTCCATCCATTACCATTGACATTCATGATTCTTTTAGTAGTAGTGTAGTTTTGAGAGGGGCTTGTGGCTAAGTAATAACAGCCCCACGGGTCGATCGATCAGGTTAAGCTACGCTTGCCGCGGTTAGTCCGTGGATGGGTGACCATCTTTAGATACCGCGACCCCTCCGTGCCTCGGAAAGCACGGTAAGCCCTTGGTCCCGCCTGTCATTAGTGGATCTTTGACAGTCGTTACGGGTAGTCAGAAGCCCGAAAGTCTGACAACCGTCTTACCAAGGGGTATCGTATTACTCAGTAACTAGGTTGTGGAGGTTAGATATTCAGTCGCTCCATAGGGGCCCGCCAGATACGCGGGCATGCGCCGGGGGGGTTGTGGACGCAAAGGCTGAGCCGGATTCCCATGACCCCCCCATCAAGGCGATGAGGGAACACCGCTGAGTTTTAGTGGGTATACTGCCACTCTGGCAGGGAGTCCCACATACTCCGTCTCGTCCCCCGACGAGCGGAGATGCGTAATGTCTATTCTCAGTGAAAAAAAAAAAAGGCATTCGCTACATGTATTTTTACTGGTATTCAGCTGCATCCGGTTAGACTGAAAACCGACCCCAACATAGTTGGGAAAAGGCTAGGCAGATGATGATGATTCATGAATCTTTTAGTCACATGCGTTTGCTCCCTCCTCATTCTACACACTCGAGGAAACAGTCCATGAGCCTAATAAGCTACTCTACTTCAGACTCATGAGGCAACGTTTAATGACAGGTCCATTTTGATTGCTTTATGTTTTCTCCTAGCGGCTGTATTGTAGGAGACAGATACAATCTATACGGAACTTTCTTAGGTCTATTGAACGGAACGGTTCATTTAATGTCGTCAAGAAAGTGGGTAGACATAATAACGAAGGTACCTGATTATTACGTTAAGCCACCAGTTCAGCAGACGTTTGTAACGGTGGAAAACTGGAGTGGGAAAAAAATATTCATTGTCAATAGGTTTTTCATATTATACATACCTACACCAGCTTCTGCCCGCGACGCGTAAACCGTTGAACAGATTTGGATGAAAATTGGCACATAGATAGACCATTTCCTGGATTAACACATAGGATACTTTTTCCTGATATTCCCACGGGATCGACATTTACGCGGGTGAAACCGCGGGGCGCAGCTTGTGTTCAATATATGTTACAATCATACATAATTATTATACATTCATTGTGTTGACTAGCACAGCTTCCGAGAGAAGCCAATAAAATTAGCATTCAGAACAACGTCCGAAGTTATAAATTGAGTCGACGAGGGTTACACGGGAAAGTATTTAATTAACCTAAGTCCCCACTATATTATAATTATAGCGATTTCATAATAAAACGTGCTTAGAATTTTGGGGCCCTTTTTTTCGGATGGGAAATCATCAAATGACCCCCTCCCGCTCTGGGTGGAGCGGAAAGGAGTGTCAGACTCTTACTGACTGAAACCCACCCATGTTCCTTCCTAAGCCCTTTATGTTCCGGGCAGGCGGTAACCCCGTTCGGACAATCCCGCTGACCCGGCAGGCTTCGGCCCTAAGGGCTCGTTGCTAATATCTCTTTGAGGCGCGCGAGGAACACGTACGCGCCGTCCGGCACGGGCCTGGTCCTGATCGAACGGGGAGTTCCCCATTACTCTCCGTCCGCAGGCCCAATTTTGGGGCCCTTGGCTAAATCATTTCAGCCGCACGGATCGATCGAAAGTCAGGCTGCATTTCCACGAGAGATGTGCGAGGATGCGTAGCGAGGGATGTGTGTGAAAGTCACCAATAACAACGCTAACTTAGTGCAAGCTATGAAAATGAAGCGATATTATTGGTTTGGAAACGCAGCTTTATGAGTAAGTTCCCGCGATCGGTTCGTCGATGAGTGACCATCCATTTCATTTCCTTCTGTGCCTCGGAAAGCACGTTAACCCGTTGGTCTTGGCTGTCACTCGTAGATCTATGACAGTCATTACGGGTCAGAATCCCAAATATTTCTGACAGCCAATCTTACCAAGGGGTAACGTGCCGCCGCGGGAGACGCTCCGGGCGTCGGGAGCCGTGTGACGACTCCCGGCCACCGTAGGCGCGGGCCTGCGGACAGAGAGTAATGGGTAACTCACCGTCCGATCAGGACCAGGCCAGTGCCGGACGGCGCGTATGTGTTCCACGCGCGCCTCAAAGAGATGTCAGCATCAAACGAAGGGGCCGTTAGGGCCGAAGCCTGCCGGGTCAGCGGGATTGTCCGAAAGGGTTACCGCTGGCCCGGAACATAAAGGGCTAAGGAAGGAACATGGGTGGGTTTTAGTCAGTAAGAGTCTGACACTCCCTTCCGCTCCACCCAGAGCGGGAGGGGTCATTTGATGATTTCGCATCCAGAAAAAAAAAAGGGGATACGTGTTACCTAGTAACTGAGTTGTGAAGATCAGATCGCTTCAAGTAAAATACTGGTATTCAGCTGCATACGGTTAGACTGGAAGCCGACCCCAACAAGTAAAGGCTAGACAGATTGACATGTTTAAAATAAAACAATTTGGAGATGTCAGGAGGAACTATTCTTTCCTACTTACAAAATCTTCTCTAGAAAGGAAAACCACCGGACAGGACAAACATCTGTTATATAACACACTAATACACACATCAAAAGTGTCTAGGGATCAAGCATTTTTATGCGGATTTCTTGAGATTGAGATGTGGCTTTGTAATAAATTTATGATTTTATAAATTTATATGGATCCTTTTTGGTGCATTTCATAATTTGAATCAGGAACTGTGAATCAAATTCGAGTAAAAGATGAAAATCAGCTGTCAATATTTTCCCTATAAAAACATACAACGCATTGAAGACATTATTAGTGCTACTGTTTCCCTACTACTGATTAAAACCAACGTTATTATGGAGCGGCGACGTCATTTAAGCAGGGAAGAAATGCTCAGAGCCGTGGGAATGATAGAAGCTGGTTCCCGGCAACGTACTGTGGCTTTAGCTCTGAATACAAGTCAGAGTGTTATCAGTCGACTTTGGACACGTTACCGAAGCACTGGTACCGTGGCTGAGCGCCATGGAGGACGGTATCGCTGCACCACACGGAGACAAGACCGATACATTCAAATCTTAACTCGAAGAGCTCCAACAATAACCGCCATGATGTTAGCCGTGAGGCTTCATCACTCTTCAGGGAACTTAATTAGCGACCAAACAGTCAGAAACCGCTTGCATGAAGTGAACCTTCATTCCCGAAGACCGCTACGGTACCACCTATAGCAATGCACAATCGTAGGATTCGATATCAATGGGCTCTTGAACACAGAAATTGGGCAGAAGAACAATGGCGTTTCGTGTGCTTTTCTGATGAGTCTCGTTTTGGTATGAGACCGGATACAAGACGTATACGACACTGGAGAACCCCTGGACGCCAACAGCGATTAAAATCCTGCCAGGAAGTCCATCCTTATAGTGGTGGAACCATCATGGTATGGGCGGGTATTTGGATCGGCGGAAGAACTGAGTTGATTTGGATCAGAGGCAACCTCAACGCTCAAATTTATGCTGAGACGATTGTATCAGACGTCATCGTTCCTCCACAAGTGCAAATCGGTCCCTTATTTCAGTTAATGCATGATAATGCACGACCGCACACCGCAAGAGTTGTAAGACAGACTCTCGCCGCAGCTAACATCAATGTCCTGCCCTGGCCTGCTCAGTCGCCAGACTTGAACCCGATTGAGCATGCATGGGATATGCTACAGAGAAGAGCTCTGCCGAATATGGAGGGTATCCAGTCGCAAGAAGACCTTTTTTTGTTGTTGCAACGAACATGGGCGGCCATTCCACAGCGTGATTTGGATGAACTCATTTTGAGTATGCCAAACCGATGTTCTTGTGTTGTTAGTGTTCGCGGTAGAAACACGGATTATTAATTGTTTAAGTTACCCAATAAAATTTTAAAGAAAACTGTTATTTCAGTCTTTTTTTCGAACTTTTGTGTTAGTGGTTCAAATGTCAAAAATCCCTTTATTAGGAAAATGGCAAATTTCTTTATTAATGCAAAGGTGACTTGGTTTATCGTTACTGTGACAAACGAAAACACTTTATTTGATGAATCCTTAAAGAAAATTTTAATTAATATCAATCAGGAGAAAAGTTATTGCAAAAATATATGTTGATCCCTAGACACTTTTGATGTGTGTATTATAAAGACGAAAGTTAATGAGTGTGTTTGTGTGTTTGTTACTTCTTCACGCACAATCGGCTGAACGGATTTGGATGAAATTTGGCACACAGATAGTTTATAACCAGGATTAACACATAGGACACTTTTTATCCCAATATTCCCACGGGATCGACACAAATGGGGTGAAACCGCGGGACGCAGCTAGTTTTATAATAAACCCAGAAATGTACCGATGAAATATACACTTTTCAAAACCCTGGAACAAGTCTAACATTGCTTCCTATAAATCATACTATGTGGTGTTTATTTTCATAATATTTAACACTTTTTTTTCAAAAGTAAAGAACCACAGGTGGGCGTTATGTAAATATTTATATTATTATAATTTTGTGTCTGTATGTCTGAGCGTGTTTATTAAATGAATTATGAGCTCATTTTGGGAGCTAAAATTAGAGCTTCGGTCCGCTGAAGTTAGTTGAAGCTTGGTTATTTATGTATTTATAAAGCCATTGTTTGTAGAGAGGTTAAGTGGTTCTTCGACGTCTTGTAAGTGGTGTTAAGAGCTTTCGTTAATTAATTGATTTCAGTTTTTTGGAGTCTGGATTTGTGCTCGATTGACAGCAATAGGGTCGCTCCCATGGGACTTAATTATCATTGCCACAATGTGGGGTGTACTACAGGTACATCTCTGCCTACTCTACTTTCTTGCTAGACTTTTACCTATATATAGTACGAAAGTCTAAATTTGTAGCTAAGGACTAATATTGGTTACCCCCTTTCCGATTTTCCGATACCTATACAGTGTGTTAGGTTAAATGAGGGACATACTTTAAGGGAGTGAAAATGAGGAACTTTTATTATGGGGTGTTTTTTTTTGCGGATGGGAAATCATCAAATGAGCCCTCCCGCTCTGGGTGGAGCGGAAGGGAGTGCCAGGCTCTTACTGACTAAAACCCACCCGTGTTCCTTCCTTAACCCTTTTTGTTTCGGGTCAGCAGTAACCCTTTTGGACAATCCCGCTGACCTGGCAGGCTTCGGCCCTAACGGGCCCCTTCAGATGTTGCTGGCATCTCTTTGAGGCGCGCATGGAACTCGTACGCGCCGTCCGGCACGGGCCTGATCCTGATCAGACGGTGAGCTACCCATTACTCTCCGTCCGCAGGCCTTCGCCTACGGTGGCCGGGAGTCGTCACGCGGCTCCCGAGCGTCTCCCGCGGCGGCTAGGACGGGAGGTTCTCTCCCTTATGGGGCTGACTCGAAAATATGAAAAAAATAACAGTTTACAGTTCCCTACATTTTGACCAGTTATGCGAACATAAATGTATGGAGCGCCTGGTTTTATTTTTTTCAATTTCCGTGTTAGTCTCTTAGTAAAAGTTGTTCATTTTCATGGAGACTACACTCCCTTAAAGTATGTCCCTCGTTCAACCTAACACATTGTATAATTACAGCAAGCGTCAGTACCAACCATAGATTTATGAAAGTTTTACATTTCTATGGTACCAACACTAAATAATCTGCATATAAACAATGGTTGATTTGTTATTAAAAACATCGATTGGAATACCTACTTATCAAATACGTTTCTCTACCAACAAAAATCTTTGAACTTTCTTTAAACTTTAATGCACTGACTAAAGATGCTGCAAAATGTTCCTAGACTACTCTAATAAGACTAAAATATGTCCAATATGTCCCTCTAGACTACTCTCATAAAAACTACTTTCTACAATCATTCGTTACAGATATTTTTCTGTTCTTTCTGAAGTCCTGGAAATTTATTTCCAATAAATAATAAGAATAATAGGAATAATAAGTCCTTCATATATAATGATTTATCATCATATTAGCAATGAAGGACTTATTATTCATTCTTTCTCCGTTTAATGACTGAAATCACATTCAGTTCGTGAATAAATACAAAGCGTTAAGCTTTTTATTTTATTCCTGAAAAATGTCTTTAAAAATTGGTATTTATTATTTTTGTCCATTTTCATTAGGGCTCGAAATTGTGAGCAATGAATATGGATGAACTACAGCTTCTGAAAATATGGCCGCCTTTCGTACTTGAAGATAAGAATTAAAAAACTGTATAAAAAACATACAGAATTAAAAAAGTATTTCTTGCTAGAAGCGCCCCACGGTTTCACCCGCGTAAGTTTCGATCCCGTAAGAAAATCGGGATAAAAAGTGTCATATGTGTTAATCCAGGGCCTCAAGTCTGCTATTACAATAGAGTCAGAATGGTCTATCATTGATTGCATAATTGTTGATTTTGACAAGTTTGGTAATCTACTAATATAATGGCGTCATTATGACTTTCCGATGGTCAACCACTCCATTCCACCATTCCATTCCACTCCATTGAAAGAAATGGCATAGAATGGTAATCTCGTAAATAATGAAAAATGAATTACTGACTTAGGCGGTAATCTGCTAAAATTTTTACACTTCCTGTGATCAGTGACCTACCATTAGAACGTCATTGTACAGTCATTGCTTTTAATTCGTTACGAGTATCGTATAATTTCTGCCTTAATTTGTGCCATCGACCGACCAATGATCAACCATTATGAATTTAGCAGATTACGAACTTTTAGTAAAATGACAATGGAATGGTGGATGGTGGTGGAAATGGATCGTGTTGGAATGATAAATTTATAAAAATAGCAGACTTGGGCCCCTGGAAATGGTCTATCTATTTGCCAATTTTCATCCAAATCTGTTCAACGGTTTACGCGCGATTGAGTAACAAACATCCCAACATCTTCACAAACTTTCACCTTTATTATATTAGTAGGATAGTGGGGTACTTTTACACAACACCACAACCACAATGGGGACAATGTCGTCGACTAATGAGCAGAGATCGGAAAAGGTAGAGTATATTTACCTTAAAACTTCTAGGAAGTATTATTAACATAGAGTGGATAATACCTCCCTCTAAAATCCCAGAATGATGATCATAATAATTATTTTCATCCCGGGATTTAAGAAATTACAAATTATTTATCGCACTTTGTTTATATTAGTAACAAATTATTATTTCAAATTTATATTTAGGCAAATTATACTCTACATATTTCGTTCTCTGCTCATGAGACAACTATTTTACAAATTATTATTTCGCTTTGAGAATTATATACAAACGATTATTGAAGTGATAACTTCTTTAGGCGCGTTGCAGCATTTTTGAGATGGGAAAAAAACATTGATCTCGCGACACTGTTACCGTAACCGACACCGCGCTAGATTCGGATGTTTTCGGTTGTCCTCGGGATGTACTCGTTGAGATGGGAAAAATCATTGAACTAGCGACACTGTTACCGTAACCGACACCGCGCTACATTCGAATGTGTTCGGCTGTCCTCGGAATGTACTCGTTGAGATGGGAAAAATCATTGAACTAGTGACACTGTTACCGTAACCGACACCGCGCTACATTCGGATGTGTTCGGCTGTCCTCGGGATGTACTTGTTGAGATGGGAAACCCATTAAACTCGCGACACTGTTACCGTAACTGACACCGCTTTACATTCGGATGTTTTCGGCTGTCCTCGGGATGTATTCGTTGATCAAGTTTTCACTTATAAATGATAAATGATAAATGATTTTATTTTGTAAGTAGGTTTGTACAAACACTTTTACACGTCAATCATGTTTTTTTAAAACTAGATGAGGTCGGCGTTTCCTATCTGACTACTCTGAGAAGAAAGGCCGAAACAAACTCAGAGGTCACAGTCTCTTTTAAAGTCCAGACATAATCTTGGTCAGGTTATATGAAGACCATGTAGATCGATGTCTGAGATGGTCTTTTGAGGAAAGAACCACACAGATTGAGAGGACCTGTCCAGTCAGTGCACGCATTAAAATTTGTCAGAAATCGTGCAGCTCAACTCAAGACTTAAGGAGCTCAACGATTCGACGAACAATACCAAAGAACGGACATTTGGGTAGGCCACATAAATTACTCAAACTGCCAGACCATGAGAGAGAGAAAATAAAAAAACAAGTAATAGAACAGAGAGAAAAATAAAACATAAAAAATTAATAAAATGACCCACATCGTCTTCACATTCACAAATCACAATGATAGAAAAAAAATATATATATAATACTTTACAAAGTAAGCAAATGTCATTGTTTATAAAAAAAAATCATTAATGTCAATGTGTATATAAAAAAAAAAAAGTCATTAAAAATGCAGAAATTTGAAGCAGCTCAATCCCAAGCCTTTTTGTCCTCAATATAATCTTTAACGGTATAAAAGGCTTTCTGACTTCTATCGGAACTCCTGGAGTGCAACTGTTTTTTTTTCATAGGGGTAGCAGTTAGACACTATACATACCTCTACTATTCTCTTTTTGTTTTATGCAGGTTAGGACTGCTGCCAAAAACTCGCACTGATGTCGAGTAGTCTCTTTCTCTAGAATCTTTGAGTGCATTTTATAAGAAAAACGTGTACGACTTTACCAAATATTACCTACCAAAAAGCAACTAAAATAAAATAGCATTTAAAACGAGGTATTGCTCCAAAGCTCAACTTGTCCAATTAAACGGTATTCTCATCAACAACACAAAAAACAAATAAAACAAGTGCTAGTGCAGACAGGTTTTAGTACCTTTTTAGTTTTACAACACTTTGGGATTTTCTCTCTGGAAAAATACATTTTTAAGCTGCCACGCTGCCAGTGTTGCTGTCTGTGAAATCCGTTTAGCTAGTTGTTTCCTCATACAATAAGCATATTGTTTTCAAAAAAGCATAACGTTTATCTATATTGCTTTTTTAACTTAAAAAAGTATCTGTTTTAGAAAATTCTCTTGCTATTTGTACTGGACTTAAAGCGCTCCGCGGATTTACCCGCATAAGTGTCGATCCCGTGGGAATATCAAGTGGGGATAAAAACTATCCTATGTCCTTTCCCGGGACTCAAACTATCTCTATAACAAATTTCATCTAAATCGGTTCAGCGGTTTAAGCGTGAAGAGGTAACAGAGAGACAGACAGACACACTTTCACATTTATAATATTAGTGTGGATGCCCGTGGCTAAATAACAACAGCCGCACAGGTCAATCGATCAGCTTAAGCTACGTTTGCCGCTGTTGGTCTGTGGATGGGTGACCATCTTTATATACCATAACGTGCTTAACGCACGCGTGCAGTGAGCTCGTTCAGATCCGTTTTGATTATTATCATACGAGTCTCTCCAGCCACACATACTATCAGGGTCATGGCCTTCCGGAGCTCCGGACTCCGTGTCATCCGGACTTAGTTTCTCGTCGTGCACGAGAAAATATTGTATAAATAGATACCTACATTTTATATATTCACACATTGTTACTGACTCGTTACTAATCTGACCTCTCGGGCAATACATGGGTGAGTGATGTTACACATTTTTAGAATAGGTACAGACCAGCACATGAAGCTACCCGAAACTGCCAAATTTTTCCAATCAAATTTGAACCTTATGCTTTAGCGGTATAGTTGAAAATCTACAAAGTTTGACAGATTGTATATCGACGGTTGAAAGGCTAATTGGCCTAAGCGACATTTTTTTTTTAATAATAATAATATGTACATTTATTATAAATGTACATATCGACGGTTGAAAGGCTAATTGGCCTAAGCGACATTTTTTTTTTATAATAATAATAGGTAAGTACATTTATTATAAATGTACATACTATTATTATTATTTTAAATATTGCAAAAAATGTCGCTTAGGCCAATTAGCCTTTCAACCGTCGATATTATTATTATTATTATTTTAAATATTGCAAAAAAAATTCGCTTAGGCCAATTAGCCTTCCAACCGTCGATATAGTAGCTTGATGTGCTGGCGTCTGTACGTAAGTTGTGAAGTTTATCGCAGTCGCACCGACCCAAAATACTTAGGATAAAGCGAGTTGATGAAGAAAGTAAATTCGGCTTAATATTTTCATTACAGTTCAGTAATAAATATTCTAGCAAAAACGCTTTGAAACGTAACTTTTTTAAATTGCGTTTTTGCAAGAGATAATAGATTTCATCATCAAAATAATTACGTATTAAGTTTAACGACTAGTATCAAATAAGGCACCAAAGTCAAAACAGTTTTTTCAGCAGCTTTTTGACTTGATTATGAGACTGTTTTGTTTTATGAGCGATATTGTCTAAGTATAGCTTGACTTGGGTCAGGGCACAAACTAGTTCTAAGTAGGTACCTAGTTGACCTGGTGAGGACGGGGCCGGATCTTGCGGACAGCCAGTTTGGTTTCCTCAAGGGGCGCTCGACGGTGGACGCCATCATGCGCGTGAGAGCCCTCACGACGGGGGACGCGGTGTCCCAGGGTGGGGTCGTCGTGGCGGTGTCACTCGACATCGCCAACGCGTTCAACACCCTGCCCTGGAGCACTCCGGTATCACCGGGTGCCGCCCTACCTCCGTCGAATAGTCGAGGCGTACCTGACGGACAGCGCCGTCATCTACCCCGGTCGCGATGGGGAGTGGAACCGGCGAGAGATGTCGTGCGGTGTCCCGCAGGGATCGGTTGTGGGGCCGCTCCTGTGGGACATCGGCTACGACTGGGTGCCGCGGGCCGACCTCCCTGATGGCGTCAGCGTGGTCTGCTACGCTGACGACACGCTGGTCCTGGCGCAGGGGAGGTCGCATCAGGCGGCGGCCGACGCGATGACACGCGGGGTTGCGATAGTCGTGGAAAAGATCCGGCAGTTGGGTCTCGAGGTGGCATTGCACAAGTCCGAGGCCATGTCGATTCATGGGCCCCGGAACCCGCCACCATCGGGATCCCAACTAACGGTAGGAGGGGTTCACATCGGCGTCGGGATGACGATGAAATACCTGGGTCTCGTCCTCGACAGCCGGTGGAACTTCGTGGAGCATTTCCGACGTTTGGCCCCCAAACTGGAACGGGCCGGGGCCGCCTTCAAGCGGCTCTTGCCCAACCTGAGGGGGCCAAACGCCTCCTGCCGGAGGCTTTACGCGGGGGTCGTGCGGTCCATGGCCCTATGCGGGGCCCCGGTGTGGGCGCGTTCACTGCGGCGGCGAGCCGCCCACTACCTGAACGCGCCCCAGAAGGTGGTAGCCATAAGGCTTATCCGGGGCTACCGCACGATCTCGGGCGAGGCGGCAAGCCTCCTTGTCGGACTGCCGCCATGGGATCTGGAGGCGATAGTCCTCGCGCGCCTGTATGAGTGGCGCGCGGAGGTACTACGCCGGGGGGAGGATCCGCTTCCGCGGCAAATCGCTGCGGAGCGGACGGATCTCCGGCGCGATCTCATGGCGGCATGGAAAGAGCGACTGTCGCAACCCAGCGCAGGACACGCCGCGATAGCGGCGATAAGACCCCTCTTTGAGGAGTGGCTAGAGAGGCGCCACGGCGCCCTCACCTACCGCCTGACGCAGGTCTTCACCGGACACGGAAGCTTCGGGAGGTTCCTGCACATCATCAGGCGGGAGGAAACGCCCGGGTGTCACCATTACCAGGATCGCCCAGAGGACACGGTGGAGCACACGGTGGAGGTCTGCCCCGCTTGGGCGGAGCACCGCCGTGTCCTCGTAGAGGCGATCGGCAGCGACGGCGACCTCTCGCGTCCGGCCCTGGTGCAAGCCATGGTCCGGGGCGAGAGGGAGTGGGAGGCAGTCACCTCCTTCTGCGAAGCAGTCATGCTAGCGAAGGAGGTGGCGGGACGGCTCAGGCAGAGAGCCTCCCGTCCCAGCCGCCGCGGGAGACGCTCCGGGCGTCGGCAGCCGCGTGACGACTCTCGGCCACCGTAGGCGCGGGCCTGCGGGCGGAGAGTAATGGGTAGCTCACCGCCGATCAGGACCAGGCCCGTGCCAGACGGCGCGTACGTGTTCCACGCGCGCTCCTCGATGCTGACATCTCAAAGAGATGTCAGCATCGAGGAGGGGCCCCTTAGGGCCGAAGCCTGCCGGGTCAGCGGGATTGTCCGAAAGGGTTACCGCTGGCCCGGAACATAAAGGGCTAAGGACGGAACACGGGTGGGTTTTAGTCAGTAAGAGTCTGACACTCCCTTCCGCTCCACCCAGAGCGGGAGGAGTCATTTGATGATTTCCCATCCGCAAAAAAAAAAAAAAAAAAAGGGTACCTAGTTTCAGTTCAAGTCATGTATGATGACGTCACTTACTAACCAAAACTAAGCCACTAAACATATTCATCATCATTTCTGTTGAAAGACGTCCACTGCTGTTCATACCTCTCCCCCAACTCACAAGTCCTCTCAGAATCAGAATCAGAAATCATTTATTTGCAAAAAACGTAGATAACAAAACATAGTTTTGATGGCGTAAAAAAGAACAACAATTGGATCCAGTACATTCTACCGTATTTCATGCAACATTAATCAATAATAATAATTGTAAGGTAATAACATAATAATTGTAAGGTAATATTTTCACCAGAAAAATAATAGTCATGCATGTATACAAAATAAGAAATATAGCAAATTTAATCTGGTGTTATCATTTAAAAATTCTCTGAACATAAATTATCTCAATCAAAAACCAGTCAGTCCTTCTGGAGTTACAATCACACTAACAGACAGACAGCAAGACGTTGCCTTTTACACAAATATTTATTAAAGATTGTTTCCAAAGGACACTCTTATTGCAAAAAGCTCTCCCTCCTAGACAGCTTACCCTTTCAGACAACTAAAGCTATACATCATAACTTACGAACCTTAAACCTGTCTATTACGACGGCCACGAAGAATAAGGACAGCCGATAGGTATCAACTCGACAGAAGGCCGTGAACTTTACCTACATCTTGGCATACATGTCCTTGAGACATCGAAGACATTTCAAGAACGTCTAAGTCACTATGTAGAGATATACAGGGTTATTGGTAAAACATTAACAACCTCTTAAAGTTGTTCATTATGATGAGTACAACCCCAACTCCTTAATTGTACTCATCATTATGAATAACTTTTATTATGGGACCAAACCTGAAATCGCGAAAAAAAAATCAGCTGTCCCTTATACCGCATTTACACATTCGCGCGAATAGCGAGGCGAATGGCGAGGCGAATAACGAACACGCATGTAATTTAGTGTATTACATGCTATTCGCGCGAATGTGTAAATGCGGTATTACATTTATGTTCGTATTTATAACTCATCAAAATGTAATACCGCATTTACACATTCGTGCGAATAGCGAAGCAAATGGCGAGGCGAATAACGAACACGCATATAATATATAATACCGCATTTACACATTCGCGCGATTAGCGAGGCGAACGGCGAGGCGAATAACGAACACGCATGTAATATACTAAATTACATGCGTGTTCGTTATTCGCCTCGCCATTCGCCTCGCTATTCGTACGAATGTGTAAATGCGGTATAATATACCGCATTTACACATTCGTGCGAATAGCATGTAATACACTAAATTACATGCGTGTTCGTTATTCGCCTCGCCATTCGCCTCGCTATTCGCGCGAATGTGTAAATGCGGTATTAAAAAGGTTGTTAATGTTTTACCAATAACCCTGTACCTATTATATCTTGGGAACTAAAACTCAAGACGTGCCTGATATGTACAGAGGTTAAGTAGGCGAAATCACACCTGAAGCGATAGACAAAGTGCCATTTTATCAGCAATAACGATGATGGAGATCGGTGGAGCGATATTGAGAACTAGCGGAACGCCCCGGCTTTGCACGGGTAGATATTGGTATTTAGAGAAATAAGTTATAAGGATTTTTCGGCGTTAATATTGCATATTTTAACATGGAAAAATAGTTATTGTGACATAACTGTAATAGTTAGACGTATGGTATTGCGGACTTTTTTGTAGATATTGATGTCCTGTATAAAACTGTAGTACATCACTTTGCTCTATTGTCAATAGTTTCCGCAGCGTAAGCGATATAATTATTTTTTTACATTGGGTTACATTATTGAAGTTTTCATACGGATCCCTAACTTTTTTGAAAACATTCTATAGCTTATGTTCATCAAGGATAATGTAGGATTCTAATGGTGAAAGAATTTTTCAAATCGGTCCAGAAGTTTCGGAGCCTATTCCATTCAAACAAACAAACAAATCTTTCCTCTTTATAATATTAGTGTAGATGTACTAAAAGCTCATGTCAATCCTGTTGAAAGTCATTGTAGTAATACGATACGCTTTGAAAGGCGATTACCACTTGTCTACGCCCTCTGGTATATGACTACCAGAGGGCGTAGACTCGTGCAAATAATATACAGATCAACATGAGTTTATGAGTTTATTATTTGCACGATACCCAGTATAAATTCTCCTCCTTTTATTGGATGCCATTGCCAACTTTGTACTGATGAAACTTTTTGTAACAGCTGAAAAATCCAATAACAATTTTGCTTGAACTGGATACTGTACCAGAGAGTTTGTACAAGTCTAAAAAGGCGCTCTTATTTTTTCATTTAGTGCTGTAACTCTTGAAACAAGTGCTCTTACTGACAAACACTAAGCTACTACGAAAATACTAGAATTAATTAAGAAGGTACTTAATTAAGTGAAGCACTAATCTAATCTTCTTTGTGAATATATAATTCACAATCGCTTTGGGACTATGTTCATCAGACGTAGTCAACATACATAGGTACCTTACATTTATTCCGGTCCTGCACCCCCCTCCAACCCCCCATCCTCGATCCCTTCCTCGTTCGTCTTCTGTTTTAATCTCTGTCTTATATCCACTTTATCTAGGTTACTCTTTTTGACAGGTAAGTACAGTCGAGAGAAAATAAACGTAAAATTAAATAACTTAGCAAAGCGAAAAACTTTTTAGAGGCTTAATTCTACACACATAACATCACGTCGACATAAAGGGTGTAGGCCCATTCATATAGCCGTTATCTACGCATTCTGTACATCAAATTAAGTACCACTGAGCAAATGCATTTCTGGGAGACGACTTTTCTTTTTGGTGTAAAAATCGCTGTTTACTGCAGCGCGCAATATAACGAACAGGAGTTGTCTCTTGTTATTATTAGGGGTATTTAAACCTAAATTATAACATTTAAAACTTGTTTTCATAAAAAAAAGTTGGAACTATGACCTTTAATATCTCCGTAACCAGAAGCATTCCAGGTATATTCCAGTAAAAAAAAAATATCACAATATCGGGGAGGACAAGTGTCAAGTGACTCTGGACTTCGTGAGGCGCCTTTTTACATCCGTTATGTTCAGCGTAGAGTACGAAACTGGCCAAGTGTGAGTAGGACTCGCACACGAAGGGTCCCGTACCAAAAGGCAAAAACGCCAAAAAAAAAAACACGTTTGTTGTATGGGAACCCCCTTAAATATTTATATTATTCTGCTTTTAGTATTTTCTAGTTATAGCGGCAACAGAAATACATAATCTGTGAAAATTTCAACTGTCTAGTTATCACGGTTCATGAGATACAGCCTGGTGACAGTCAGACAGACAGACGGACAGTGGAGTCTTAGTAATAGGGTCCCGTTTTTACCCTTTGGATACGGAACCCTAAAAAGGTGTCCATAGTACCATTTCATTCTAATGGTGTCGAGCCTTAGTGCTATCAATCGTACTACACAAATCCAGCCTCCAGGCTACTAAGAAAATTCCTTCGTAAAAATAAGATTATCATA
The DNA here is from genome assembly GCA_916614155.1 of Mesoligia furuncula. Classification (NCBI taxonomy): domain Eukaryota; kingdom Metazoa; phylum Arthropoda; class Insecta; order Lepidoptera; family Noctuidae; genus Mesoligia; species Mesoligia furuncula. Next base: position 5,345,042 of record OU744793.1, on the reverse strand, counting down.
TCCAAGGACATCTCTCATACATAAAAATAGCCTTGTTCTTTTCCTGGCATTGTAGCACAGAAAAAACTTCCTCTCACGCCTGATTTGGGGGAAATTTGAGTGGGTAATAAGGCTTTTTTTGTTACGGGAATGAGTTAATTACGACAGGATCATTTTGGCACAAGAGGGCCAAAGTGAGTCGTAATGTGGGTCAAAGTGGGTCAGAATGGACCAAAGATTATGATGTTGAACATTTTACTTGATGATGCGGTCCTTGAGCTGGAACTAGCATTTTTTATGAAAACTGACTTAGGGATTCTCGAAAGTGTAGGTAGCTGTATGAGCAATACATACGGTATCGTATGCGTTGTAAGAAGTGGGGGCCTAAAAGGGCCACTTTGCAGAATCATAAAATAATAACATAATGGACAGTTAACTGTTAAGTTAATCGTATCAAATCCCATTGGTAAAGCATTTTTCAGTTTGTTTTTGTCTGTGCTAAAATACCAATCAATCGAATCCAAATCCAATCCCAATCTCTTTGGTTGTACCTACGTAGTACAGAGAAAAAAAGAAAAACACGGACCGTCTTCGCCATATTATAATTCATAATGTTATCCTTTTTTATGATTCTCCAAAGTGGCCTTTATAGGCCCCCTGATTTAGAAATATGTTGATTTTGTAGCTCGTGATGAAACCCCGTCTGCAGTAGAGCTCACAAGGCTTAAAAAAACTGGTCAACCGAGGGCACCACATTTGTGAAACGTGAAATGTTTTTAAATTTTCATCGGCGAGGCCTACATTCGTCAGAGAATTTTATTACTAAGTACGTCTATAGAATATTGTATTCAGGTCAGCGCCATCTCTCGACAGATAAAAAGCCTTGTAATTTTTGTTGATTTTTGAAAGTGTGCTATTCAGAGACATCGTTTTATTTTTCATGTAATCTTTACATAAACTCCTATCACACAGAATAACGGCATTTTTTTTTACATTTTTCATCAAAAGTCGAAAATTATGCGGCCTAAAAAAAGAAATGTTTGAGAATGTGCAAAAAGCGCTCTTTCATATGATACCCCACATGCCCTAAAGGGGGGCTCCTTTGAATTTTTAAGACCACCTTTCAGTCCAATGCAAAAAAAAATGTTATTTTTTTCTTATTTGCAAAATAGTTGGGCAAACGTCATGTAAGACTATCCTAAATTTCAAATTAATAGCATTAGTAGTTCTAGAAATATCCAACTGTGACACACGGACAGACAGACAGACAGACTGAGTCTCACCATAAGTGTTCCATTTTACCATTTTGGTACGGAACCCTAAAAAGGAAGCTAAATACTGCAAGAAAGATTGACTTAGTAACTCCATTTACACTGCATTATTCCACAGATTTACAATGAAGTAACTACATAAGGCATCATCTTCCTAACTTGCAAATTAAACTTTAAATCAGAGTTCCAGACTTATCAAAGCAACTACTCAAGCCTAATAATCCCTAAATACCTACATACAAAGGTATTCATACAACGTAACATTTGCTCTGAACTCGCAATAAACCAGCAAAGTAAGCACTCATTACAAGAGGCCATATAACACACGTTACATTGCACAATTTTAGAGGGAACAGCATACGACACGACCTACATACCGAGCGAGGAATAGATCACAGTAGGTAACTTAATTTTCATCGGAAAAGTCAGTTGGAAGGACTTCGATGAAAAACAGATGGGTGTTCTCACGGAACATGGAGATTTAGGTTATATGACAAGATAGAGGTAAGGAGTTCTCCAACATTGATGATATCAGCATAAGTTTTGGTCCACAATAAAAAGATGCCAGCTGTCATCCATTTGACAATCATCATTCTCTTGCCTCTATTTTAATTTATTTTGGGTCTGTGCAACATATCTTTTCCTTCCATACTTCTCATATTAGTCGTCATCTCAGTGGTCACCCTTTTTAGCCATATCATCTTTCACACAGTCTATATATCGTTTCTTAAACTTTACTGAAGCATCCTATGAATTTATTTTTTTATCAATATTTATAACATTTATTTAATTACATATAAACACTAAAAATACATATATACAAGTATATAATAAAAAAAAAGGAAAAGAAAAAGACAGGAACTCATTGGGCATCAAAAAATTCGTCCGCATCGCTGTTAATGGCATAAGTGCCCAAAAGCCTGGCAGCATTACCACGTTGGATGGCAATGCTCACGTGAAGAGTCAACCAACCGCTTGGCGATGTCCCGAAATATTCGATGAGCACTCGGACCCCAAGGCTAAACATGTAGCTCCCAATAAGGTTGTTATATTTGCGCCGTTTGATGTTTTCTGTTCCTGCAGCAGCCGCCCCAGCACAGCCCACCGTGCTAGGAAGATGGGATGACGCGAGGGTGTCGACACAGGTAGCATCCCACACCAAAGGCCTACCCAACTTCCAAGGCATTATGGTCATGGCATCCTATTGAAAAGCAAGAAAAAAGCGGGAGCTTCTACAAAGACACTGACTAACTATAATCTAACAAGTTACGAAGGGCTGGGTGGGAAGGTCCCAATGCTAAGTCAAGAGCTAGCTATAAGAAAGCGTCAGTTTATGTTTTAAACTTATCTCACTCAACGATTACTCGCAGTCGTATCGTCATCTATAAAACCTCGCTATACGAGTAACATGAGGAACATCTCAGTCTGAACACTTGAATGAAGTTGAATGTCTATTGAATTCCAGAACAGCGCCGCTCAACTATGAACAGAATGGAATTGATTGTATAAGTGAACGGGAAGACCTGATTGATGTGCTCAATATTGTGAACGGTTTTATTAAGCCACCCTTAATAAAACCGTTAATAAAATCGTCAGAGAAACAAAAATGGTGTTTTTTTTTATGACGAACAGATTGTTTGAGCTTCTGTAAAGAAAAATTCCTTCCTTTTCCCAACTATGTTGGTGTCAGCTTCCAGTCTTAACCGGATGCAGTTGCATACTAGTACTTTACATGAAGCGACTACCTAACCCCAGTTACTGGGTAACGCGATACCCCTTGGTAATGCAGGTTTTCAGAGTTTTCGGCTTCTGACTACCCGTAACAGCTGTCTAAGATCAACGAATTACAAACACGGAGGGGTCTCGTTATGTAATTGATAGTCACCCATCCACGAACCGAACGCGGCAAGCGTAATTAATTAACTTTCGATCGAACCCTGCGGCTGTTACTTTTTAGCCACGAGCCCCCCTTGATTATAAGTATTCCTGGGGCCGATAATCTCATCTGTTTTTGTTTCTGGATCTGCCGAAAGGTTCCAAGGCAAGCTAATTATTTGTAAACACTTTCTCTTTATCACGTCTCTTTAATGCTCATGGCTTTTTTAATGTTCATACACACGAGCAGCCCACATCAACGGCTGACGTCGACGCGCCTGCGGCTGCCAGCGACAACGTTCCGCTCGTGTATTTGATTACAATGCTCAAATACACGAACGGCACGTTGTCGACAGCTGCAGTTATTGTACTGTATTTTGCGTCTGCGTACTGTATACTGCTGAAGAAATACATAGTACGCAAAAATACTATATTTTCAACATTTAAAAAAATTCTTAACGTGCCTTTTTATATTAATTTGACTGATGCGGTAGTGTGTATAGTTGAACCAGAGAAAGAGTCATCGTCCCACCACATAGATTTCCTATAACAAACGATGTTCCCCATCACTCGATAGAAAACGACTCTTTCTCCGGTTCGACTGCAGTGAATCCGAACGTATTTAGATAATTCGAGGTGGTGAGAAGAAAGAAACAGACTAAAAAATTCATGTGATAAAGCGTATGACACTTTTATTTTAAACAAAAAATGCAAGTAATGTAACAAAATATAGTTTTTACAAAAATAAATAAGTAACAAATATTTTGTCTATTTTTTGCTTTTTCCATAAAATACTACTTATATGTTTTAAGTCTACCATATTTTTTATAGCTTTGTTTGAAAAATACTATATTTCGTCCAAGAAATGTTGGCAACCCTAGCTGCAGTTCCTCTTCCGTTGACGCGTGTCGCTTACATACCTACAGGTTGAAATTGAAAACATGCGACAAACCGAAATGGGAGATTGTATTCATAATCATGAACAACTTTTACTAATCGCAAAAAAAAATAAGCTGTTCCCTACATTTTGACAAGTTATGCGAACATAAATGTAGGGAACAGGTGTTTTTGTTTTCGCGATTTCAAGCTTGGTCCCATAGTAAAAGTTGTTCGTAATGGTGAGTGCAATCTCCCATTTCGATTTGTCGCATGTTTTCAATTTCACCCTGTATAAATACATATATATCTAAAGAAGTTACAAGAGGATGCATCTTCTTTCTTCTATAAGAATTTTTACATTTGTCTCAGACTCCGCACTTTGAAATCTACATTATAAGTCAAAATCAAAGTCAAATCATATATTTCAAATAGGCACAATAAAGGCACTTTTGAACGTCAAAAAAATTACAACAAAAAATAGAATTGATTCTGTCGCCCATTCCAAAAGGTAGTTTTCGTATGGAGAAGAATAGGCAAGAAACTCCACCTCATACTTACATATAGCACACAAACAGATCCAATAAATTGATAAATCCAGCTATATCTACGTGAATCACAGAAAAATTTATGTTTATCTGCAAACTTAGAAGTCTAGTCTATAAGAACCACGCACAAGCTACTAAATAGCTTTTCTAATCCTAAACCTACATCACTCGTGCTGTCATTTAGAAGTTAAGCAAACTTGCAAAAGTACTAAAAGAAAGTTTTACTAGTTCTAGGGAAGTTAAACCTAGTCCATTTTATTTAAGTATAAACTTACGGGCTAGAGAGAAGATATAAAGACCATACTTATAGTACACCTAGTTTTAGATGACCCAAGCTTGATGAGTTTTTGAAAGCAACAATAAAGATTATTTTGTAGATATCGTCAATTTCTTGATACGGCAAAGTGCCCACTTTCCTTCCAATGTAGCATTAGGGGGCATACGGCTTACCGCTTAATGTCGCGGTCACTGTCGGACTGCATAGAAAAGAAAGAGAAGCGCGATGACACAACGGTGGTAGTTTATTGCAAAATATGAAGCAATTATTTAATTACAAAAAATCTATTATTTGGACGAAAAAATAAAACTAGTATTTTAGTATGTTGCTTGCAGAAACTGACAAAAAATCAGAATGATTGTATGTATACAACGAGTATTAGTATGGTTTCTATTGTAGAAAGAAAGTTTTTAGAGGCATCTTCATGATTTTTTTTATCGTATTAGTTGTATTATGTTTTCAACACACTGTCTAACTAGCATATATCCTGAAGAATACATAATATAATACATGTATTCTCCCGTCTCCTGTCCTCCTATCCTGAAGAATATCATATATTTTTCTGATTTTGTTTACTGTAGTCGATCATAAACTTTTATTGTTTCTAAAACTTGCGTTTTTTGTGTTTAGCTCCGTTTCTTCTACATATTTTTACTGCCCAACAGCTTCATATTTTAGTGTCATGAAATATCTATATGTTTGCAAAACAAAGTATTAAAGCAATCACTAAAAATCTCTAACCCTACTAAGCTAATATTATAAACAGAAAATATATTTTTTTATTATGCTTTCAAAAACGGCTAAACGGATTTGGATTAAATTTGGCTCATAGGTAGACCAGGAACTGGATTAGGACATAGGATACTTTTATCCCGATAACTCCACGGGATCGAGACTTATGCGGGTGGAACTGCGGAGCCGAAGCTAGTATTTTATACATATAGATACTAGCTGTGCCCCGCGGTTTCACCCGCATAAGTTTCAGTCCCGTAGGAATATCAGGATAACAAGTAGCCTATATGTTAAACCAGGGTGTCAGCTACATCCATACAATTTTTTATCAAAATTGGTCCAGCCGTTTGAGCGTGAAGAAATAAGAAACATATAAACACACACACATGCACACTCACAAACTTTCTCCTTTATATTATTAGTGTGATAAATAGGATGTTCTAGTGAAAGTTAAAGAATGTGATAAGCCGAAAGACTTACAACAAACATATCTTCAAAGAGACCAATTAGTGCTTTTCGTAGACTCTTCCCACATATATTAATTAAAACTGAACGGTTAATTAAACAAGAGGCAATTAATCACAATATCTTGCACATCCTCGCGCCTTTTTGTTAACCAATTAATTGTTGATATACTGTTTCGGCGATACGTTACTTAGCAACGACTGTCGTTGCTAAGACAAAGTTTCCTTTACCTGGAAGCCTGGAAACTAAAAAAATAATACAGAATGGCAGGGTCATTGACACGCAGCCTGAAACCATGGATTCACTTCAAGATTCTGACCCCTACTGGGTAATTTTTAATCGGTTATTTTAAAAAAAATTGCTGATCCACAAATTTTGACCGCGAGTGTATTGCACTTCTCTACGAAACAGTTGATTTTATTTGATAATCGACAAAAATGTCAACTATAGTCCGACTTTTAATTAGCTGCAGTAAAATGACACTTCTTAATAACTCATTTCGGACTGAGTTTAGAGATATGCTGCATGTCAAATAAGTTTCGTCTGTTTAGAAAAAGAAGAAACCGAAGTTAAGAAGGTTCAAAAATACGACGAAGTGCTTCGAGAAAAGGTAGGTAGTGCCCTTGCGCTTCGCTTGGCTCGTCTTGGCGGGGGCACTACCGTGCCCCCAGATTTGGTTGATGACCACGAAAAAACAAAAAGACGCCAATTTCAGTCATATATGTAACACATAAGCTGTCATTTGACTGCAGCTAATTAAAAGTGCGACTATAGAATCATGTACTGAATTCATACGTAACAGTTTGCGCGTCGCTGTCCTTGCCAACCTATACAAAGTGTTTTTTTTATATCCCATAACTCTAGGGTATGAATGAGACCCTAACAAAGAATCAACTGGCATACGTATTATTTTTCAATTTTTTTTTTTTGTTTTTTTTTTTATTTTTAATACAAAATAATTCGACAAAGTTGGCTTACGAATTATTTTTCAATTATATATTTTTTTGTTTTCATTTTTAATACAAAATAATTCGACAAAGTCACGATTATTAATATAACACACCCTTACGTGAAATATGACAACGTCGCATTTTCTTAGCTTTAAATATGAATGGTTGGTTTGAATGAAAATTAATTACTTACTCGTCGTTTCAGCCGATAGACGTCCACTGCTGGACATAGGCCTCCCCCAATTTTGGGAGGGTTTGCCATAATCGCCACGCTTGGCAGGCGGGTTGGCGATCGCAGTATGGTATGATGGTGGAATACATAGAGAACGCTGCTGCCCATTCTCCGGTACGATCCTTAGTCGCCTTTTGCGACACCCACGGGAAGTACGGGGTGGTGGTATTCTTTATGTCCGGCACCACACAGACGACTTACTCGTATTTATCAATGAAACTTAGATACATGATATCTTCGAAACTGTGCATTTTTGGACCACATATTCTAGGACTTTTTGTATTATTTTTACTAGAATATAACCCTAGTTATGGAATATCAAAAAAAAAAACACGTTGTATATTCTACCAAAAAAAAATATCTAAATTTGCTTGTTTGGGAAAGCGGAGTAACCTAATAGCGCCCAATGCTAAGTTACTAACATTCGTAGAAAGACTTGTCGTCGTTGTCAAACCAAAACCTGCTATGTGCAAAAAGTATACTTTTGAGATATTGACAAAAGAAGTTTTGATAAAGTTCTAGCTGCTGCACATAGCACATTTTATTCTGAGGCCATAGTTCCACAACTAGTGGTCATAAGCACATAGCAGTTCTTTTATATGAGAAATAAGGCAGTGACCTATAAGCTGTGATCAAAATCTTGAAAACTCAAAAAACGGCACATAGCAGATTTTGGTTTGACAACGACGTTGTGTTGAATCTTTCAAAATAAATATCTAACTAGGCTGAGACTCAGCACTTTTGGAACGTCACAATTGCATTAAGACAGGTCACCCCACGATCTACTATTGTTTTACCGGCCTCAAACATGATTGTGCATGATGGCACATAAGATGGCTATCATGACATAGGTAGAAAAGTTAGAAACCCCTTTATGTCACACTATGACGTGTCGTAGTAGTTACGCCTCTCAAAATAAGGTTACCTTGATACCTGTTCAACAAGGTAATTTTATTGAAGCCTACATAGATGACATCACATCGTTCCCTACCCCGGTCTTATAAATAACCGTTTGGTTCTCATTTTCTCAGAAAATTGTTAAGAAACTTTAACGTGGTTTGTAAATTTGTAAACGACAGAAATAACTTCGAAATATTATTTCTTCTTTTACTTTCGAATATAATATTTAGGGCTGATTTTTCAATCAACAGATAATTTTTATTCGTGAAATTAAATTGTCGTCTGACAGGTTTTGTATGGAAGAACTGTCAAACATTTTAAATTATTCCTCCGATAAAATTGACTGGCGTTGGAAAAATCAGCCCTTACAGAAATATATATATTTTTAGATTAAGAGATAAACTATTAAGTACTTTAAGTAATCAGAAGACGATTGAAAATGAAATATTTAGAGCTTTTCTGGCATTAGTACTTTGTTGGAACCTACTGGTAACTTTTTCGAAGAAAGATGAAGCATTTCTTTCAATCAAACCATTTCCCAACTACGTTGGGGTCGGCTTCCAGTCAAACCGGATGCAGCTGAATACCAGTATTTTACATGGAGCGACTGCCTATCTGACCTCCATAACCCAGTTGCTGCATAACACACGATACCCCTTGGTAAAACTGGTTGTCAGAATTTCGGGCTTCTAACGACCCGTAACAGATGTCAAAGGGTAATACGATACCTCTTGTAAGGCTGGTTGTCAGACTTTCGGGGTTCTGACGACCCGTAACGGCGGTCAAAGATCCACGAATGACAGCCAGGACCAACGGCTTAACGTGCTTTCCGAGGTACGGGGGGGGGGGGGGGGGGGGGTCTTGGTATCTAAAGATGGTCACCCATCCACAGACCAACTGCGGCATGCGTAGCTTAACCTAATAGATCGACCCGTGCGGCTGTTATTGCTTAGCCACTAGCCCCTCAAGACATACATAATCCCATAAATGACTGCACCTAGACATGAACACTATTAACAACATGAACTTCTTAAGTAAGTACCTGTAGGAGATAACATACCCAAGTACACCCGTAATTGGCATAAGTGCCAATTACTGGGGCTGAATTACTAGATACAGGGTTAAGACCCTGTATCTAGTAATTCAGCCCCAGTCTAACCAGCAGTAAACCAAGTTACAATTAATAATCATCCTCCATCCTCTCATCAAAAATTAACATTGAAACTCCAAACGTTCAAAGGTAAGAAATCGTCTGCCGCCGACAATGCTAAGCGGGATTTCTGAACTAATAACATAATAAGATTAGGTAGGAGCTAACAGCCATCAGGCTTCGCGGGACGCCTAAATGAAGCTAGAAATTTCGCATCGCCTTTGTAATAGGATTAGATTTTCGTTCTAGGAATGATCTTGAGAAGTCCTAACGATGTTAGCATTAATTAGGTATTGAAAATGATACTGGGTAATATATTTTAGACTTAGACATGCTGTGGATAAATTTGTTATATGCCAATGTCATGGAATACTTCAAAAGTCTTTGCTTTTGACATAAAATCAAAATCAAAAGTTATTTATTCGAATCAGGCTGAGAATCAACACTTTTCAAACGTCAAATACCATAAGAAAGTCCCCCAAAACGCCCGTCTTTGACCTTCATAGATTATGTAAAAGGGAATACACCAATAGAGCAGCAGCATCAACGGTTTGTATATAACAAAGCTTTCACCATTTGCGTAACTAAGGACTGTGTTCACTTAAAATTACATTCAATTACAAATTAACCTTTTCACAAATTACATTCAATTACAAATTAACCTTTTCACAAATTACATTCAATTACAAATTAACCTTTTCACGCAGACACCATATCACAAAGATGAAATTAAAGCACTAACAACGTAATAAATATACAACTAACGTTATTCTAGAGGAAACCTATAATTAAATCTGAAAAATTTCCAGTGCATTGATCTGCTCTACGAGACAGATGAACCGTCTGTATCGGTCTGACTTTGATGTCACGACTTAATGAAATTACGCCGACTTCACAAAGAACTTTCGCATTACTAGCAAGCCCAGAAAGAACATTGTTTACTTTAAAAAATCTTCATACATTCCTCCCCAGTTCTAAAACAACTTTATGTGGGTTATTACAATAAATCGCAGTCGGAATGCGTTATGGATTAAAAGGAATTGTTTGTTTGTAGTCATAAAGTTGTAAATCGCCGGAAGAGCACATTGTTATGATTCAAAATGTTTAATGGTATTAGGAATTAATGTTTTCCGGAATAAAATCCAATTTAGTACCGTTGAAGGATATAGTGCGTAATTTTAGATCGCCCATCAAAATAAACTGAAAGGTGGTGTATGTTTGTGGAAGTGTTACGCATGCTCTAGTTTAAACAGTTTTAAATTGACGCTGTATTAGAGTCTGCTGAAGTGCCTAAGCACATTTATGTTGCTAGCAAAAACATACAAGATATACCAAAACAAAAGCTATTATAAGGATAATTGCATGCCGAAGATAGCACTGCGACACATCGATGTCACCGACATATAAAACAAATGCATGCTAATAGACACGCACGCACAAGCCAGGCATCGAGGTAAACCCCCAAGCAACCTGCGAGGTATCACAGTGAGGCATCTCCGGCAAGTAATTAGCCTAAGGCAGGGCTTTCCTAACTGTGCATCGCGACGCCCTGGGCGCCGCGGCACTCTTCCAGGGGTGCGCGGCGTCGTGACGCGATTTACATAGATTAGATTGGCTTTATGTGTCAACACAATGTGTGAATCTAATCCAGACACATCTGGAGCAATGTGACTGGATTAGAAACCCTTTCCAGTCAACCTCACCATCAACACTTTCGACAGAGAAAAGAAGAATAATTCATAGAATTGTCCTGTGACTCCAGCCTCAAGCTCCAGTACAACAAAGATAAACTGCTTGAATTTTGGAGCTCGATTTCTCACGAATATTATACCATCAACACTGCAACATTAAAGGTCCTTTTACCATTCGCGACATCATACTTTTGCGAAACAAGTTTTTCTGCAGTTGCGATTATAAAGAACAAGTAGGTAGAGGTTGAAAATAAATTTAGAGAAAGAGATGAGAGTGGCAATATCTAAACTTGAACCCCGTTTTGAGAAGTGCTGAGAAAAGCAAGCACATCCTTCTCATTAGTCAGCTAACAAAGTTAAATAATTATCTCTTTTATTAATTTTGTTCTTACAAATTTTGTTTTTTTTTCTTATTTTTCTAATAAAAAATATAAATGCCATTTGGAGTTTTTTTCTTATAATTTGTTATTAGGCTACTAGAACTACAACTTCCTAACACGTAATATTATTTTTGACTAGGGATCGTCGCCAAAAAAGAGCAGATTCCCAAGGGCAATAAAAATAAGTTTGGTAAGCCCTGGCCTAAAGGATGCACAGTAGGATATTTCTAGTGAATCGTAAGTCGTAACCAACAACAATGACCATAAGATGATTGTAATGCAACAAAACACCTTTTGGAAGTTCTCATACCATATTCAAAAGTGCACACAACAAAAGTATTTTCACGGTTTACCAGTAATTGGATAATAGAGGAAAATGAAGACAAACTATGTATATTATTTGTTAATTCCGGATTACTACGAGAATTCGCATATCTCTGCATCAGCTGCTATCTTCCCACGCACAACAAGAAGTATAGGGAACTGGGTTACTGGGCTGTCGCCGCTTAAAGATCTGTCATATTTTTTTAAATATTCAGCTCATATTTCTTTGATAAATACGACTTCGCGAGAAATTCGGGACAATTTTTACCTTTACTTTAAATTTTCATTCAGCAGAATCGCGGGCGAGCGGGCAGAATTTTTGAATTAATAATGAAAGTTTAAATATGTATTATCACCGGTGAGAAAATACCTTTTGTAAATTTAGTAACAGTTTTTATAGATAAGACTTGTTCTAGCACGTGTGGACAATCGACAAAAACTTTTATAGCATTTATTGGAAAACGAACATCGATCTTAACGTAAGTAAGTGCCTACAATCTTAAACATAAGCATTGTAAACCGTTCAATAATATATATTAGATCCGCAACTATCATGACAGGACCCGATCCCAATACTAAAAAGAGGTACCATTACCCGTCAGCTGTACACCGAAAATCGATCGTGTGCTCCATCCCTAACAACGAAACCGTTCAAATAACAAATCGACGTGCGATTATTTTAACGTTACATTGAACATCATTTTATAAAATAGCTATTCATTACTGGAATTTAATGTTATTCACGTCATCTTTTGTCTGAAATCTCGTAAAGTTACGAGTGGCTTAATCTTTGAGACAAAACATTTAGACGAGACTGTTTTATGACTTAACTGTTTGTATAATTTTGTTATTAAATTAAGCAAGATTAGGAAGAATTATGAATATCATTTATTGTTTGAAGTTTATAAGATTTCTAATGAAGACTGTTGTAGTGTTATGCACAGTGATAAAGACGCTGACGATACCTACTTATAACAGTTTTAATGAACCTCTTGTACAAATACATACAAAAGCGTTGTATCTAAATGTGTCCGATGAAGAAATTAAACTCTATTGAATTAGCTATATCATTGCAATTATTAGTTATATATCGATCTGGTAGTTTGTATATGCCCAAAATTCTAAAAAGATAACTGATTGCAAGACAGTCCAATTTCATATTAAAGTCGTCACGTGGATTGCATGAGTATCGATATTGGAAACGTTTACGAACTCGTTTAAGTTAATCCTCTTTTATAGGTTACAAGAAACCTAAACATAGCTTTAAAAGCTAAAACGTGTCTCAATTACTTTCGCCTAGTGCTTGTGGTTTTATTCCAGCAAATAACAACATCTTCCATTAAATAGATTGGAAAATCGTTTCGTGTATTCCTAATGAAGATCATGTTTAGGATACGTTACGACAGTGACTATGATGATACTGACTCTGGTATCATCATCAGCATCTTCAGAAGCAACCTTGTTTCACCCACTGCTAAGTAGTATAGGCTTACTTCCTTTTGTGCCATGCTTGCCTGGTCTGTGTGAGTCTCATCCAAGTCCAGGTCTTATCCTCGATCCTTTGACTGTGGTTGTGCTACACCATGCATTTGAATGATCTTTTCAGAAAAACGTATGATCGAATCTGTACTAACGCAGCTGTATGATTGGTGTACGTGACCTCCAGCCTCTAAAACAATTGTCTACGTGACGGCTGATAGCAACGAAAGATTTTCTTGAATATTTATGAGCAGTTATTGTTTTTAAAGTTATTTCTTCTTCAATGTCCATAATTTATAACTTCCATGCTCTATTTGACCTATTTGTATATTTTGTGGTAAGTCACATGTTTTGATTTTTCTAATTATCTTATTTTGTATTAGGTATTGAATCATTTGAGATCTGAATCGTCGTAAATTATTTTCCTGTTTCTTGGAAATCTTTCAAAGTAAACGAAAATTGAAAAGTAAAAACTCGATTTGAGACAGCAATATGAATTTTATTTAATTTGCGATTACGTGAAAGCTTGCTGGAATTCTTGTAAAACGGTTAACGGTTACTATCTACGTAGGTACATTGTTTTATGGTCTTTGTAGAAAATGTTATAGTAATTCAATTCTAATTTTGTTTGAGACTTTCGCTGAATTATCTCAAACTTTACATTACCTTTTAATTAGATTTTTTATAATTTATCTCGACGGTTAGATTGAATGTGTTTCAAACTATTAAAAAATTATATACCTCCTGGTTATTCTACCTGTACCTAAGGGTTTTAAGTAAAATTTAACATGTGTAACTTACCATAGAGTCCGATGCATTGAGCAATCCAATCCCACAAACAGTTATCATTATCACACCCATATCCACTTGGCATCGCTATCACAAATTATCACAAAACAAAACACGAAAAGTCAATACACGCCACTTACGAACCGAAACATCTGCACTAAATCACGCCATATTGGAATCCCATGACGGCAAAAATCAAATTCCATTTTTGAAATTCGATCTACAATTGGCGGGTTTTATTTGACGTTTACTTTTTTTTATTTTATTGTGATGAAAGTAATTGATGAGGCACAGGCGACACGCCTGCGCGGCTCTCCCGACATTTCGCGACTGAGCGAAAGCGTCCATAGAGTTCACAGTACCTGTTACATTTCGGGTGGTTTAGCGCTTGCGTACTACTGAACGAGTACGGAACCATTAACAGAGGCGTTTATTTATTAAGTTTGCATAATAGCCGTTGACAATTTCTTGATTGTTAGTTAGGATGCAATTAGAACCGAAGTCGGATTGAGCGCGTCATTCGCCATTTCCGCTTGTTCTATTTTTGCTCGATACGACTGGATCTGTTTTCTCCTTCGTTAAGCCGCTTTGTCAATCAAGGAGACTTACCCTTTGATTGACAAAGCTGCGTGCTTCTCAATAAATTTGGGAATAAATTGATGGTTCATAAATGATGAAGGTGCATAGTGATAGTTCAACTGAAAATCTTTTTTCTTCGAACAAAATAAGCTCCATAAAGGGGGTATTGATTAATTTTATGATTTATACTTATTTGGCGTTCGTAAAAAGGATTGGACTAAATTGAAGTGACATTCTGTAGTTTCTGCCTATCCTCACTAAAAAAGGGCGCGAGTTTATATATGTATGAAGTATGTTTGCATAATTTTACAATAAGTACTAAAGTTTGGTAGAGATCAACTAGAGGGCAAAGCATACTTCCTTGTGGAACCCTTGCCATCAGGTTAAACAAAACAAAATAAAGGATTATTTTGTTTATTTAATTATTACGTTTTGAGGAGGACCTCAAAACGTAATAATTATTAGTGATCGCAAAGATATGATAGAAACCAACCCGGAAATAATGAAAAGATCCTAGCTTTTTATTGGCAGGAAGTGCAAAGAAGGTAATAATATCGTGGTCAATGTATTTGACCGTGTATCGTCTGTGTGGTGCCGGACTTAAAGAATAGCACCACCCCATACTTCCCGTGGGTGTCGTAAAAGGCGACTAAGGGGCGTACCGGAGAATGGGCAGCAGCGTTCTCTATGCATTCCACCACCATACCATACTGCGATCGCCAACCCACCTGCCAAGCGTGGCGATTATGGCAAACCCCCCCCCCCCCTTTTGGGGGAGGCCTATGTCCAGTAGTGGACGTCTTTCGGCTGAAATGATGATCTCTTCTCTTAGCGTGTCGACAGCAATCTAAATGTACTGCCCAGAATTTGGCTACCTGTTTGGCACCTTCATCACCGTCCATCAGTTCCTGTAACGTGCAGCTGACAGGACACGATATTAAGTGTCAGTGTTATGATGATGATGATGAATGTATTTGAAAGCGTTTGAAACACATATAAATATAATAAAACATGACTGAATATATTAGGTGCCTAAAGATATATTGACGTTATATATCTTTAGGTACCTTATTTGGGTGTTTGGAAGCTGGAGGCCTTAAGGGGGTGATAGTTGACACCATTTATAGCGTTTTGAGTCATATATGTCTTAGACGAAGTATGTTTTTTTTCCCAGTTAAAGTTGGTATGTTATTTTTGACTAATAGTTTGTAGTTAAAAATAAATATAACTATCACTTCCTTAAAGCTTTGCATTCAGCTTCCAAACACCCTGTATTACTAATATATTCCGTTTGATTTTTAATAGTCTTTTACACATAGATTAGGTATACTTATTACTTACTACAAAATCAGCAAAAACAGAAATTATTATTATGAGTAGGTAGGTGTTCCTACCTAGGCACTGCTGCAGAATATTTACGAACTACTTACGAATAGGTCTTACCAACCTACTTAGTTAAGATGAATGGATAGTGATAGACCGCGAAATTTATTTTTTTAAAGAAAACTTGAATTCCGCGGTCTCAACTACCCATTCACCTTAAAACTACATAATTATTAATTACCTATATTTAAAAAAATGAGATATGTAAGAGAAGTTACTTTACTCCCATAATATTTCTTTTTTATTTGACTTAGGACCGATATTTCAATCGTCAGATAACTTTTATCTAAAGCTATAAAGTACACACGAATTCCATGATCTGAAAAAATGAATAATAATGGCGGTTTTGGCATGAGTTCCAGAAAAGAAAAGATGTCAACACCTCAGAAAAATAATCTTAAGATTGAAAATGACCCACATTAATGCTGCAGTATCAGTTCTTGCAGTTATCTCGCACCTGCCAAAAGGTAACATCTACCTATTAGTCTATTACTACTACAATAATTACTTACCTCGGAGGTCATGTCCATCTGATACTTGCCCCAATTGGCCCCAAGTGTCATTACATTAGGCTTGACCTCGAGACAAGGTTAAGATGCCTCAAGTCCCTGCAATTACCAACATTAGCACTAACGTTGTAGCTATATAGGGATAGGATGAACTTTCCTTTTCTTCAAATAACATTATATCACTCTTGTATTCCCAGAAAGCGCAGACAGATGGCAGAGGTTGAGGAGACCTGTATGTGCTAACACATTTCGTCAATTATGTTCAACTAGCAGCGCCTAGCGGTTTCACCCGCATAGGTGTCGGTCCCGTGGGAATATCGGGATAAAAACTATCCTATCAAATCCTATGTCCTTCCCGAAGCAATTGCCAAATTTTATCGAAATCCGTTCAGTGGTTTAGGCGTGAAAAGGTAACATACAGACAGACAAACAGACAGGCAGTTACTTTCGAATCTATACATATAATAAATCTGTAGAAGGGTCAATTCTGTACATTGAAAATATTGAAAAAATAAATAGCAGGGGGTGTTGCTGGATCGATACCAAACCCAAATATGTGATTAAAAAAAATTTTGTCTGTCTGTCTGTCTGTCTGTCTGTCTGTCTGTATATGCAGGCATCACGTGAAAACTAACGGTTCGATTTCGATGAAACTTGGTATAATTATACCTTATTATCCTGGGCATAAAATAGGATACTTTTTATCCTGGAAAAATACGTAGAAAAAAAAATCTTATTTTTCGGTTTTATTCATAGACGTTGTTCTGTAGAACCGCGAACACACGTTGCATTACCCGTAGTGGATAATTTTCCATTTCAATTTAAGAGAATACAGTTTCCTGTAGCTTTGTGTTACGCCATGACAATAAATAAGGCTCAAGGTCAGACCCTAGGAGTTGCTGGCGTAGATCTTACCGCGAGTTGTTTTTCACACGGGCAACTTTACGTAGCTCTTTCCCATGTGAGCAGTCCAAGAAATCTTCATGTTCATTTTCCGGACGAGCTCACTAACAATGTTGTGTATGCTGAAGCTCTCAATTAACTTTCTGTCGCATTGTCACGATCACTTTTTTATTATTGCAAACTTTTTGTCATTGTCAGTAATTTACTGCTACATGCTACTTATCAAGGTCGGAATTACTATGAAAAAAATACTTACTACAGAACGCGAGCTCAACAGCAGTAGCTCAATAGAGGGATCTCCTTAATTATTATAGGCTTAGCCGTATTTGGGTCCAATAGATATTTATAAGATGTCATTGTCAGAGTTACTCAAAATGGAGAAATAAACCATCCACGCGAAGACCGACATTCGCGCGGACGGAGTCGCGGGCGGAAGCTAGTTTATAATATTAGTATGGATTCCTATGCAGATAATGAGAAAGAAAGAAAGAAAGAAAAAGTATTTTTTGCGACTCGTACAGGAAGATCACAAAAAAACACAGTCAAATAAAAATCCAAGTTATATAAAAAAAGTAACACAAGGAAAAGGAAACAAAAAGTCCTATACGAGGTCAAAAGGCTCCTATCTCAGCATGATGCTGCGACATTTAAAAATAAATGTCACAGCGCTGGTATTCTGATAGGGCCCGAAATGGTGGTAATGGTGGCTACACTATTCCCACCAACTGGGCCCAACTCCAGATTTCAGATTGCTACTGATAAATCCCTATGGAATAATCGAGTAACAGTTTGATCGACTTGGGGATCGATCCCAGGAACCCGTGCTCTAGAGCAAAGAAGTTTATACCTAGTCTGTCCAAATATTGCAAGGGGTAATGGTTTATAGACAGATAGATTGCTAGATAGATAAAACGTTTATTCAGTGCAACAAAAGACACAATACAGGTATTAAAAAAAATAAAAACAGGTGAAAAAAAATATCATAGATTAAAAAGATAAACAAAAAAACCAAAAAATAATACAAGTTCAAGGTTTGTCTGAAGAGGTTCGATTCGACGCTTCTAAAGGCTGTAAATGGCCGATAAAATATTGGATTTTATAGCCTGAATGGGCTTTAAGTGGCCATAAGTTATAAATAAACTGCCTTGGTTAACAGTTACTTCTTAAATTGACACTTCCAGTTAGCATTGTGTGGAAAGCAATTATTTCTCTTTTCTTTTGTTGTGAGGACCCGGACGGGCAAATCTTTTAACACCTGTGTTGTGAGACGTTGACAGACTAATCCCTATGAAAGCACCTTGTACTGGTTAACTAGTAGTTTGTTACTTCTTTACGCTCAAACGGCTGGACCAATTTTAATAAAATTTGGTATGGAGGTAGCTGATACCCTGGATTAACATATAGGCTACTTTTTATCCCGATATTCCCACGGGATCGAAACTAATCCAGGTGAAACTGCGGGGAGCAGCTAGGAAGAGCAATAATTAGCTGTTAGGAAACTTAATATCGTGTCCATCGTGTCCTGCTGTCTGCACGCTACAAGAGCTGATAGACGCTTCCAGAGGTGCCAAGGTCGTAGCAACTTGGCTCGATGCGCGTCGATGACAAAGTCAACACAGAATTTTCTGAGCTGATTCTATAAATCGTGATTTTTAGTATAATTATGCGAAACTTGAACATAGTATGTCCAGAATAAGTAACTGATTCGATTCCAATAATTTTTATCCCATGTTATATGCGACACTAAGTAGGTTACCCAATCTCCGCGCCGAACGGTTAGGTACCTAGGTACTATTATCAATGAGCGCAAGACGGCGCGGCGCGGGTGAGCTGTACGGACAAACAGGTAACTTAAAAAGCTAAAAAACTTTGTGATTTTTCATGATACAGTTTTGAAATTTTGTACATAGATTCTTTACATAAAAATACTAGACACGTGTTTCGAGTTTCGCATATATACTAAAAATAATGTTGTATAGGGTGGCGGCACATCGACGCACAATCTTTATCACGCATTCAGCACACGATTCTGAACACGAAAAGTTTCCCTGTGTTGAAATGTTTCGTTAGTTTAAAAACAATGGTTTTCTTTTGGCCGCGTAAATGATAAATGATTTTAGTTTTGTAAGTAGGTTTGTACAAACACTTTTACACGTCAATCATGTTTTTTTTTTAAACTAGAGGTCGGTGTTTCCCACAGATATAGACACCTAGATAACGCAAGAGTAACTACTTCGCGAGCCAAAAATTGCACCAACTTATGATTACAAATCGTAAGCCGCCCCTTTCGCGCTCAGTCCTTTGTACTGCTGGCTGGGTAAGTGTGAGCGAGAGCGCGAGCTTGTGACGTCATAGTAGGTAGTCAAAAAATGGCACGCTTGGTTTTCATACAGTTCGTGATACTTGCGTTATCTAGGTATATCTATATCTGTGGTGTTTCCTATCTGACTACTCTGAGAAGAAAAGCCGAAACAAACTCAGAGGTCTAGTTAAAGTCCAGACATAATCTTGGTCAGGTTATATGAAGACCATGTAGATCGATGTCTCAGATGGACTTTTGAGGAAAGAATCACACAGATTGAGAGGACCTGTCCAGTCAGTGCACGCATTTGTCAGAAATCGTGCAGCTCAACTCAAAACTTAAGGAGCTCAACGATTCGACGAACAATACCAAAGAAAGGACATTTGGGTAGGCCACATAAATTACTCAAACTGCCAGACCATGAAAAAAAAAACTAGCATAACAGAGAGAATAATAAAAAATATTAAATTAATAAAATGACCCACATCATCTTCACATTCACAATAAATAAAATAATATAATACTTTACAAAACAAGATCATGTGCTGAATTCATCACACACATACACACAGGTCACAGTTTTGCGTCGATGTCCAGCCCACAAAGTCGCTAAGAAGAAGTACTTTCTAGTATTAGTATTAGTATTTGGTTGGAGTGTAGCCTTATTTATGGGCACTATGGCGTGAGTGAATTTTCGTTTTTCTTTTTCCTAAATTTTCCCGAGTTTGTTGCAGTTTCGGGTTAACCTTGACCATAGAAACTATTTAGGTTCTGAGAAGCATGTCTCTACGACGCACCGTTTGCGAATTATGGGCGTCCGAATTTTATTTTATTTTATATAAAACGCTCAATATTTTCGAAATGGTTGCTCGGATGAAAATCTTTACTGGAAAGAAATTGTTGCTCTAGTCGAAAACCATAAGGTGATCAAAAAAAAAATCCCGCGAAATATCGAGAAAAAGAATTGAGAATTTTTTCTGTCGGTCACACATTGTGCACTGTTTATATGAATGTAAGTACAACGCGGTCACATTAACTCGACGCTTGGCATTGATGACGTCATTTTGGTTTTTCGGTAATATACCTAAATATACCTAATAAAAAATATAATTAAAACAACAACAGAAAACTAGCCAAATTATCGACACGCTTATCAGTAACAAAGACAAAGGCCTACCACTTGCTGGGCGAGCTAAGGAATGCGGGCCTCGCATTCCAGAGATGCGTCGAGTTAATGTGACCGCGTTGTACGTTACGTAAATCTAAGTTGCGAAAGGGTGGAGTGTCCTAATATAGGCTTTTAATTGCTTACAAAGGCACTTCTATCACTAGCTAAGTAATACAAAGAAAAAAATTGATTTTGATGAGAAAGTAAGTGGGCTAAGTAGATATGTTACTTACTAGGTAGGTTTATATTATGCAAGAAAAGACGTCAAAGTGCCATCGGCATAAATTGTGATCTACAGGAGCTGTCGAAACTTTACCCTCTTTTTAGGCGAGACACTCGGTTCAAAGTGAGTATAAGAAGCGAGACTCGTTAGTAGTGAGAAAGGAAGGCAGATAGATAAGTAGGTACCTAATTATCCTTTGTACTTTGTATTTTCCTTTGCAATAAAACTCCACATCTATAGTCTACGCGGAACTAGTTGACCGCGCCGCGGAACTAGTTCACCGGGGTGGTTTTGGTGAGGTAAAAATCCCACACTCCCCGACCTCTCCCAACCTCTTTTGAAGGTTTCCCCCGAAAACAAAAAAAAAGGTATGTGAGCGGTGGGATGGAGCGTGCGTTGCAAACACTAACGCAACCCCGCCACCCTCACCCCCGTCCCCACTTGAGGTGCGTACCGTGCGGACTATAATCACCTGGGTCTTGAGTTGTATTCCATTTTGTTCAGGGCATGTCTTTAATCGAACCTCTAATAATTTCCATTCAGCTTTACTAAAAATATTTTTGAACAGTCATCATCTGCCTAGCCTTATCCCAACTATGTCGGGGTCGGCTGAAGCGACTGCCTATCTGACCTCCAACTCAACTGGGTAATACGATACCCAGTGATAAGACTGGTTGATTATTATTGAACACTTTAATATGTTGAATGCGCCTTTTTTGTGAACCTCAAATAATACTTAGGTACTATCCAAGTAACTGCGACCTTGGATTTAACGCTCGCTGAGCGCTACCGCGGCACCGCTCGCTTGGCTCGCGCTTGCTTGGTCACAGTCCTTTTTTTTTTCCGGTGGAGTAAATGCTTATCGCATACCGCGTCGTCCGGGGAGACGACGTGGTTATGTGGGACTTACACCCACTAAAAACTCCGCCTGTGCACCTACTTTCGCCTTGATGGGTGGGCCGCGAGAACTGCTACGTATGACATTCGCGACCCATCCAGCGTGGCCCACTTCTGGGCTCCCCCTTCTTGGCCCGCGTCAGGGCTCTATCTTCCTCCGGCGATGTCCGGATGCACTGGGACATCACCACAACTCCAGGGACCGTGCAGCGTAGACGATAGACTCCCCGATCTATCATCCGCTGGCCCCTCTTATGGCGGCATCAAGTCCGCATTTAGCCGCCTGCGCCGGAATCGGGTCAGCGAGAGAGTCTGCATCCCTGACCCGCTCGCCGCTTCTTTCTGCGAGATTACGTCCTCGCAAAAGGACGCAACCGCCTCCCAGGCCCTTTCACTGCCGACCATAGCCCTGACAACGGCCGGCAGCGACAGGTCTTCCCCAATTTCTGCCGCCAGAACACGGCGCTGCGCCTCCCAGGCAGGGCACTGCTCGAGAGTGTGCAGGGCCGCGTCCTGGCTGCAACCGCAGTGGTGACACACTGGAGTCACCTCCCGTCTTGCTACTGTGTGCAGGTATTTGCCAAAACAGCCATGCCCCGATAATACCTGCACTAAACGGAAGGATAACGTCCCGTGTCGCCTTCGTACCCACTCCAATAGGATTGGCTGGATAGCCCCAACAGTCCAGTGTGCTTGGTCACAGTCCTAACCTAACCCGTTTGATCGGGGTAACTACACTTTTTTTTTAAAGTGGAGAAATGCTCATGCATTGTGCACTACCACGGGGAGATAGTGCAGTTATGTGGGACTCTAACCTACTAAGACTCCACGGTGTCCACCTCTGCCGCTTATGGCGGGAACACGGGCACGCGTTAGCACTCATCCGTGAACCCGCCGCAGCTGTCCGTCACCGGACCCTCCTCTGGGGAGTACTCTCCATCACCGGCGCACCAGAACACATAGCACGCCGTGACCACCCCAGGGACCAAACCAGCACATGGGCGCCAAACGACCCGTGTCTGGGCACCCTTGGTCCCCCTGCGACGGGTCAGGTCATTGGCCCCGCCGCCTGCCAATTTTCGGCCGCAGAGGATAGGGAGAGCGGCCATCGTCATACCAACACTCCTCCCCTGTGGCCCCACGGCGTCCGCCATCACAAGTTGGCGACCCCGTCTAGGCCGCGGAAGGTAGGGCGAGCGGCGCACTGCGATGCCTCCCATACGACATCGCGGCCCGCCTCAGTTGCGATGTCGCCCAAGCGGCACCGCAACCTACTCGTTGGCCGCTACGTCGTCGGCTTATCGGCAAAAGCCCTAACGAGCGGCCTCTCCTAGGGTTCCTCTTCTCTCTCCGTGGATGACCAAGCCACGGCTACTGAGCCCCCTCCGCCGCGACAATGCGGGAACCCTGGGGGGGTACGTACCCTAGCTTAGTTCCTGCAACCAACTATGGGAAAAGGCCAGACAGTTAAAAAGGATCATTTATTTATTTTTTTATTTGCATCATTAGAAGCCCAAAAAGTGTTTATAGGTTCATTAATTTTAAAAGGCGTCTATCATTAGTTAGAACGTCAATAAGTTTTATAGGATCATTAAAATATTTACGTTTATATTCTACTAAACTATCTTTTGTTTTCCAAAAACTAATCCTATTGTTTCCATTATGATGCGTTAAGGTGGCACGCGAAATTCAAATTTTCTTATGATTTTTGCAATTTGCAGATCAGTATCAGGTTGTAGGTTTTAACAAAATATGATTCGCGAGTGCAACAAGTATGTATTTACAGAATTATAATCAACAAGTTCTATAATCTTATTGAATGACTATATCAAGAAATATCAATATACCTGGCGCAGCTAATCATAGTACCTACCTACAACACAGCAAAGTAGAATTTATTAGAGTTAAATGAATTAATTAATCAGAAATGTTCAGTACACTCCAAGTTCCCAACACGCCATGCAAAAACTTATTACAACGCGGAAATTAAATGTTCAAATATCCACCGACATTAAGTTTCCCCCGATATCAACATATTCCCGACCTTTTGACCTGGCCCGTCGGAAGTCGAGGAGCCAACTTCAAATCCATACATTATCAGCCTGCACCTGGCTGTGGAGTTGGCTCGGCTCCAACTCCAAGAATTAATATCGTTTAGAGTTCCACTTACGAAGGAAAACAAGAGCGATGAGATACCTGTTGTTTTCGTTTTGAAGTAGGTACCTACTTACTTAGGTACAAAAGTTACTTAAGTATTTACTTACTACGCTTGCCGCGGTTGGTCTGTAGTTTGCTGACCATCTTTACATACCGAGCCCTCTCCGTGCCTCGGAAAGCACGTTAAACCGTTGGTCCCGGCTGTCATTCGTGGATCTTTGACAGTCGTTACGGGTCGTCAGAAGCCCTGACAATCAGTCTTACCAAGGGGTATCGTATTACCCAGTACTGGGTTGTGGAGGTCAGATAGGCAGTCGCTCCATGTAAAATACTATCACTCAGCTGCATCCGGTTAGACTGGAAGCCGACCTCAACATAGTTGGGAATAGGCTAGCAGATTATGATGATAATGACTTAGGTACAAATTACTGGGTACTTTCAGGTAAGGGCATCATCATTTCAGCCGAAAGACGTCCATTGTTGGATATAGGCCTCCCCCAAATTTGGGGGGGGGTTTGCCACAATCGCCACGCTTGGCAGGCGGGTTGGCGATCGCAGTATGGTATGATGGTGTAATGCACAGAGAACGCTGCTGCCCATTCTCCGGTCTCCCTTAGTCGCCTTTTACGACACCCACGGGAAGTATGGGGTGGTGCTATTCTTTAAGTCCGGCACCACACAGACAAGTCCGGCACCACACAGATAGTAAGGTCATCGTTTTTATGCAATTGGAAGACAATGCGAGAATTTGGGGACGCTGAGTTTCCAACGCTGAAATGTTTTACTTGTAAATGACTGAGTATAAAATTAGCTGTCGACAATAAGTACCCACCTATTTAAACTGCCCCGTTGGTCTCCTGGTCTCATGCGCATCTGCTAAGCAGTCCTGAGTTCGCCTCCCAGGACAGGCAAAGTGTTAAAGTGGGATTTTCCATTAGGAATTTCTCAGTAACCACCCAGAGTTTGGATGTCGGCGGTGTGATACCACGTGCCTCGGAAAGCACGTTAAGCCGTTGATCCATCCAGCGCCTGATCTTTCTCCGGTTGTGTCGCATTGTCGTCCCATCGGACCAAGAGAAAGAGTGCACCTGTGTATGCGCAAACACTTGTACACTATAATATCTCCCGCAAAGAAGGCTAGTCTCCGTCTCCGTTGAGATTATCGCTCTCCGCCACGGCACTTGTACTATTTATTCTGTGGCCATGGCCGAAACACGGTCTGGAGTACTATTACCTACCTATTTAAAAATAGCTATATACCCAATTTCCTACTTAATAACAAGGTAACAAAAACGGTACTTGATTAACTTAGTTGCGACCAATTGCGACAGTGCCAGTGGACAGATTAACTCTTGCGTCAAGTCTTAAGGCTTCATTCTTATTTATTCTGATGAGCCATAGAATTATTTATATATTTATTGAGGATCTCCAACAAAGGATACACATAAACAATAGAAATTTACAATAATAAAAAAGGTTCTTTTACGTGTGCTCCTTCAATTATAGGAGACCACAGCATGCACATTAGAACTAGGTGTAAACACGATAAAAATAGAGAAAATAAATTATGAATGATGAATACAAATTATAGACTTAAATAGCAGGAAATAAAATATAAAATTGACATATCAAAATTGAGCATTCATATTACAAATGGTGTAGGCAGGATAAAAATAAAAATTGACAAATAACATTGAATAAATTTGAGGAAAATAATAATTATTAAAAATTAACATGTCAAAATTGAGTCAAGATAGATAACTTGCATAATATGTTTTAAGGAAGAAAATGATTTCCGAACCCTATTTTCTCTACCCCAGTTTGAACGCTACAGTAAATCTGCTGGAAATTCTAATTTTATCTGAAAAAATAGAACAATTTGGTTTTTTGTAATAGCATTTTATTATTACCTACTCTATCAGAGGGGTAAATTGCGTAACACATTATCAGAAGCAAAGGGTTTCATTTTGACAGATCAATAGCATTCATTGTGTTATTTATGTTGTTGAGCAGAGACATTTTTCGAACTTAAAAAGCAATGGAATAGCAATATCAAAATCAAAAATTAAATTAAATTTCAAAGTCTTTCTCTCCGTCGATGTTAAAAGTAAGTCAACTGTGGGTACTTACCACCATTATACGCGCCGCACTATGTAGGTACCATTTTGTTGAAACTCACATGTGTCTTCTCGACATCCGTATGCAACTAACGGGATGCAGCAGAATACCAGGTCTGCTGGCATATGCTGAGCTGGACTCCCATTTGGTGCAACCATGAGACACACACCGCCCAGTAGTGATCGACCGTTATAGATGTACATGAGCTAGGTGTCTATGGGTCAATTTATCTTTTTAATCTTTGTTTTTTTTTTTTTCACCTGTTTTTTAATACCTGTATTGTGTCTTTTGTTGCACTGAATAAACGTTTTATCTATCTTCGTTTTATCAAAATGATTCAGACAGATTGGAATTGAAAGGGTGTTACGCAATTAAGGTGCAGATCTACCTAATCATAAGTAGCTGAATCTTGTCTGTTATACCTATTTACAAATCGTAAAAGAAATTTTTAACACCTTCCGTTAAATTCCTCTCAAAAAAGACCCACTTAACGCCTAATAATTTTAGCATACCCGCTGCGAAGGGCGATTCTCTTCAGAATAGATGCAAAGACTCCGAGTACAAAAGATTTTTCGCGTTGAATAGATGGAAAGCCTCATCTGCTTACTATGTCCTTATCTATAGAGGTACAGGTGGGCTATTCTCTCCGTAGGCACGACAGATTAGAGGGAAATTATCTCCGTAAAGCCCTGTGCTAATTTTATTGGGAAAAAAGCGAATGTGAGGTGGTTCTTTGTTGTAACGTAGCTTCACCGGCTTGGGGTGGTCGTTTCTCCATAGAAACGCTCTCTGCTGTTTTCTTTCTGGTAAATAACCATATAGCATGATTGTTTGCAGATGTCCCGATGTTTTCCTTTTTGATGATACATTATTTATAAAAGCACTAGAACCGTCAAAAAATTCCGATTTAAACCGCTGTCAACAGAGGCCTAGTGTACAAAATTGACAACTATTAATGAAAAAAGAAAAACATAGGGACATAGTATAATTACCTAGGTATATCCTTCTTATTCAGTTTATGAAATATCTTTTAAATTAGTCCAATAAAGGAGGAAATAAGCAAGAGCCTCGAATTATAACGTTTTACTTAGGCTTTTTCAAAAGTCTCTCCGACCGCGTTTCCTCTTAAGAACCCACTTAGATAAGTATTTAACCTACGTATAAACCTATTTAAAAGATATATAAAGGGTAAAAAGTAGGTTAATATCTTAATACTTACCTACATCGTAATAGTTGTACAGACTTACTTTCTTTACTTTACTTTACTTTCTTACTTTCTACTCAATTCAAAATGATTCCTCGGAAAAAATTACGTGGTGGTGGAAAAATCAGCATCGGCATTTTTACTTATAAGTAATTCCACATTCGTTCTTATAATTCTATACATTCGCGTTCATAATTTTATTGTCACGGCTAAAATCAAAAAAACTTTTCTACCGAAATAGGATACCTGAGCACGAGCATGTGATTATGATTTTGCATACCTATAGCCATAGGATCACATGTTTCGGGGTTTCCCGTTTAATTTAGACCGTTCGAGCGATCACTCTGTCATCAAACTCATCACTGAAGCCCCTCCGGTCAAACTGTCTACTGTCTGGGCGGCAAGGTCGCGGCTACACGTTACACGTGCGTAAGGCCGTGCCTTGGAGATTAACTCATTATTCTAGTCCGGGCGTCTGACACAATCATAAACAGTTAATGATGGTAATTAATATGCTCGTGTAGGCAGGCTATTAGAGATGAGCTGAAAATTCGTTTTGAGATCTCCAGCATTCATTAATTTTCGTGTGAGAGCAGTGGTGGACCAGTGATGGCTCTGGCTTACGAGTTCTAGGTCGCAGGTTCAAACCCAGGTGGGCGTTTACTTAACTATCTGCAATTTATGTGATAAAATAAATGCCTGATAAAATAAGGCCCTGCTCTCAAAACAGTGAAGGAACCAGCTTGTCTTAGAACCAACAATTCAAAGATATCTTTGTAACATTATGTTGGTACGTACATAAAAAACCAACCCGCGCTGGGTCCACGTAATGGATACGGCCCACCCCCTCTCACAAAGAGTAGGTAGGCCTGTGTTACAACAGTGGGAACATTATAATTAGGTATGTCGATTAACTGTTGTCGACATAGCTTGCAGAGTAAGCAAACTGAAGTGGCAGTGGGCTGGCCATGTCTGTCGAAGGACCGATGGCCGGTGGAGCAGACGAGTCCTGGAGTGGAGACCGCGTATCGGCAAGCGTAGTGTGGGACGCCCCCCAGCTAGATGGACGGACGACCTAAAGAAGGTGGCTGGGGTAGACTGGATGCGGAAGGCGGAGGACAGGGTGCTGTAGCGCAGTCTGGGAGAGGCCTATGTCCAGCAGTGGACTGCGATAGGCTGAGTTGATTGATTGATTGATGTCGATTATGCCTGCCTACGCTTCATTTCAGTATAAGTAGGTATACGTCTTCAGCAGCTGCGTAACCAAGAAAAAGCCAACATTTGTCCAACTGCTATACAATATTGGCATTTGCGCTACGAATCATAAGGTCGATTCCCGCACGCTCGGAACAAACAAATAATTATTTATAAATTATATTTTTTTAATTTTTCTTTTCTGTTTTGCTCTATGTATTTTGTGTGCAATATAAATGGTTTACCTATCTACACACATCACAAGTGTCTAGGGATCAACATATATTTTTGCAATAACTTTTCTCCTGATTGATATTAATTAAAATTTTCTTTAAGGATTCATCAAATAAAGTGTTTTCGTTTGTCACAGTAACGATAAACCAAGTCACCTTTGCATTAATAAAGAAATTTGCCATTTTCCTAATAAAGGGATTTTTGACATTTGAACCACTAACACAAAAGTTCGAAAAAAAGACTGAAATAACAGTTTTCTTTAAAATTTTATTGGGTAACTTAAACAATTAATAATCCGTGTTTCTACCGCGAACACTAACAACACAAGAACATCGGTTTGGCATACTCAAAATGAGTTCATCCAAATCACGCTGTGGAATGGCCGCCCATGTTCGTTGCAACAACAAAAAAAGGTCTTCTTGCGACTGGATACCCTCCATATTCGGCAGAGCTCTTCTCTGTAGCATATCCCATGCATGCTCAATCGGGTTCAAGTCTGGCGACTGAGCAGGCCAGGGCAGGACATTGATGTTAGCTGCGGCGAGAGTCTGTCTTACAACTCTTGCGGTGTGCGGTCGTGCATTATCATGCATTAACTGAAATAAGGGACCGATTTGCACTTGTAGAGGAACGATGACGTCTGATACAATCGTCTCAGCATAAATTTGAGCGTTGAGGTTGCCTCTGATCCAAATCAACTCAGTTCTTCCGCCGATCCAAATACCCGCCCATACCATGATGGTTCCACCACTATAAGGATGGACTTCCTGGCAGGATTTTAATCGCTGTTGGCGTCCAGGGGTTCTCCAGTGTCGTATACGTCTTGTATCCGGTCTCATACCAAAACGAGACTCATCAGAAAAGCACACGAAACGCCATTGTTCTTCTGCCCAATTTCTGTGTTCAAGAGCCCATTGATATCGAATCCTACGATTGTGCATGCTATAGGTGGTACCCGTAGCGGTCTTCGGGAATGAAGGTTCACTTCATGCAAGCGGTTTCTGACTGTTTGGTCGCTAATTAAGTTCCCTGAAGAGTGATGAAGCCTCACGGCTAACATCATGGCGGTTATTGTTGGAGCTCTTCGAGTTAAGATTTGAATGTATCGGTCTTGTCTCCGTGTGGTGCAGCGATACCGTCCTCCATGGCGCTCAGCCACGGTACCAGTGCTTCGGTAACGTGTCCAAAGTCGACTGATAACACTCTGACTTGTATTCAGAGCTAAAGCCACAGTACGTTGCCGGGAACCAGCTTCTATCATTCCCACGGCTCTGAGCATTTCTTCCCTGCTTAAATGACGTCGCCGCTCCATAATAACGTTGGTTTTAATCAGTAGTAGGGAAACAGTAGCACTAATAATGTCTTCAATGCGTTGTATGTTTTTATAGGGAAAATATTGACAGCTGATTTTCATCTTTTACTCGAATTTGATTCACAGTTCCTGATTCAAATTTTGAAATGCACCAAAAAGGATCCATATAAATTTATAAAATCATAAATTTATTACAAAGCCACATCTCAATCTCAAGAAATCCGCATAAAAATGCTTGATCCCTAGACACTTTTGATGTGTGTATTTGTATTTCCAACAGGTAGGTAGTTGTTCCAGGTCTGTCTAATGACTAACTTCGTGGGAACTCGGGTTACGGAAATTGCTGCACACAAAAGTTCGACTCCGATTCCCGTTGAACGCTGCTGTCAGCTGCGTTTATTGAGTAACAGGTGCATAGGTTCCACACCCGCTAGAAATTCCTAATACTAAATACAACCTAAGAAGGATATTCAATTTCCACATGTAAAATTTCTATATTTATTATCTGTAATTTATATGGTGTGGAGAAATATTCAACAAAATTTTAAAAAATTAAGGACACCAGATCCATATTATAAAATAATTAGTGCTATTATGCCTGCCCGGCTAAAGCAACGCTAAGCTCATAGATAATACACGCTAAGGGTCAACGCACACCAAGAGCAGAGCAGAGCATTTTCTGAGATTATTGAAAAAAATATCGTTTGATTATTATCATATTTCACAAATTTGAATTCGTCCAAATTTGATGCTCGACCATGCTCGAGCAAGCCGACTGCGTGTTCGAGTATGCATTCGAGCAGTAGTCGACCGTGCGCGAGCATTTTGCAGTTCGGTGACCCTAAGCTATCAATCAACATAGAGTATAGTAATAGAAATAGATTGGCTATCAATATAAGCCTTTACACATTGTTATCTACCAACCCGCACTGGGCCAGCGTGGTATATTACGGCCCACTCCTCACAGAGAGGAGGTCTGTGTCTGTGTCCACTCAGTGGGAATATTATAGGCAGAGATTATGCTTTGCACAAATCATGTCATACTAAACTGCAACCGCCATCTATGTTAGCCATAATGAGAGGTTTATCTTTTGAGTATTAAAAAAAAAACATAGTTTCCAAGAACCCTGAAGATGGCGTTAAACTGACTACGTTACTAGATGCCAAAGTGAAAACGCTTGGAAAAAAAACATTGCGTCACGTCATATACGCTCGTTAAGTGACAGTTTCGTTTGCTTTCGTTTTTCGATCTCAAAATTACATCCAAGTGAATTAGTAAAAAAACTATGTGACGTTCCGTTCCTTGCAGTAACTTACCAAGTTCAGCGCCATCTATCCAGCGACTAGGGAAGCGTTAAAAAAAAAGAAAGAGAAAATCCCTCATTCACAACAGTTTTTTCAATGAAATGTTTTGTCCAACAACTGCTTAGCCTGTCACTCTGAACCTAGATGGCGCTATTAAAACAAAGACATTTTTTAAACTTTCAAAGAACGTGTTTCATCAGATTTAAAGTTTTTGTTCTACTGCAAAGCATGACGCTGTCCCCGAAGAGGATTTAGCACTCTAAAGAAGGCGATTTACGATGTTCATCTCTGCAGTCTTCGAATGTTGGTTCCAGTTGTGCCTCAAACATCCTAAACAAATGACTATTCATCCACATCGAGATGTTGGTACGGTGGGTCTGCAGTGTTATTTTCTCACATCGATGTTCCTACCTACTACAACCCTTCAATAAAAAAACCTCGAAAATTTTGTAAATAAAGATTTCAGAGGTTTTATTAAGTAATTTATTTGGTCAGTGCATTCTAAGTTTTCGATACTAGCGTGTGACGCCTTAATTGTCTTGAAGTCGGGATGACTAAAGTAAAAGGATAAATCATAGGTATTTACAAAAAAAAAACAACAGAAATAAGGTCTTAAACTTTATTAGGCTTAGCCTTGTTTCTGCGCCAGCTCACGGGCCTTCGCCTTCTCAAGCTTAGCGATACGCGCGTTGGACTTGTTGCCGAGGACGCCACCGCCCCAGTGCTTGCGGAGCTCTTCGTACCTCTCGTTGAATTTCGTCTTGATAGCTTCCGTGACCTTGGAGGCACGAGTGCCGGACTCGACCTGGTGGAGGAAAAGAGGAAGCAGTGAGTGTAGTTCATCAAATAACTTCAAAACTTTATCTGAGGTTATGTTGAAGGAAATTATGGTTGTTTACTCTTCACATTGACCGTATTTGTAGTGGCTCTAAGCATATAAAGACGACTTGTTAGTGGATTCATTGATGTTAAAACACATTTTGTTGCACATGTTATCATTGTGAAGGTTTTGTGTGACAGATGGCATCCTCAGATAAAATCTATTGGTGGTAGAAGGGTTGTCAGCATAGCTGTATGATAGCAAATAAATCATCATTAAATACACATCTAGACGCATTGCTCATCAATACAATACAATTTATACATAAAACAATACATGCAACTGTGATCGCATTCGCAACACATGCATGTCTTGTGGTGGACTAGGGCTCCCAGACGGGAATTTCCCTTGACAATACATAGGCATATATATAGATGAGTAGGTCCCCAATCATGTAGATTCTTTACTCCAGTTAGTCAATGCAGTTTGTTCTGGTTCAGTTGTCAGTTGACTGTCCCATAGAGAAATGTCCAGGCACTGCTATTGCAGTGGACTAGGAATCCAGATTAAAAAATGCTAAGTTGTGATTCCTTACCTCGGTAAGGTGTATAACATCATCAGCGATGACAATAAGATCTGCCTTCTTCTCAACCAGCCTGGTGACAGTTTTGGTGCCAGCACAGACCGTGTTTAGCTTCTTTGGTGGAGGCTCTTCTTGGCGACCTGAAAGAAGGTTGTGTAGTCAAACAATGTGCTAAATAAAAGATGAACATAGTTTGTATTTGATGTTTTGTTCGATCTGAGATCTTGGTGGTAGGTGTCCTCATGGCATTCAGGAGTTTGTGTTTTTCTTCATTTCGATAGATATCCCATAATGAGGCGAGGATACACATGCCAGTAAATCGGGAAAGTAGCTGGCATGAAAGTTACTGGCATGTACGAGTAACTGGCACGCTGCGGATACATTTGCAAGTAATACTGATATGCAAGTTGTGCCCTTGTATGCCAGTATTACCATCGCGTCGCACAACAGTATGCTTTGGCAACCCCCCGCGTCCCCTCCCTCAACGGGCATGCAAATAAATCAAATGTACTTGTATGCCAGTTAGCGTATACACATGACAGTAGCTGGCACGTGCAAGGAGCTGGTATATTAGTGTGCAAGCTACAGACATGTGTATCCCCAGCAATACTTATTTTTAAGTCTTGATATACAATTTATAATAAAACATATCAATATTTTGACACTAGGCAATGAATTTGCCTTTTACATCTAATGTTAATGATTTGAGTTAAACATTTTTCAACAGCCTTGAATGTAATGCTGTTCAGTAAACAAGATTATAACTGAGTGAAGAAAGTCTTACAAGTTCTATGAGAATACTAATGACCATTGATGTTATATCATACCTTAGCTTCAGCAGCTTTCTTTAGGCGCTCATTCCAGACGTCCTGTCTGGTCTGTATTTCTTTGAGATCTTGAACAATCCCTTGGCTGTAACACAAAGAAACCTATTTGTAACCTAATGCAAATGTAAACTTGTAATTAATTGCTATGAGTTGGAATATCAGAGTTAAAAAGCTCGTATATTTTTTGATAATCATAGTGATTCATCGTTGCATTTGGTAATCATCATGGAAAAACCTAAAATAACCTAAAAAAGTTACTGCATGGCGAAATGTTGTTGATTCAGAAGATATTGCCTGGCAAGCTCAGAAAAATGTGTGGTAAGCTTAACCTATTTTATTGATAATTGATGTTTTGTTCGATCTGAGATCTTGGTGGTAGGTGTCCTCATGACATTCCAAGTTCGGTGATTTTCTTCATTTCGACTGATAGCATACTTATTTTTAAGTGTGGATCTTCATTTCTACTGATAGTATACTTATTTTTAAGTGTGGATACTGATAAGCAGCAGTTGACAATGAAAAACATCAATAATTTTTAACACTGGCAAATAAATTTTCCTTTTACATCTAATGTTAATTATTTTAGTTGAACATTGTTCAGCCATGACTGTAATGTTCAATCAACAAGATTTTAATTAAGGGTTCTATGTTAATCCTATTGATTGATGTTATATCATACCTTAGCTTCAGAAGCCTTCTTTAGGCGCTCTTTCCTGCCTGCCTCAGTCTCTGGCCTGTATTTTTGCAAGATCTTTAACAATCCGTTAGCTGTAACATAAAGAAACCTATTTGTAACCTAATGCAAATGTAAACTCGTAATTAATTGCTATGAGTTGGATATCAGAGTTAAAAAGCTCGTATATTTTTTTGATAATCATAGTGAATCATCGTTGCATTTGGTAATCATCATGGTAAAACCTAAAATAATCTACCAGGTTACTGCATGGTAAAATTTTGTTGATTCACAAAACACAGACTACATGCCGTAAACCATAAACATTAGACAAACATAACATGTTTTGAAATTTAAATAAAAACTTATTTTTCCATACGCCTTATCATCATCATCATCTGCCTAGCCTTTTCCCAACTATGTTGGGGTCGGCTTCCAGTCTAACCGGATGCAGCTGAATATCAGTATTTTACATGGAGCGACTGCCTATCTGACCTCCTCAACCCAGTTAGTGGGCAATACGATACTCCTTGGTAAGACTGGTTGTTAGACTTTCGGGCTTCTGACTACCCGTAACGTCTGTCAAAGATCCATGAGTGACAGCCGGGACCAACGGCTTAACGTGCTTTCCGAGGCACGGAGGGGTCACGGTATGTAAAGATGATCACCCATCCACAGACCAACCCCGGCAAGCGTAGCTTAACCTGATCGATCGACCTGTGCGGCTGTTATTATTTAGCCACGGGCCCCTCGCCTTTTCCATACGCCTTATATTACGTACTATAGTACAGGATTGTTACTAAAACTTTTGGGGAAAAAAAAGTGACACCCAAAACCAGCAAAAAATACTGGTAGTTGACAGATAAGTATAAAACATTATACTGGATTTCATCACATTTTACTCAAATGGACTTATGAGACATTATAAATATTACAAACCTGTGGTCATGTCAAGTGTCTGGGTAAACAGGCGGATTGGTGGTGGCATCTCGAGCTTGCACTGGAGCACAGCCTTCTGGCACTGGATGCAGTACATGTGCCATCTTATGAAGTGGAAACATATCCCTTGTTGGCTGGATGTGCTGACCTGAGAAGGGGTTGTAATAAGGTAATATCTTGTTGAGAATATTCTATGTATATTGGTAATGATGATTGATTTTTAGGGTTCCGTACCCAAAGGGTAAAAACGGGACTCTATTACTAAGTCTCCACTGTCTGTCTGTCCATTGTCACCAGGCTGTATCTCATGAACCGTGATAGCTAGACAGTTGAAATGTTCACAGATGATGTATTTCTGTTGCCGCTATAACAACTAATACTAAAAACTGAATAAAATAAATATTTAAGGGGGCTCCCATACAAGAAGCGTGTTTTTTTCGGCGCTTTTGACTTGTGGTATGGAACCCTTCGTGTGCGAGTCTGACTCGCATTTGGCCAGTTTTTTCGATTGATATCGGTATAAGTACACATTTATATTTAATAAACATTACAAAGAAAGGTGTTTTTATCTACAAATTAGAGGATAGGCCTAATGCTTGTTAAGTGTAGAGATTACACTATTCAGTGTTAAAAAGCTTATATATTTTGTAACCGCATGGTGATTTCAGACAAAAGTTAACATCATTTTAGTTCAACATTCTTTGGTGGGTGAATTACAGGAAAATACCACATGACCACACCATTAAAAAAAAAAAACAGAATACCAAATAGGGTACCTATTTGGTATTCCGTTTTTTTTTTAGCACAGCAAGCATATGAAATACTGAATGATGATGAGAATAAGTTGTAGGTAGATAGTGAGCGCCATACTGCTATAGCACCCACTATCTAGATAAATAATTGCTTGCTAGCTTGTGCTTTTTATTATTTAATTACCTTGCCATGTAATCTAGTACCAGTTGAACAATAAATCTTTATCCATACCTCCTAATATTATAAATGCGAAAGTGTGTGTGTCAGACCTCTTCACGCTTAAACCGCTGAACAGATTTAGATGAAATTTGGTGTAGAGATAGTTTGAGTCCCGGGTAAGGAGATAAGATAGTTTTTATCCTGATATTCCCACGGGATCAACACATGTGCGGGTGAAACCGCGGGGCTCGGCTAGTATTTATGCTTCCACCTCTTTGTAACAAAATATAATAACACAGGCCATTGGCATCGACAATAGAAAAAGTAATAAAAAGTAAGCTCACCAATAGCAACGCTCATGGTCCTCTTCTCATGGAGCGAATTGTCTATCTCTTTCAGCTCGGTCAGTGGGTCGTCATAAGGGCTCAAAGTTACGGCCGCCTCTTTATTTTCTAACTTCTTTTAACGCTGAAATAACAAAAACTTTTTGAGTCTAGGTTGCGTGCTAGCTGGTCTTAAATGAATAGGTAACATGTTGTCTTCAGATCTTGGTGATAATAATGTGATAATCATGGCACTCATTGGAATTTAAGCATCATGGTATTGATTTGAGGTTATGTGGAAACAATTTACTAAAATAATTGTACAATTATAATAAAACAGGCACTTGGCATCAACAGTAGAAGGAATAAAAAGTAAACCCACCAATAGCAAAGTTCTTGGTCTTCTCGAAGAGTGGGTTCACTACCTTTTGGGCTCAACTTTACGACCAAAGTTATAGGTGCGGCCGCTACTTTCTTCTTTAGCTTCTTCTTAGGCTGAAATTACAAAAACTTTGTGAGCTAAATTCGCGTACTAGCTGGTCTAATGCTAATAACACGATGTCATCAGATCTTGGTGATAATAAGGTGATAATCATGGCATTCATTAGAATGTTAACATCATGGTATTGATTTGAGGTTAGGTTGTAACAATTTACTAAAAATAGGTATGTTGTTTCAGAATGAATTAGATTTTAGTACCTAACAAATTTTTTCCAAACTTGAACTATTTAAAAGCAAGACTGATTAAAAATACCTGAACTCATCAAAATAAAACAGCTTTGAAGCCAGAAACCATCACAGTCACATTACTCCAAAGACTACAATATAATGCGGTGTAATCCATTCTCCATTACTCTTTGGAGTGGAGCAAAGAATATCAGCGTTGCCAGATCGTTCCTTTTGGAACATTTTGCGTTCTATTTTACGGTCATGCGTTCCCTTTGCGTTCCCATCTTTTGTGCGTTCTCTTCGTTCCTTTTTGGTATGGTGATACAACCTGACACAGACCTGCAAATTGCAAAAAACGTAAGAAAATTTGAATTTCGCGGTCTCAACTACCCATTCTCCTTAAGTTCGTGTACTGAAGACTAGGCTGTAAGTATTTACAATCCTTTGCCTAACCAGAAAGGGTGGATCAAAGAACTTCAAACCCAAAGATTGATTACTTTACAATTTATACGTCTGTGCTTTGGCTGGCGGGGAAGCCAACTTTATTTGTGAATTGAATCGTTTCGTGTTTTTTGTTCAGTTTTCGCCCTTGAATGGTAAGGTATTTGCTTTGTTTTCATTAAATTCTACTGTGCTGAATGGTAACCTAAGTAAAGTTAGAAGCTGCTGTTTTCATTTCCCAAACTACTGGATGGCGCGCGGGGCAAAATATAACTTTTCTATCTCAATAGCCTACTAACTAGGTACCTAGCTAGCCTACGTGCCTATTATCTTTAAAAAACAAATCGAGACATCATTTATGTTATGACATAGGTATGCTCGTCGTTTGGTTGGACTTATGTTGAAATAACCGAATCACACGGTTCACTCTTGCCTTTCAATTTTGATGAATAAACCAAATTCAAATTTGTAAACATCTAACATTCAGAAAAAAATAATGCGTTCTTATTTTGTTCTTGGTTAATATTTTCTAACAAAATCTATGAAACATAGATAATGATGCATTACAAAATTTGGTGATATTCATTGGTTACCGCCAGAATTGACAGCATTGATTGACATAAGCGAGCTAACCTAGAGCCATTATTAAACGAAAAAAAAGTGCTCGTACTCAAACTTGGTCCGAGTCAATTATTTCTTTAAGACTACGCCGACCGCCTAGTGGCGCCCTCATCGTTTGTGTGGTTATTTCTTTTATTTTAGAATAAAAATGCAGAAAATAAGCACGTTAAGTTGTGCTCCACAAGATTATACCTACGTTTATATTATTATAAACGGTAGTTTTACATAGTTTAGTTTTATTATAATCACTAAAACGGAAAATAGTGGCCACTATTATTAAAAATAACCAAACAAACGATGAGGGCGCCACTGCGCAGTCGGCGTTTGGTCGGTATAATACACTGACCTCAGAGGTCAGTGGTATAATATCATTGGCCCGAGTACTCAAAACTAAAGACCGCGCCGCGATCGGAGAGCGTAAACAACATTTTTAGCATTAATTGTGAACGCGATTCGGAACGCGGCCACAGTGACCATAGTCTACTCTGGGATACCAGATTAAAAAGATTTTTCCAATAGTGGGGAAATTTCAAGGTTTATTTAAAATATTGGCTAGTTTTTGTAATAGCACAATTTGCTTATGAGATGTTTAATTTAATTACATAAAAGATTTAAATCATAGTTTAGAAGTAATAAATGAAGTCTTAGCTTCTAAATCAGCACAAAAAGTTAGTGGACACTTAAAAATGTTTGAATAATTTGATACATTATGCACAGAAAAACTCAATTGAAAAAAAATTGAATTGAATTTATTCTTCACTTAAAAGAAGGAATGCAGATATTAATATTCTAAATAATATGTCCATTTTATGTGATACTTAATGGTAATGGGTAATAAATGCATGACATCTTTGGTGTGTTGGCTTGCAGATATTAATATGGATAGGTATTTAATAAAACGAAAACGTGATTCTGATGGCTCAAATACTCGTGCTGACGATCAAAACCGTCCGGGTTGCTCTAAACTTCCAAAATTACACCAGACAAAACAAAATAAAGAAATAAAATCTTCTAAGCTTAAGATCTCAACACAGAGTACAGAATCCAACTTAGAGACAAATTAATTTGTGTTTGTGTCTTTATTTTTGTGCGTCATGTTTGCCGCAAATAAACGTATTTCTTCTTCTTCTAATGATCTGCAAAAATAATAATATGTGACGTTTGCCGCCTGCATGATACTGACAAACTCACATACCTAACTAACATAACATACTACAAAAATTGATTCTTCTTTACGAATCAATAACAAAAAAAAATCTATTTATTCATTAATAAATAGTTTTTTTTAATATATATTTTTCGTTTGCGTTCCTTCACGGCTAATTTCGTTCCATTTCAGACATCCCAGCGTTCTAAATCTTCAATCACTACTGGCAACACTGAAGAATATAGCACAGACTATAGTAATATAGCTTTGGATTGGAGGAAACCAATAGATTATAGAACGATTGTCATTCGTTCAATGGATGCAAACAAAAAGTACTCACTACTCTGTGGATGGTTTCAAACGTAGACAGAGAAACTAATAGACGCAGTGACAATTCCTTTCTCGCTTACACAAGAAAGAGAGCGAAAATTACACTACGAATGTTTTAGACAGAGATACAATTATCCATTTTTTTGTCCCTTACCGTGTAACCCTTAGAGTAAGAAAGCTATAGAGCATCGGGTAGCGTGGCCACACATGAGACAAAAAACTAACTTAACTAACACAGGCTACATAAGTAGCTGCCTTGAAAAAACTGGCACGCTGTGAGAGACGGAAATAGTATAGCTTTATCCTTTTCTGTTACTTATAATAACTCAATACTTTATCCCTTTCTTGTGGAAATGAAATGGAGCTACCCGCCGTCTATACTTTTCTTAGTCTAAGGTGTAACCGGTTTATTCAAGGTCAGCAACTCAAATTGCGAAACTAACTTTGACACTTCATGCCCTCATTGTGTTTGATGTTCAAGTTTTGCTTATTTTTATGTTATATTACGATTCTAATCCAGTGAGAAGACAAAGAAATTATCCGTATATCACATCGACGATTCTACAATGGTGCGTTGTCGTGTTTTATTTCATGTAAAAGCGATAGTGAGAAGAAAATTGCCGGTGTGTCTTTTCACGCGTAAGTACGACTGTTTTGTCCCTAAGTGTAGTTTCTTAGTGATCATTATTTATTCCATAGCATGACGGAACGATATGTTTCATTAAAACTCTAAACTTAATAGGATTTTGTCGAGTTTTTATCATTCATAACCTATAATTAATATCATGTAAGTGTTGCCAGCGTCTGCTAAAAAATGCCCCGGGTCTCGATAAAAAGTATTGACTCGACAATGTAAACAAAAAAATATGAAATCCAATAATAGCATAGTATCTTTTAGGGGAAGCTTCTGAATCTATAAATATATTATATTATTTTAATTTATTCTTTCTCCTATTTGTGATCGAATAAGAATGACACATATGTCGTTACAGAATAACTGAACTACCTGTGAGTATTAATAA
This sequence comes from Mesoligia furuncula, assembly GCA_916614155.1. Taxonomy (NCBI): domain Eukaryota; kingdom Metazoa; phylum Arthropoda; class Insecta; order Lepidoptera; family Noctuidae; genus Mesoligia; species Mesoligia furuncula. The sequence continues at coordinate 5,304,329 of OU744793.1, read as the reverse complement.
TATAGCTAAGTTTATCGTTAGTTTTCCAGACGATCCAGACCTTCGTATAAAATGGATCCAAGCAACTGGAAGAAAAGATTGGACTCCCACAAAATATTGCAAAATATGTAGCAATCATTTCCCAGAAAATTTACTAAAAAAAAAAGAGCAGTTCTGCATTCTGACGCAGTAAGTACCAAATGCGGAATGCAGAAGATATTTCATAACTTTATGATTTACGTTGCAGATACAAGTTGTTGAAAGCGATAACTCAACAATATCAAAGTCAGCGTCAGTGTCAATAATACAAGAGCCAGAAAAGTCCCTCAAGGTATTCTATTGACAACATTATTTGACATTCTTTTTAAATTCATAATATGCGTTCAACAGCGAGTCCACGGGTTGAACATAATTATTAATAATTTGATTGAATGTTTTAGATTTCAACACCTGAGGCGAGTGCTGTTCCAGTACAAGTTAACAAAACAGCTATCAGATCCCTAAGAAAAAGTAAGAAATATGTTCACAAAATTAAAATTGTTTCGCAGTCAATAATGTGTTTTTTTTTTTTGTTTGGAGTGTTTAGTATCTAAGTTGTATAAAAAGTCAAAATTAATGATGTAATCGTAAGATGAATCTGAAATAAATTATTATTATTATTCCCTTTATTTAATTGTATGTACATATAAATTATATTTTTAAATATTTGAATATAAAAACATAAAAACATTTAAAAATATAAAAAATAGTAGCCCACCGGTATCGGGAACAGGGTCCAAGCTACCGGCGGTCAGGGCTCCAGAGAGAGGAACCTCCTGACAATGCGAGCCGTGTCCAGAAGTACCGCTTTCTGAATCAAGCCCTTGATCCAGCTGCCCAACGAGAGCCTCTTCAGGTGTTGGTCGAGGCTCTTGGCTATTAGATTAGTCCATTGGCTGTTACGACTATCGGCACAATGATTGCTGAATCAACATCCCACATGTCGACAACCTCGTGAGCCAAGTCAAGATACTTGATCTGTTTATCTTTCTCGGCTTTCACGAGGTTCTCATCATGCGGGACGGTTATGTCAACAATCATTGCACGTCGCTCTGATCGATCCACCACCACTATATCAGGCTTATTGGCAACAATAGTCCTGTCAGTGATGATGGATCGATCCCAATATAATGAGATATTACCATTTTCGAGAACTGGGTCGGGCACATACCTGTAGTACGGCACCTCCGATTCCACAAGGCTGTATTTCAGAGCAAGTTGCTGATGGATTATCCTGGCTACAAGGTTGTGTCTATGCAAGTATTCTCCGTTAGCTAGACGAGAACACCCGGAGATAATATGCCTGATTGATTCTCCCGGCCGGTGGCATGCCCGACAGATGTCAACCGTGCCGTCTTTCACAATAAATCTCCGGTAATTGTTCGTCATCATAACTTCGTCCATAATTGCACAGACAAAACCTTCGGTTTCTCCAAAGAGGTCACCGAAACGCAGCCAGGCTACGGACGCTAGTAAATCTACATCGGGTCCATGTAGGGCCCGGAAAAAGCGTCCGTGAAGCTCCTTACTCTGCCATACCTCCATGCGATCATTAGTGTCAAGCACTACTGGTTTGCGCCAGTTCTCTTTACCCAAGGAGAGCGGGGTGAGGCCCTTGTCCACCGCGACTACATCCCGATGCATCCCCACGTCAATTTCTAAGAAATATTCCCTGAGACTGCATATCTCGCGATTGTGGAGAGTCTTAGCATTTAAAAAGCCTCGACCTCCACACTTTCGCGGGATATACAGCCTCATTACCGATGACCGTGGGTGATGCATTCGATTTGCAGTCAGCAGTGTACGGACCTTCCTATCCACGGCGTCGAGTTCGGTCTGAGTCCATTTGAGTATGCCGAAAGAGTACTTCAGAACCGGCATGACCCAACCATTGAAGGCGCGCACCTTGTTTCCGCCTGAAAGAAGACTATTAAATACTTTTTTCAGGCGGCCAAAGAAGCGCTCTTTCAATGATTGCTTCATGTCAGAAACATTGATGCCCAACGCTTCCGACATACCCAAATACTTATAGGTTTCGGATGCGGAGAGGGCTCGAAGGTTTGTGGAGTCCGAGAGTTGGGTCCCCACGGATTCCACAATCTCCCCTCGCTTTACATGCATGACCGCACATTTGTCCACACCAAATTCCATCCTGATGGCGCTACTGAAAGTATCAGTAATTTTCAGTAGCTCCATCAGTTGCAAATTGTTGGGAGCAAAGAGTTTTAGGTCATCCATGTAAAGGAGGTGAGATATAACCTGACCACCTCTCCTCAGCCGATAGCCTAGACCTGAATCCTCCAGCAGTGTGCTTAGAGGATTCAAGGCTAAGCAGAACCAAAGCGGACTCAAACTGTCGCCCTGGAATATGCCTCGCTCGATCCTTATCGGCTCGCTATTCCTCTGGATATTTCGACATCCTGGATAGCGAAGGACCGTCCTCCATTGCCCCATACACGACATCAGGAAGGTGCGTAGAGTTGTATCTATTTTATACAACTCCAGCACCCTCATGAGCCATGTATGCGGCACCGAGTCATAGGCCTTCTTATAATCTATCCAACATGTCGACAGATCCTTTCGGAAACGACGAACCTGTTGGCTAATGGTCATATCAATGAGGAGTAGCTCCTTAGTACCGCGGGACCCGTTCCTGCATCCATTTTGAGAGGCAGACATGATGGAGTTGGTGTTTATATGATTATCAATTTTAACCCTCAAAATGGATGTAAGAACTTTATAGACCGTCGGTAAACACGTGATCGGTCTATAATTTTTGGGTTCCGCGGTGCTACCTGATTTATGGAGCAGGTGGGTAATTCCTGTCGTTAGGAACTGGGGTAGCGAACCAGACTCCAAAGCAGTCTGGAACTGAGATGCCAAGCGAGCGTGTGACCTTGTGAACCACTTGATCCAAAAGTTGTGTAGTCCATCCGGCCCTGGAGATTTCCAGTTAGGCAACGGACGGACTGCACGAGTTACATCTTGGGGACAGATGGTAATAGCCCCCATTTCTGGTATTGGATCACAGGCTCGCTCGACTTCCCGAGTCCAGTCACTTTCGGTGTGACTGACAGGTACCGACCAGATACTGCGCCAGAAAGAACACCTGGCATCATCATCTGGCAGGCACGTGTCAGTCACACTTTGGTCCGGTCGCTCCCAATCCCTATAAACCCACCTTTCATCACTCTGGAAGGTGCGATTCTGAGTGTATCGCTCTACTCGCCGCTTATACCGACTATTACCGACGGATACGGTTTGCCCATGCATAGACTTTCTGCTTCAGGAAGTCGATGCGCTCCGTGACACAAGACATATAGTCTTGAGGACTGATATCAGTCCCCAAGAATGCCCGTCTCACAAAGCGCATCACTCTAGGGCGAGTATTGCCCTCCCTGAAGCAGGTTAGTTTGCCGATGAGCGCTCTGGCCCCACCAATACGGCGTTCAATTCTGCACTGCCAAGCTGGTACGGCTGGTTTCGGTCGTGTAGCTCTAGAGTCATTAGGAAATTTGACGTGAGCTACACGACATGCCGCTACAGCCGCGCAGTACAGAATCGAATGAGTATCGGTGAGGTCTTCGCAGCCATCAAAATAGTTTGACAACTGCGAATCCAGAACCGCCACCAGCGCCCTATTTTTGTTATGCATGGGCAAACGAGGTAGGCGTGGCCTAAGTTCAGGCGACATGAAGCGATATTCCTGAATCGCATCCTCCAAAGTACTCCTCATTTCCTCATTACATTGGGTACTTACGTTTGTAGCCCTGTCATTACTCCCCTCGTCAGCATGACTCGTATTAGACTGTGGTAGTACTACAGCAGTCTGCGACTGAGGGGCGATGACATGGCTACTCTGCGTTTCATTTCGCAGGCGATCAAGTACAGTGTCATCCAACATATGATTACGCTGGATGACCCGCACCTGATCCGATAGTCGTTGTGCCGAAACGTTGACAGCTGGTTCAAGCACCTGAAAAAGAGAGAGCATCCGAACACGGTACGCGGTCAGATTGTTTCCCCCCTCTGTAGCCCCATAGTATGAGCGCATGACATTTTCATTGATGGATTGTGTCCATCTCATGCGCTGCACACTTCCGCCGGGAGCTGGGACCCTATCAGAGGCCGGTGGGCCTCGAGGTCCTAAGCCGTCCGGCGGCCGGCGTCCTCCCCGTCGACGAGCAGGTGGTGGCGTCGTGGGCGGAGAGAAATACTCGTCGCTCGAGCTCGACGCAACTGCCGCGGCCGGTGTCGTCACAGCGCTCACAGTGAGACTGGATACCGGCGGCGGCGAGGCGGAGCTGAGCGAAGAGTCCGGAGGTGGTAGGCGTGCACGTCTGGCGGCTGATCGTGTCAACATTTTCTTGTTTTGGTTCTGTGTTTCTTTGGTTTTATCGGAGGTGACATGACAGATGTCACCTCCGATTCGGCAGTTTTTGATGAAATTTTATTCTATTATCGTTCATTGTACGTAGGTCCTTTTATTTAAAATGATATTCAAATTGATTATTTGGGTTATGGTTGTAGTTATTTCAGAATAATTAGCAAAACTGCTTATAAAAATTAATTTCACTGAAAATTGTAAAAAATTGAAATACTTGTTGACACTAGTGTTGCCACATTATTATTATTATTTCGTTTATTCGTTTAGTTTCCTTATTAATTACATTTTTAAATATTTCAATATAAAAAATAACTATAAAAAAACATTTAAAAATATAAAAAATAGTGATCCGCCGGTGTCGGGAGCAAGGTCCAAGCTACCGGTGGTTAGGGCTCCAGAGACAGGAACCTCCTCACAATGCGAGCCGTATCGAGGAGTACTGCCTTCTGAATCAGGCCCTTGATCCAACCACCTAACGAGAGCCTCGATAGATGTTGATCGAGGCTTTCGGCCATCAGTCCATTGGCTGATACGACAATCGGCACAATGATAGCCGAGCTCACATTCCACATGTCAACAACCTCGTGTGCTAAGTCGAGATACTTAATTTGTTTTTCTTTCTCAGCTTTCACGAGGTTCCCGTCATGTGGAATGGTAACATCGACAATCATTGTGCGGCGCGCTAATCGATCTATCACCACTATATCAGGCTTATTGGCAACAATAGTCCTGTCAGTAATGATAGACCGATCCCAGTACAACGTGACATGGTCATTTTCAAGAACTGGGTCGGGCACATACTTGTAATACGGTACCTCAGAATCCACAAGCTTATATTTCAAAGCAAGTTGCTGGTGAATAATCCTAGCCACTTGGTTATGCCTGTGCAAGTACTCGCCGTTAGCCAGACGAGAACAACCAGAGATAATATGTCTGATAGACTCACCCGGACGGTGGCATGCCCGACACACGTCAACCGTCCCGTCCTTCATAATATGTCTCCGGTAGTTATTCGTTAAGATAACTTCGTCCATAATTGCACAGACAAAACCTTCAGTTTCCCCGAAAAGGTCACCAAAACGTAGCCAGGATACGGACGCTATGAAATCTACACCGGGCTCATGAAGAGCCCGATAGAAGCGCCCGTGAAGCTCCTTGCTTTGCCATACCCTCTTGCGGTCATCAGTAGAAAGTACTACAGGTTTGCGCCAGTTCTCTTTAGCCATGGAGAGCGGGGTGAGCCCCTTGTCTACTGCGACCACATCACGGTGCATACCCACTTCGGCTTTTAAAAAGTATTCCCTGAGACTGCACACCTCGCGGTTGTGGAGGGTCTTCGCATTTAAAAAGCCTCGACCCCCGCACTTCCGCGGGATATACAGTCTCATCACCGATGATCGTGGGTGATGCATCCGGTTTGCGGTCAGTAGTGTACGGACTCTTCTATCCAGGGCGTCGAGTTCGGTCTGAGTCCATTTGAGTATGCCGAAAGAGTACATCAAAACCGGCATGACCCAACCGTTGAAGGCAACACTGATACGTCAACAACGTACATTTTTCTCTTTTATCTTATATTTCCTGTTTTTATTAATTTCCCGTCTTTATTGATATCAAGCATATTGCAAAAAACCTTTTCGAATAAAACATATTAAATCTATAAACAATAAACCAAAAATAAAATGAAAAAGCTAAAGAAACATAGAAAGATTAAAAATGACGGCTGTCAAATTTGGCCTCCGAACAAAATAAATCTGTGTGAGATAAGAAGATTATAATAGAATGTTGACGAGATCAGCAGCACGCCGTGCACATCTACCACCTCCGGACTCGTCGCTCAGCCCCGCCCCGCCGCCGCCGGAACCCAGCCCCATCGAGAGTGCTGTGACACCGGCCGTGGCAGTTGCGTCGAGCTCGAGCGACGAATATTTTTCCCCGCCGACGTCGCCAACACCCGTACGTCGGCAGGGGAGAGGCCGGCCACCGAACAGCTTGGGACTTAGGGGCCATCCGGCCCCGAGTCGGGTCCCCGCTACCGGTGGTTGTGTGCAGCGCATGAGATGGACTCAGTCTATGAACGAGAACGTCATGCGCGCATATTACGGGTCTACAGAGGGGGGAATTAACCTCACTGCGTACCGCGATAGGATGCTGTCTCTGTTCCAGGAACTGGAACCAACCGTCAACGTTTCGGCCCAACGACTGTCGGATCAGGTGCGGGTCATCCAACGCAATCACAGGTTGGACGATATCGCACTTGATAGGCTGCGCTCAGAGGTACTGAGCAACCATATCGTCTCGACTTCGGCACAAACTGCGGCACAAGTGTCAACTGTTGATGCCATCCCGCCGCGGTTCAATCGTGTTGAAGAAGAAGATGATAGGGTTGACACAGTAAGTAGCCAGTGCAACGTTCGACTGAGGAGCGCACTGGAGGATGCATTACGCGAGTATAGGTCCACTCCAACCGAACATAGGCCCCGATTACCACGGTTACCCATGCACAAAAAAAATAGGGCGCTGGTGTGTGCTTTGGACTCGCAGCTCAAGAATTTCTTCGAGAGCAGCGAGGATCTCGTTGATACACACTCGATCCTGTACTGTGCGGCTGTTGCGGCATGTCGTTTAGCTAACGTCAAATTTTCAAGTTGTGACGGAGCTACTCGACCAAAACCAGCCGTACCAGCCTGGCAGCGCAGGATCGAGCGTCGTATCGATGGGGCCAGGGTACTCATCGGCAAACTATACTGCTTCAGGGAGGGCAATACACGACCACGAGTGATGCGCTTTGTAAGGCGGGCATTCTCGGGGACTGGAATCAGCCCTCGAGAATACATGTCCCGTGTCACAGAGCGCATCGACTTCCTGAAGCAGAAAGTTTGTGCATGGGCGAGCCGAATTCGGCGGTATAAACGGCGGGTGGATCGATACACGCAGAATCGCATGTTCCAGAGCGATGAAAGGTGGGTGTATAGAGCTTGGGAGCGACCTGAACAAAATGTAACAGACGTATACCGCCCAGATGATGCCGCCACAAGTGCATTCTGGTGCAGCATCTGGTCGGTGCCCGTCTGTCACACTGAGGCTGGCTGGATGCAGGATGTCGAGCGAGTGTGTGAGTCTGTACCAGAAATGGAAAAAGTCCTGATTACGCCATCAGACGTTGCCAGAGCAGTCCGTCCGTTATCGAATTGGAAATCACCGGGACCGGACGGACTGCACAACTTTTGGCTGAAATGGCTAATTAGTTCACACACTTGCCTGGCATCTCAGTTCCAGTCATCCTTAGAGTCTGGGTCGCTACCGCAGTTTCTAACAACAGGCGTTACCCACCTGCTCCATAAATCAGGTAGTGCCGCGGAACCCAAGAATTATAGACCGATCACGTGTTTGTCGACGGTTTATAAACTTCTTACATCCATTTTGAGAGCGAAAATTAATAAGCACATTGAGAGTAACTCGATTATGTCTGCTTCTCAAAATGGATGTAGGAACGGGTCCCGCGGTACTAAGGAGCTACTCCTCATTGATATGGCCATTAGCCAACAGGTTCGTCGATCCCGCAAGGATTTGTCGACATGTTGGATAGATTACAAGAAGGCCTATGACTCAGTGCCACATACATGGCTCATGAGGGTGCTGGAGTTGTACAAGATAGATGCAACTCTACGCACCTTCCTTGAGTCGTGTATGGGGCAATGGAAGACGGTCCTTCGTTATCCAGGATGTCGACAGATCCAGGGAAATGATGAGCCTGTATGGATTAAACGGGGAATATTTCAGGGCGACAGTTTGAGTCCACTTTGGTTCTGCTTAGCCCTGAATCCTCTAAGTACACTACTGGAGGATTCAGGTCTAGGCTATCGGTTGAGGAGAGGTGGTCAGGTCATATCTCACCTCCTTTACATGGATGATTTGAAACTCTTTGCCCCCAACAAATTGCGTCTGATGGAGCTACTTAAGGTAACTAAAACTTTCAGTAGCGCCATCAAGATGGAATTTGGTGTCGACAAATGTGCAGTCATGCATGTAAAGCGAGGGGAGATTATGGAATCCGAGGGAATTCAACTCTCGGATTCCATAAGCCTCAGATCCCTCTCCTCATCCGAAAGCTATAAGTATTTGGGTATGTCGGAAGCGTTAGGCATCAACGATGCTGACATGACACTTATTATTATTATTATTAAAATTAATAAATCTCGTGTTTTAATTAAATCCTTAAAATAATTTACCCTATTCCATCTAGCATTCCAAAAACAGGGGAATGTAGTTTTTATGGCAACATTATACGCACACATTGAAAAACTATCTCTGTCTCGACCGCGGTTACAGAGTCCCTTCGTCTATTAGTTTCTCTGTCTACGGTTTCAAACCATCCACAGAGTAGTGAGTACTTTTTGCATCTATTGAACGAATGACAATCGTTCTATTCTATTCTATTTTTCTCTATGGCAATGGTGCCGATGTCGACAATTCTGCCAATGTCAAATGTGATATGAGAAAACGTGGGGGAGACAAAATAATAAAAATTAAAACTAAAATTCTACATCCATAGTAAATACTCTTTGACGAATGAACGATTGAATTGAAACTCAATAATCATCAAATGTCAAAAACAGTGTGACCATCTTATAAATGGCGAATCTGCCACAGACTGGGCAAAAAACCTGCCAAAATCTGCCACACTTGGCACCAAAATTGCAAAAAATATGCCTTCAAGGAATCGGAAAAAAAACAAAGAATTCAATGAAAGGGGCATGCCAATATTAGGCCCAGAGACGCACAACCACAAGGGATTTGTTATGTCCGTGACTACCGCCGGACCACCAACGCCAATCGCTTTCATATTTGGTAAATAATTAGTACACAATTGGTATGGTACTTTATTGGCATGGTATATCTCGTAAACTACTGGAGTACTAGTGTCGAATTTTGGGTACTAATTTTATCTTGCAGGGTACTAATTTTCTATGTAGGCTTGAGCTTCTATAACTTTTTTTTTTTTTTTTTTGTGGTTGGGAAATCATCAAATGACTCCTCCCGCTCTGGGTGGAGCGGAAGGGAGTGTCAGACTCTTACTGACTAAAACCCACCCGTGTTCCTTCCTTAGCCCTTTATGTTCCGGGCCAGCGGTAACCCTTTCGGACAATCCCGCTGACCCGGCAGGCTTCGGCCCTATGGGGCCCCTCCTCGATGCTGACATCTCTTTGAGGCGCGCGTGGAACACGTACGCGCCGTCCGGCACGGGCCTGGTCCTGATCGGACGGTGAGCTACCCATTACTCTCCGCCCGCAGGCCCGCGCCTACGGTGGCCGGGAGTCGTCACGCGGCTCCCGACGCCCGGAGCGTCTCCCGCGGCGGCTGGGACGGGAGGCTCTCTCCCTGAGCCGTCCCGCCACCTCCTTCGCTAGCATGACTGCTTCGCAGAAGGAGGTGACTGCCTCCCACTCCCTCTCGCCCCGGACCATGGCTTGCACCAGGGCCGGACGCGAGAGGTCGCCGTCGCTGCCGATCGCCTCTACGAGGACACGGCGGTGCTCCGCCCAAGCGGGGCAGACCTCCACCGTGTGCTCCACCGTGTCCTCTGGGCGATCCTGGCAATGGTGACACCCGGGCGTTTCCTCCCGCCTGATAATGTGCAGGAACCTCCCGAAACTTCCGTGTCCGGTGAGGACCTGCGTCAGGCGGTAGGTGAGGGCGCCGTGGCGCCTCTCTAGCCACTCCTCAAAGAGGGGCCGCTATCGCGGCGTGCCCTGCGCTGGGTTGCGACAGTCGCTCTTTCCATGCCGCCATGAGATCGCGCCGGAGATCCGTCCGCTCCGCAGCGATTTGCCGCGGAATAAAGCCCTCCGCGCGCCACTCATACAGGCGTGCGAGGACTATCGCCTCCAGATCCCATGGCGGCAGTCCGCCAAGGAGGCTTGCCGCCTCGCCAGAGATCGTGCGGTAGCCCCGGATAACCCTTATAGCTACCACCTTCTGGGGCGCGTTCAGGTAGTGGGCGGCTCGCCGCCGCAGTGAACGCGCCCACACCGGGGCCCCGTATAGGGCCATGGACCGCACGACCCCCGCGTAAAGCCTCCGGCAGGAGGCGTTTGGCCCCCTCAGGTTGGGCAAGAGCCGCTTGAAGGCGGCCCCGGCCCGTTCCAGTTTGGGGGCCAAACGTCGGAAATGCTCCACGAAGTTCCACCGGCTGTCGAGGACGAGACCCAGGTATTTCATCGTCATCCCGACGCCGATGTGAACCCCTCCTACCGTTAGTTGGGATCCCGACGGCGGCGCGTTCCGGGGCCCATGAAACGACATGGCCTCGGACTTGTGCAATGCCACCTCGAGACCCAACTGCCGGATCCTCTCCACGACTATCGCAACCCCGCGTGTCATCGCATCGGCCGCCGCCTGATGCGACCTCCCCTGCGCCAGGACCAGCGTGTCGTCAGCGTAGCAAACCACGCTGACGCCATCAGGGAGGTCGGCGCGCAGCACCCAGTCGTACCCGATGTTCCACAGAGGCGGCCCCAGGACCGATCCCTGTGGGACACCGCACGACATCTCTCGCCGGCTCCACTCCCCATCGCGACCGGGGTAGCTGACGGCTCTTTCCGTCAGATACGCCTCGACTATTCGACGGAGGTAGGGCGGCACCCAGTGATACCGGAGTGCCTCCACAATGGTGCTCCAGGGGAGGGTGTTGAACGCGTTGGCGATGTCGAGTGACACCGCCAGGACGACCCCACCCTGGGACACCGCGTCCCCCGTCGTGAGGGCTCTCACGCGCATGATGGCGTCCACCGTCGAGCGCCCCTTGCGGAAACCGAACTGGCTGTCCGCAAGATCCGGCCCCGTCCTCACCAGGTGCCCGACGAGGCGGCCCGCAATCACTCTCTCAAAGAGCTTGCCGACCTCGTCGAGCAGCACGATGGGCCGGTATGCGGACGGAGAGTCCGCAGGGCGCCCTGGCTTCCGAATGAGGACCAGCTTCCCCGTCTTCCAACGGAGTGGAAACTGGTCTCTCTCCAAACATGCGCTTAAGAACGCCTCCAGTCGAGGCCCGAGAGCCCTCGAGGCCAGGACCCAGGCTTTACCTGGCAAGCCGTCGGGTCCTGGGGCGGTATTTTTGGCCTTCAGCCTACCTACCGCCGCTCTCAGTTCTACCCCGGTCACTTCAGGGATGTCGTCGTCGTTGTCCGCGTGGTCCGCTTCGGGCACCGCCAGTGGCGGAGCCATGGGCGGGGGAGTGTGCTGCCCCCGTGAAGGGAACAGAGCGCTCACCACCTCCTCCACCAGCTGGGGGCGGAGACTCTGCGTCAGCGGGGGGGCCCAGGTGCGGAGTTTATTCCGCACCATTTTATAAGGGCGCCCCCACGGATCTCTGTTCAGAGTCTCCACCATCTCCTCGCGGGCCACATCCTTGGCCCGCTGGACAGCCTCTTGGAGGGCGGTCTTCGCCGCTCTGTACCCCTCGTACAGCTCCGCCTCCGTGGCTTCCGCATCCGGAGGGCGAATGCGGAGCCTGCGGTGCCTGGTGTAAAGGTGTCGCGCATCGACGCACGCCTTGCGTAGTGTCTCCAACTCCTGCGACCACCAGTACACCTGACGTCGGGCGCGTCCTGGCCGGACTCGGGGCATTGCCACGTCACAGATCTCGGACATGGCCTCCCGGAACCACTCCGCCTCATCGTCGATGTTGGCAGGCCTGTCCGGTGATGACACCCAGGCCTGCACGATCGAGGCTTCCAGGAGGAGCTCCCGGTCCAGCTGCTTCAGCGCCCACCGCGGACCACTCGGGGCCTGTTGGACCAGAGCTTCTCTAACTTGGAATCAACATTTAAAATCGTGGTCCTGCTGAACAATTGCGAGACATTTATCATCGTTGATTTTTCGGTAAATACAAATGTTACAGTTCTGTTTTTTTACGTAATAAATCATATTTATGGGTACTAATTATTTGTATACTTACTTAGAATCCCTGTAGCGTGCCCCCTTTTTCGGCGCTCATGGTGGTCCTGCTGAAGGGAGCGTGACTACCGCCGGACCACCTATAAAGTAGATTTTCTCGAAAACTACTAAGGTACCAATTTCGTGGTTCGAGTACTAATTAGTACCAATTGAGTACTAATTATTTACCAAATATGAAAGCGATTGGCGTTGGTGGTCCGGCGGTAGTCACGGACATGATTTGTTTTACTAAAATAATATGTTAATATTTTTCCCATGTCTTCAACGTATTCATTATTATGTGCAAGTCGGCAAAAAGTAGTAAAGTACTCTGCTGTTGATTGAACCATTGAAGTCACAGACTGAAGAGAATGAATGAAGTTGAACCTCGAGAATTTACTTGTAGGGTTGCCAGTTGCCAGTGTTGCCACCCATGACCCATCCCATGATAGAGGAAAAATTTTAATCGGCATCCCATAGGTACTATAATAATAATAATATTGTATCGTAATAAATTTCATTCAATGATTACTATAATATAATAATAGAAAAAAAGTAAATTTAAAAACTAAAACCTGACTACTGAAAAAGATGAAACAAGAAAACTGTACCTTCCCGCATAACTACCTTCTTTACATAGTATAAAACAGTCGCTCCCGCTCCCTGATAACTTATACGGATTTTTTATTATGCACTAGTATCTGCAATCAGCCTTTCGGCTATAAGCAAATGAGTTGTTGGTTCATGGCGTGGCTATGCAGGGCTCCAGTGAGCACCGCACATATGGTGCTTAATTATTTGTTCGGCTCGAGGATGCCTTTTGAGGCGCTTAGTGATATTTGCATGAGGCAGGTCTACGGCCAACTGATTTGGATGGTTTTTGAGTCTGTCTTCGTATGCATTTTCTACCATCAGTATATTCTCCTTTACTGTGTTTACTTTTAAAAGGATAATATTCAAAAGAAAACAACAAATACGTTAGGTCTTAAACTTTATTAGGCTTAGCCTTGTTTCTGCGCCAGCTCACGGGCCTTCGCCTTCTCAAGCTTAGCGATACGCGCGTTGGACTTGTTGCCGAGGACGCCACCGCCCCAGTGCTTGCGGAGCTCTTCGTACCTCTCGTTGAAGTTCGTCTTGATAGCTTCCGTGACCTTGGAGAAGGAGGCACGGTCGCCGGACTCAACCTGGTGAAGGAGAGAGGAAGTGGTGAGTAAAGTCCAAATAACTTTCACTTGCAAGTAATTTAGAGGAGATTGTGGTTGTTTACTCTTCACATTGACAGCCACATTATAGAATAGTATTTGTAGTGGATATATTGATAATAATACTCATTATTAAAAATTATATTGCAAGTGTATTCTCATTGATGTTAAAACACAAAGCTAAGTTGGATTTGTTGCTCATGTTATTATTGTGAAGGTTTTGTGTCATTAATGGCATCCTCAGATAAAATCTATTGGTGGTAGAAGGGTTGTCAGCATAGCTGTATGATAGCAAATAAATCATCATTACATGCACATCTAGACACATTCTTTAGACGTCAATACCCAAAACGATGTACACACATCAAAAGTGTCTAGGGATCAAGCATTTTTATGCGGATTTCTTGAGATTGAGATGTGGCTTTGTAATAAATTTATGATTTTATAAATTTATATGGATCCTTTTTGGTGCATTTCATAATTTGAATCAGGAACTGTGAATCAAATTCGAGTAAAAGATGAAAATCAGCTGTCAATATTTTCCCTATAAAAACATACAACGCATTGAAGACATTATTAGTGCTACTGTTTCCCTACTACTGATTAAAACCAACGTTATTATGGAGCGGCGACGTCATTTAAGCAGGGAAGAAATGCTCAGAGCCGTGGGAATGATAGAAGCTGGTTCCCGGCAACGTACTGTGGCTTTAGCTCTGAATACAAGTCAGAGTGTTATCAGTCGACTTTGGACACGTTACCGAAGCACTGGTACCGTGGCTGAGCGCCATGGAGGACGGTATCGCTGCACCACACGGAGACAAGACCGATACATTCAAATCTTAACTCGAAGAGCTCCAACAATAACCGCCATGATGTTAGCCGTGAGGCTTCATCACTCTTCAGGGAACTTAATTAGCGACCAAACAGTCAGAAACCGCTTGCATGAAGTGAACCTTCATTCCCGAAGACCGCTACGGGTACCACCTATAGCAATGCACAATCGTAGGATTCGATATCAATGGGCTCTTGAACACAGAAATTGGGCAGAAGAACAATGGCGTTTCGTGTGCTTTTCTGATGAGTCTCGTTTTGGTATGAGACCGGATGCAAGACGTATACGACACTGGAGAACCCCTGGACGCCAACAGCGATTAAAATCCTGCCAGGAAGTCCATCCTTATAGTGGTGGAACCATCATGGTATGGGCGGGTATTTGGATCGGCGGAAGAACTGAGTTGATTTGGATCAGAGGCAACCTCAACGCTCAAATTTATGCTGAGACGATTGTATCAGACGTCATCGTTCCTCTACAAGTGAAAATCGGTCCCTTATTTCAGTTAATGCATGATAATGCACGACCGCACACCGCAAGAGTTGTAAGACAGACTCTCGCCGCAGCTAACATCAATGTCCTGCCCTGGCCTGCTCAGTCGCCAGACTTGAACCCGATTGAGCATGCATGGGATATGCTACAGAGAAGAGCTCTGCCGAATATGGAGGGTATCCAGTCGCAAGAAGACCTTTTTTTGTTGTTGCAACGAACATGGCCGGCCATTCCACAGCGTGATTTGGATGAACTGTTCTTGTGTTGTTAGTGTTCGCGGTAGAAACACGGATTATTAATTGTTTAAGTTACCCAATAAAATTTTAAAGAAATCTGTTATTTCAGTCTTTTTTTCGAACTTTTGTGTTAGTGGTTCAAATGTCAAAAATCCCTTTATTAGGAAAATGGCAAATTTCTTTATTAATGCAAAGGTGACTTGGTCTATCGTTACTGTGACAAACGAAAACACTTTATTTGATGAATCCTTAAAGAAAATTTTAATTAATATCAATCAGGAGAAAAGTTATTGCAAAAATATATGTTGATCCCTAGACACTTTTGATGTGTGTAGTTATCAACAATATGCTACATTTTAGTAGAATAGACAAACAATACATACATGTGTGATCGCAACGCAGGTGCATGTCTTGCGGTGGACTAGGGCTCCCAGACGGGACTTGCCCTTTACGATGCAGTATGGTACACCCATCTTACGGCAGAGGGCGGGCAGGAATAGAACAAGCTGTGAACAATAAAATCCATGAGTAAATTCTACAAGTTAGTTTAAGAAATTTTTTATTTTCTTTTATAAATTGAGCTCAGAGTCAACAATCTTCATGCAGCTAAAAATATTTTATATTTAAAGCCTCAGGTGAAGAAATTCTTACATCATCGCAAGTACTACAGATAGCGCCATCCACGAAGACGCGTCCCACTCTTCTTCCTAATCGCTTACAGTACAAGTGTGCAACATTCCGCTAGTGTTTTAGTTTTGTCGATACACAGTAATTACTTATTAGTGGGTAATTAGTGTGTATCAAAAAACTAGCGATTAGTAAGAAGAGTTGAACGCGTCTTCGTGGTGGCACCATCTATAACTCTACAAGCTTAGTAGTCATAAAAGATTTTAGAATGTAAAAACAACTTTTTCTATGCTATTTGATTCAATTTCAAAAGTTAATACTTGGGTGGCATCTAGGAATTAAAATGGGAAATATATTATTATGGAAAGATAGGCCCAAAATCAAATACATTATTTCTTCAAGGTAGTCAATGGAGTTTGTTCTAGTTCAGTTGTAAGTTGACTGCCTTACACAGAGAAATGTTCAGTCACTGCTATTGCAGTATGCTAATTTCTCTATTTCATTACTAGGAACCACGAATAATAAATGCATAATTGTGATTATGTACCTCAATGGGGTCAACATCATGAGCGATGACAACAAGCTGTGCCTTCTTCTTCTCAACCAGCTTGGTGACAGTGTTGGTGCCAGCGCGGATGGTGTTCGGCCTCTTTGGTGGAGGCTCGTCCTTCTTGGCGACCTGAAAGAATGTTATGGAGTCAAACAATGTCCTAATGGAAGTACACAGTTTGTATTAGATGTTTTGTTCGATCTGAGATCTTGGTGGTAGGTGTCCTCATGGCATTCAGGAGTTTGTGTGTTTTTCTTCATTTCGATAGATATTCCTAATTATTTTTAGAGTTGATTCTGATCTAAACAGTTTACAGTTAAAATTGGCACTGTAATATGAATTTGCTATATTAATTATTCGAGTTGAACATTGCTCAATAGTCTTGATTGTAATGTTGTTCAATAAACAAGATTTACTTCTTACTTAGATTTACTTAGGTAAGTCTACAATTCTATGAGAATACTAATACTAATGAATAATGTTATCTTATACCTTAGCTTCAGCAGCCTTCTTTAAGCGGTCTTTCCTGACTGCCTCAGTCTCTGGCCTGTATTTCTCCAAGATCTTGAACAATCCCTTGGCTGTAACAGAAATAAACCTATTTGAAACCTAATGTAAGCTTAAACTTGTAATTGATAGCTATTACTTAGATTTCAGAGTTAAAAAGCTCGTATATTTTTTTGATAATCATAGTGATTCATCGTTGCATTTGGTGATCATCATGGTAAAACCTAAAATAACCTACAAAATTGTTTATTGTCTAGTGAGTGTAGAAAATGACCATATAAAAACATTAGAAAATCTTTAGATATTTTGTCCATGTATTTTTCATGGACAAATAAATATAATTACACTTTTCATTATCTTATTCTTTGTGTATTTTGAATTCTTGGCATTTACAAGTGATTTATGTTTTATAGTTTTATTTAAATTTTGCAGTTCAGTTTGACAATAGTGCATTTTTTCTTAATGTAGTAGTAAAATCACTATCACCATAGTTGAAAATCTAAAGTCAAAGCATTTATTTCAAATAGGCACATAAAAGGCACTTTTGAACATCAATAAGATATTATAAACATTTATAACAAACCTGTGGTCTTGTCAAGTGTCTGGGTGAACTGGTTGATTGGTGGCGGCACCTTGAGCCTGCGCTGGAGCACGGCCTTCTGGCGCTGGATGCGGATGTACTTGGGCCATCTCACAAAGCGGGACAGATCCCTTGTGGGCTGGATGTCCTGACCTAGGAAGGGGTTGTAATAGATTAATATCTAAATAAGAATATTTTGTCTTGTTAATGTTTGATTCTATACTTAATTGATATGTATGGAATTAATAGTTTAAATTCACATTATTGGGTCAGTGGGTCGTCTTAGGGGCGGATTTGTTAGAGTTGGAGTATACGCTTAGGGGCACTATGAGCAGCAAAGAAAACGACAAAAAATTTTTTTTGTTTAAAAAAATTTTTTTGGACTTAGTCAATTTTCAAAAAAAAATTTTTTTTTCGGAAATCTGAATTTTTTTTTGCAGGTTCGGGTTAACCTTGACCATAGAAACTATTTTGGTTCTGAGAAGCATGGCCTTACGACGCACCGTTTCCGAATTGTGGACCTCCGAATTTTATTCTATTTTATATAAAAAGCTCTCTATTTCCAAAATGGTGGCTCGATTGAAAATCTTTTCAGGAAAGAAATTGTTGCTCTAGTCGAAAACCATGAGATGGTGTAAAAAAACCCCGCGAAATATTGAGAAAAAAAAAATCTCCGAAAATTTGGCTAAGTCCTTTGCCCCTAAGAATACTCAAGCTGAAAGATCGGCCAGCACTTAGAAAATTTTGTACAAAATTTTTTTTTTAATATTTCTCGGGTTTTTTTTATACCATCTCATAGTTTTCGACTAGAGCAACAATTTCTTTCCAGAAAAGATTTTCATCCGAGCCACCATTTTGGAAATATAGAGCTTTTTATATAAAATAGAACAAAATTCGGAGGTCCATAATTCGGAAACGGTGCGTCGTAGGGCCATAGTCCTCAGAACCTAAATGGTTTCTATGGACAAGGTTAATAAGGTGCTGCAAGAAAAATGGCCGAAATCTGTTAAAAAAAAAAATCACCGAAAATTTGACTAAGTCCTGTGCCCCTAAGAATACTCAAGCTGAAAGATCGGCCAGCACTTAGAAAATTTTGTAAAAAAAATTTTTCTTAATATTTCTCGGGTTTTTTTTATACCATCTCATGGTTTTCGACTAGAGCAACAATTTCTTTCCAGAAAAGATTTTCATCCGAGCCACCATTTTGGAAATATAGAGCTTTTTATATAAAATAGAACAAAATTCGGAGGTCCATAATTCGGAAACGGTGCGTCGTAGGGCCATAGTCCTCAGAACCTAAATGGTTTCTATGGACAAGGTTAATAAGGTGCTGCAAGAAAAATGGCCGAAATCTGTTAAAAAAAAAATCACCGAAAATTTGACTAAGTCCTGTGCCCCTAAGAATACTCAAGCTGAAAGATCGGCCAGCACTTAGAAAATTTCGTAAAAAAATTTTTTCTTAATATTTCTCGGGTTTTTTTTATACCATCTCATGGTTTTCGACTAGAGCAACAATTTCTTTCCAGAAAAGATTTTCTTCCGAGCCACCATTTTGGAAATAGAGAGCGTTTTCTATAAAATAGAATAAAATTCGGAGGTCCACAATTCGGAAACGGTGCGTCGTAGGGCCATGGTCCTCAGAACCTAAATAATTTCTATGGTCAAGGTCAACCCGAAATTGCAAAAAAAAATTCAGATTTCCAAAAAAAAAAAAAAATTTTTTTTCGAAAATTTTTCTAAGTCCTCGCGCCATAGTGCCCCTAAGGCTACACACCAACCCATTATTGTGATAAAAGACATTACAAAGTGTTGTTTATCTCCAAATTGGGGTTATGTCGACTACTTGGAAAAGTGTTGAGACTGGACTAATCAGTGTTAAAAAGCTCGTATATTTTGTAACCACATGTGATTTCAGACAAAGGTTAACATCATTTTAGTCCAATATTCTGTAGCACCAAAACTGGAGGAAAGCACCACACTATTTCAAAAACAGAATACAAGTATAGAAACTCCTTGAATGTATTTGAAACACTTTCAGCACTTTGTAACATAAATAATAACACAGGCAATTGGCATCGCCACTAGAAGAAGTAAAAACTTAACTCACCAATAGCAAAGTTCTTGGTCCTCTTCTCAAAGAGTGGGTTCACTACCTTCTTGGGCTCAACTTTCTTCACGACCAAAGGGGCGGCCGCTACTTTCTTCCCTACCTTCTTCTTAGGCTGAAATTACAATAACTTTGTCAGCCCAGGTCGCGTGCTAGCCGGTCTAATGTGAATAACACGTTGTCATCAGCGATCTTGGTGATAATATGGTGGTAATCATAGCACTCATTGGAATGTTAACATCATGGTATTGATTTGAGGTTATGTTTGAACAATTTACTAAAAAACAATTTGTATTTCAGAATGAATTAGATTAGACGATCAATATTATTTGGAGCTTGAACGAATAGAATGCACGACTAATTAGAAATACCTGAACTTATATCAAAATAAAACAGTTTCGACGCCAAAAACAACGACGATCCCATAAACATGTTATGGTGTAAACTTCACGGTAAAATCACTTTGTTCAACGAAAATATTGTAATTTACTAAACGCACATGGCTTTTACCTTCTTCTGCACCATCTTGAATGAGTTTTATTTAAGTGATCTTAAGGCCACGGAAAGATACGTGACCTAAAGTTAACACCAAACGTTCGGCGAAAATGGCCGAACCAAAAAGATTTGACAGCTGTGCGGAACGTCAAAAGTAAATGTTGCCACAGATATCATAAAAGCCGTCTTATAAAAATGTTGTGGGATCTAGCCTTTTGAGACTACGATTATTCTGCAAGGTGACGCTACTGTTCACATGTTTGAAGATTAGCAGCGTAGCAAATTATAAATAAAAAATATTCCACTTACTGATAAGGTATCTTGAGGCATGATCGACAGAAAATGTTTAAATACTTTTATACATTATTATACATATATATCAAAGCGGCTATAGTTGTACAGTCTGTGAAAATTTCAAGTGTCTTCTTAATACAGTTCAAAAGATACAGCCCTGTGACAGAAGGACGGACAGCAGAGCCTTGGTAATAAGGTCCCGTTGACACCCTTTGGGTACGGAATCCTAAAAACAGTTTAGTGTGGTTAAAAAAAACTGGCCAAGTGCGAGTCGGACTCGCACACGAAGGTTTCCGTACCACAAGGCAAAAACGCCGAAAAAAACATGTTTGTTGTATGGGAACCCCCTCAAATATTTATATTATTCTGCTTTTAGTATTTAAAATTTAAAACAAAATAAAATAAATATTTAAGGGGGGCTCCCTTAAATATTTATTTTATTTTAATTTTATTATTTATTATTAAAGTTAAAATACAACTGAGTATTTTGTGAATATTTCAAGTGCCCACCTGTTGCCATTTTTGATATCGAGCAAAAAAGGGCAAAAAAATCGCGTTTGTTGTATGGGAGCCCCCTTAAATATTTATTTTATTTTGTTTTTAGTATTTGTTGTTATAGCGGCAACAGAAATACATCATGTGTGAAAATTTCAACTGTCTAGCTATCGCTGTTCTTGAGATACAGCCTGGTGACAGACAGACGGACAGACAGCGAAGTCTTAGTAATAGGGTCCCGTTTTTACCCTTTGGGTACGGAACCCTAAAAATGAGTAATTCGTGAAATTAAATAAACGTTAATACCTACTTAGTAGTACTTTAGTTAGGTGTAGCAACTGCACTGTAGCACGCTGTGTCATGTTGACTCCCGCCACGCCAGGTGAATTATGTGGTAAAAATAAAGTTATAACTTGGTTTTGTAAACTAAAACATCACGGACATTGGGTTTTATTTGGTGCTGACGATCGCAAAAATGCCTGTATGTTGATCCATACCATACCCATAGTTTACCCACAAATTTTTGACGAATTGAAATAAATGATTTGACGTTGACTTTGACCCACCACCCAATTTTAAGTGCACCGTCCAAGGTACTTGAACGTTTCCTGATCAAGAGACTTGTACGCTATCTTGAGCATTTTAAATTATTATATTATCACCATACCCGTTCGGATTTCGTTAAAATAAATCTACTTGTGACGCAGTTTATGACTTAGTCAATCATATAGTTGGTAGTCTCAACAACATAAAAAGGGTGCTATAAATTTTCCTCGACCTTAAAAAAGCGTTTGATAAGGTTCCCATCCACATCCTTCTAAATAAATTGGAGAATCTTGGTGTCAGAGCGCTTTCACTTGAACTTTTCAAAAGTTACCTCACTGATCGTAAACAATTGTTTACGTTGGTATAGGTAACCACAAGAGCGAGGAACTTCATATCGAGTATGGCGTCCCACAAGGCAGCATCTTAGGCCCATCACTTTTCCTAGTATTTATTAACGATCTCTGCAACCTCGATATTCCGACCTCAAAAATCGTATCAGGACGATCTTTCAGGACGTGCCCGGAAACTGATATATATTTTTTAAAACTTACGA
Source organism: Mesoligia furuncula (assembly GCA_916614155.1). Taxonomy (NCBI): domain Eukaryota; kingdom Metazoa; phylum Arthropoda; class Insecta; order Lepidoptera; family Noctuidae; genus Mesoligia; species Mesoligia furuncula. The sequence continues at coordinate 5,282,473 of OU744793.1, read as the reverse complement.
CACTTAGCTCTAACCTTTCAGACATCCGTAATGTATATTTCGCACTATGGCAGTCAATCCTCACCTTTTTTATCACCTGCTGGGTAGGCGCTGCTAAAACTATTTTCAAGCCCCTTGAGACTGCTCACAGAGCTATGATAAAGGCCTTTCGGCCGATTCTTTGTCCAGCCATTAAGTTATACAAAGAGTGCAATGTATGTACATAATGTACTTAATGTCCAACAACAATTTATTCTTCACACTGTCTTACTTCAACATCTTCACACTGTCTTACTTCAACAACTTCTTATGTAGAAGTGACTAAAGGTCGTAAAGACCTAATCTGTACTATTCCACCTCTACGCAAGGCTTTTATAAAAAAATTCAACATCTACCTTGGTTCATCTTTGCATAACAAAATCAATTCACGTTTACCAGTCCACGGCTCGTCACTTTTCAATTGTAAAAAGTATGTCCGTTCATTCATATCAAACCTAAACTATGACGAAACCGAAAATTATCTAACGAAAGCCAACATTCACTAAATACTCCCACAGATGCACGCACACACTCACACACCACACACACCCTAAAGGCTCCTACACACTATGCCGGCGGCCCTGCCGGCGGGCATGCCACAAGCCCGGCGGCATTCCCGGCGGCTATTTGAGCCGCCGGGCTTGCCGCACAAACGAGTTGCACAACTGAAATGATGCTCTGCGGCCGCTTGATTATGCCGGCGGCATACCCGCGCGGCAAAAACCCGCCGGCTGTGCCGCCGGCATAGCGCGTAGGAGCCTTAACACGCACCCTCAAACACAGGCTCGAAACACACCCACACACTTAATTGCATGCTACAGTTGTTTTTTTATTTTTTTATTATTCATTTTTTAATTTTTTACTCGTCGTTTCAGCCGATAGACGTCCACTGCTGGACATAGGCCTCCCCCAATTTTTGGGGGGGTTTACCATATTCGCCACGCTTGGCAGGAGGGTTGGCGATCGCAGTAATGGATGATGTGATGGTGGAATAAATAGAGAACGCTGCTGCCCATTCTCCGGTAAGACCCTTAGACGCCTTTTACGACACCCACGGGAAGTAAGGGGTGGTGCAATTCTTTAAGTCCGGCACCACACAGACAATTTTTTACTCATTGTTGATTTTCCTTGGTTAGCCGTCTGTTAATTATCACTTTGCCAATCTGCACGAGTAAAGGCTCCTACAAACAGGCACGACACGCGATATAATGGCGCGCTACACAAAGGCACCGCTCGTTGCGCGACTTGTGCTGCCTTTGTGTCGCGCGCGATTTTATCGCGTGTCGCGCCTGTTTGAAGGAGCCTTAACATGTACCAGAGCCAATTAGTACCTAGGGATCGAAATTACGTCTCCTAAACAAAGGCTATTCTGTAGACTACCACAATTCTGTGTTACCTATTATTTTGTATGTAAAATAGCTGTTGTAAATCTACAATCTGTTTATTTGAAATAAAAAAACATTATTATATATTTTTATTTTACTAATCTGGGCACCGTGGGGTCCCGGTCCTTTGGAAGGCGTACGAGGGGTCGAAGCCAACTCGCAGAGGCCCCTTAGGAAATTTTAATGAAATGCGGCACCAACCGACGATTATCCCTGTATGCACAATGCAAGTGCACCCAAGGATAACTCCCGGTGGGTGTAGGACTATTGCAGGATATGGAAAAATAAAAAGTTGGACTATGGGTTAGGTGGCTAAAGTGGACTGGTTACTGACTTCTCCCGGGAGATAGGGCCCGCAGCCCTGGATCTGCTTTTAGCGATAAGACTGCCCATTGTGTCACCCTTTGTACAGTTTCTAGATTTATATGTCTGTAATTTATATGGTGTACATAATAAAGAGTATTCTATTCTATTCTATCTACGATTTTGTCGAACCGGGGCCAAACCTTGATAGTGGCGCCCCCTCCCTTCTTCTTCTTCTTCTACACGGCGTGCTTTCTTTTCTGCGAATAAATCTATTAAATGATAAATGATAAATGATTTATTTTCTGTAAGTAGGTTTTTACAAACACTTTTACACGTCATCATATTTTTTAAAACTAGATGTGGTCGGCGTTTCCTATCTGACTACTCTGAGAAGAAAGGCCGAAACAAACTCAGAGGTCACAGTCTCTTTTAAAGTCCAGACAAAATCTTGGTCAGATCGTGTGAAGACCATGTAGATTGATGTCTGAAATGGTCTTTTGAGGAAAGAACCACACAGATTGAGCGGACCTGTCCAATCAGTGCACGCATTTGTCAAAAATCGTGCAGCTCGACTCAGAAATGAGGAGCTCAACGATTCGACGAACAATACCAAAGAAAGGACATTTGGGTAGGCCGCGTAAATTACTCAAACTGCCAGATCATGATTAAAACTAAGAAGGAAAACAGAAAAAAAAAAAATGACCCACATAGTCCTCACATTCACAATAATTAAATGAGAAGAAAAAAAATAAAAAAAAAAAATAAAATAAAAAATACTTTACAAAGTAAATATTCATGTCATTGTCTAAATAAAATTCATCAATGTCAATGTGTATATAAAAATCCGGACATAATCTTTGAGGACCATGTAGATTAGTGTCTGAAAAGATCTTTTGAGGAAAGAACCACACAGATTGAGTGGACCTGTCCAGTCAGTGCACGCATTTGTCAGTAACCGTGCAGCTCAACTCAGAACTTCAGGAGCTCAACGATTCGACGAACAATACCAAAGACAGGACATTTGGGTAGGCCGCATAAACTACTCAAACTGCCAGACCACGATTAAAATGTAAACAATGACCCACATAGTCCTCACATTCACAATCATTAAAATAATATAATACTTTATACAGTAAATGTACATGTCATTGTGTAAGTAAATGATACTTAAAAAAAAAAAAAAAAAAAATATTAAAGTGTAAAAATTGCAAAATAACATTCACTGTCTAAACCTATTGGAGCAGCTCAATCCCAAGCCTTTTTGTCCTCAATATAGTCTTTTACAGTATAATAGGCTTTCTGGCATAGTTTTCGCTTTATAAAAGCTTTGAATTTATTTAGGCTTAGTTCTTGAATGTGGCTAGGAAGTTTATTATAAAAATGTATACATTGGCATCTAAACGAGCCACCTATTTTCTTGAGCCTTGTTGTAGGAACAACAAATTTGTGTTTGTTCCTAGTATTTATGTTATGGATATCACTGTATTTTTTAAACAGATTAATATTTTTATGTGCATACAAAAGATTATCATAAATGTACTGAGAAGGCACAGTCATTATATTAATCTCTTTAAATTTGTCTCTGAGGGAGTGTCTAGGACTTAATTTATAAATAGAACGAATTGCCCTTTTTTGTAAAATAAAAATTGTCTGAATATCGGCGGCATTTCCCCACAACAGAATACCGTACGACATCACACTATGAAAATAACTAAAGTAAACTAAACGGGCTGTCTCTAAATCAGTCAAATCACGAGTTTTCCTAACGGCGTATGCTGCAGAGCTAAGCTTTTTTGACAATTTATCTATATGGGGGCCCCATTGAAGCTTGGCATCCAACGTTATGCCTAAGAATACTGTGGTATCTTCGGGTTTTAACTCTTCATCCTTAATGAGAACACTAGTTTCTACTTGTCTAACGTGGGGTATCGTAAACTTAATACATTTTGTTTTTTTTCCGTTAAGAAGTAGGTTATTGACATTAAACCAGTTAACTACTTTTGCAAGGGCGTTATTTACATTGTCAGTAACCAGCTGCTGACGTTTGATTTTAAACAAAAGAGAAGTGTCATCTGCAAACAACACTATATCATGATTATCCTTTATGAGGTACGGCAAGTCATTGATATAAATAAGGAACAAGAAAGGACCAAGAATTGAGCCCTGGGGGACCCCCATTCTTACTACAGATCCGGGTGACCTTTTTCCGTTAACATCAACTCTCTGAATCCTATCACTCAAGTAAGAAGTAAGAAGATCCAGAGAGGCGTTCCGGATTCCGTAGTGGTGCAGTTTCCTGATTAATGTTTCATGAAGAACACAATCGAATGCCTTGGACAAATCGCAAAAGACGCCCAAGGCATCGCATTTGTCCTCCCATGCATTATAAATTATTAGCTCCTCAAAGTCTGTCGCATAGGCAGTTTTGTTTTCAATGGCTAGGATCGCGAGGCCAGATAAGTAGACGATCCTGACTCATTGTAGAACGTAGATAAGTTTTAATTATATACTAATATATAATAACTGGGAGTATGGAAATAGAAAAGTTTTTGTTTTTCAAATATATTATATTAAGATTCGATTACTTGATAAAAACCTATGAGATTGTAAGAAAAGAGGCTTCATTTGTTCAATATTTCGAATGAGAAGTTTTCTTTTTGAGTATTAAAAAAAAAACATAGTTTCCAACAACTCTGTAGATGGCGTTGAACTGACTACGTTAATAGGTGCCAAAACCAAAATGCTTGGAAAAAAAACATTGCGTCACGTCACATATGCTCGTTGACTGACACTTTCGTTTGTTTTCGTTTTACGATCTCAAAATCACATCCAAGTGCAATAATCAAAAAATGATGTAACGTTCCGTTCCTTACAGTAACATACCAAGTTCAGCGCCATCTATCCAGCGACTAGGGAAGAGTTAAAAAAGAAAATCCCTCATTCTTGTCTCAAGGATTTGGCGCCCTCATGAAACTGCCACCCGGGCCAAGTGCCCCGGTTTGTCCCCCCTTAGATCCGGGGCTGAGGGCCCGTGGGGTCGCTACTGCCCAACAGCTCGCCACATGCTGCCCTGCGGGTTTCTGTGTATAGGCATAAAGTTCGGAGCGCGCAAGCCCCACCACGACGTCAACGTAGCGATACGGCGGTGGGGATATTATTAGTTTCCATTCTGATACGCAACAAAGGTATTGTCAAAGTCAATTAATATTTTAGGCATTGTTACGTACTGTGGCGGTGAGGATGACTGTACTTATTTAGAAAACAAGGGTTTTCGTTTTTTCACGATCTCGCACTACTTAGATCTCTAGTAGAACTTCCTATGCTACTGTCATTTCTGTCGTGGCCTACGGCGACAACAGCACTTATACTATGACAGCACCGACCAGGTACCTCAAAATATCTGCATTATTGGTTTGCCAATTTTGTCATATAGTGATAAAGCGTCCGCTTTACCTATCACTGTATGACAAAATTGGCAAACAATGAAAAGAAAGGACAGGACATCCCAACCATTATGTTATTCTTTCCTAAAAGCCCGTCGGCTTGCACTGGCCGGTCAAGCAATTTACGGAAAAGCATGAAGAATTTTTTTGTCTGATCCATCGACGTTTGTCTCTCATTCTATACCTACCACAGGCCATAATCGTCGTACCGGTATTGTCTAGAGACGGCAGTAGGTATGTACCTACCTACTAATAAAATTCGTGGCGACGAAAGTGCGCTGAGCGCTCAGTTTCGGGTCTCCCTTGTTTCACCAAAAAGAAATTGCCAAATTATCACTTCCCAAACAATTTTCCGCATAATTTCATTTGCCAAATTATTACTTAGCAAAAAATCTCTTCACAAATAATTGTAACCCAAACCTAGTGTTTGGCAAGTGAACGTTTAAACAATAACTTGTTTACCAACTAGTAATTTTACCAATTTTTATTTAGTCAAATATTTCAGTTAGAATAACTCATTTTACGCAAAATAACAATTGCCAAATATTTAGTATCGTCAGTTTTCGCAGTTTTAAGGCAGCCATTTCAAGCATAAGATCTAACTTTGAAGACGTTTCATTACAAGGGTGTTTTTTCCACTTGACAAACAGGTAATAATAATATTCATATCATGACTTGTTAGAGTTAATTCACGTGGAAAGACTATAATCAATACGTGTTGACAATACAATATATGTGACAGCAACAAAATCCAGTCCAGGCCAGTACTCACACTCCTCTTCACGGCACTATCGCGATCATCAGGAGAGCCCTAGGCTGCTGCGCAACCTCATCACTCGCGGACCAGCTAGAGCCTTGGTCAGCAAGTCTGCTTCCATATCTTCGTTTCGCAGATATTTCAGTTCTAATGCTCCTTCTTGGATACAGTTCCTTATGAAGTGCATTTTCAAGTCAATGTGTTTTGATTTTGAAGTCACCATTTGATTTTTACAGAGTTTGATAGCTGCTTGATTATCATTCAAGATGCGTTCGTAGTTAGCTCCCAAGTCGTTAAAGAAGTTCTTCAAGTGGATAGCTTCTTTTGCAGCTTCGGTTATAGCTACGTACTCTGACTCGGCTGTCGATAAAGTGATGCTCTTTTGTTTTTTCGACATCCAAGTTATAGTCGTTCCAGCATATTTAAAACAGTAGCCCGAAAAAGACTTTCTGTCTAGCTTGCAGGCGCCCCAATCTGCATCTGCCATTCCATACAGGTCTTTCCCTGTTTTCGTGAATGTTAAGCCCATGGTTTTGGTGGCTTTTAGGTACCGGAGCACTCTTTTGACACACTTGAAGTGCTCTGATAGCAAACATGATGTCTGGGCGAGTTGCTACGGCCAAATACATGAGTGTTCCTATTAGGTTCTTGTATGGGATATGCTGGTTGGTATTTTTGTCTCTCTTTTCTAATTTTAGTCCAGGCTCCATGGGCGTTGAAACTGTTTTACAGTCTTCCATTTTGAACTTCTTTAGCGTATCTTCAATGAATTTATGTTGATTTAATTTTATATCATCTCCATTGTACGATACATCTATGCCAATAAGCCGTTTCGGTTTTCCCAAGTCTTTTAATTCGAATTTTGAATTTAGCAGGTCTTTAACTATTTTTAATGGTTTCGGACACGAGTAAGCAATAAAAATCAAAATCAAAATCAAAATGTTTTATTTCACATAAACCTACATGGGCACTTATGAAACGTCAGAAGCTAGGTGCACGGTTCCAATTGGTCGTTTCCTATGGAGAAGAACCGGCAAGAAACTCCATGGTTACTCTTTTTAAAAATAAATGGCTTTTACAATGTTTCCAGATTACAGTAGGTATGGGAGGACAGCGCAGGCCTGTCAACAAAAAATAGAAAATGGTCTACAGATCTAAAGTCTATAAGGCCTACAAAGTCCTCACATTTACAAAATAAGAATCTATCAAAAGGATAGATAATAAAAAAAGAAAAATAATAATAAAAACCTACTAAAACCAAGTGTTATGATTCTCATTAAAACCACTAATAAAGAGGTGAAAAATTTCAAGTGTCTGTATATAATGTCAATTAATAAAGAAATTATGTATAAAAGTATATAATGTCAAATAATAAAGAAATTATGTCAAAAAGTATGTAAAAAAAAAATATAATGAAATAAAAATTAAACATCGTAATTTGAGAGCAGTTAATAGACATTTACATAGTTATGCCGTTAATGAGAAGCCAGGGAAGCCACATGTGCAGAAGGAATTATTGCCAGACTAGCTTGTCTTCAACGTAGTCTTTAATCTTATAATATGCTTTTTTGATAAGGACACGTTTGATGAGGGTTTTGAACTTTCCATCGCTAAGTTCTGTAACCGGCTTTGGCAACTTGTTATAAAAAACGGATGCTGTTTACAAGAAATGACTTGCTAGTTTTAGTTAATCTAAATTTAGGTAACACAATTTCATTTTTACTGCGTGTATTTATATTATGGAAATCGCTTCTTATTTTGAAGAGTCCTAAGTTTTTGCGAACATACAAAATACTTTCTAAAATATAAAGAGAAGGCAGAGTTAGTAACAAATCGTCGACATAAATCGCTAATAAAATTTTGGCTCCTCTTTTCTCCAGAATGTATATACATGGGTCAGCTTCTGACGCTCGAAAACCTATGTGTGTGTTTCAATTCTTTGTCGAGTTTGATGTACCATTGCCTCCCTGCCTGCTTGAGTCCGTAGAGAGCTTTGATAAGACCGCAAACCTTTTCTTCTGGGTTACACTTAATGTCTTTTAGCATCTCTTTAGTTTTGTTGTAGATGGTTAAGTCCTCTTTTGTACTTTCATCGACCATGATTTCAGTCAAGTATTCTTCTAAGTAGTCGGGGTATTTCATGACTATCTTTTCTTCCAATTCGCAGTTGTTACGTCCTTTGGTTCAATTGTAATCCCTCTTCTACGGCTATGCCGACGACTGATGTGATCGAGCTTAGTTTAGCAACGGGAGCGTAAGTCTCATTAAAGTCAATCCCTGGTCGTTGGGTGAAGCCCCGTGCTACGAGTCTGGCTTTTCTTGTGACGCTATCATCAGGTCCAATTTTATTACGTAAAACCATCTTATAGTCTACAACCTTCAAGTTATTGCTTTTCTTTTCTATTTTCCACGTCCCGTTTTTAACGTGTGCTCTTATTTCAGATTTAATGGCCTCGTGCCAATACTCATCGTTTTCATTTTCATCAGACAGGTAAGATATTTCCGTGAGTAAATGGTTCTCTTCAGAATCTCCTAATACAAAATCTTTTGTCCATGCTGGTGGGTGCCGTTCTCTTTGTGGCTTCCCATTTTCAGGTACTTCTGCAGTCTCAGATGCGTCGTCAAATGATTCGATTTCATCTGCGTCGTCAATTTGACTGTCCGGAATTTGTAAAGGTATATAATTTTTCTGTTTTCTGAATTCAATTTCTATTTCCTGTCTGTGTTTATCTTTCTTTAATTTATTTTTGTTTTCTTTTATCAGGTATGTTCGTGCGAGGTTCCTCTTCTTTTACAATATTAATATTAACTATTCTGGTAGTTTTTTTTTAGTTAGTAGCATTTAAAAAAAAATAATTAGTCTCGTCTGACTAGTTCAGTTTCGGGTAGCCTCTTTTTTTTTCCTATATAATCTAGTCGTTTCTGGCACTCGCCGGCCGCTCCGCGGCACCGCTCGCTTCGCTCGCTCGGCTCGTGCGTAGGAGGTCACAGTTTTAACCTAACCTAACCTAAGCATTTTTTTAAAATAATTAACCTCGTCTAACTAATTTGGTTCTCGATAGCCTGCTAAAAATAATACCTTTTTTTCATATTTTTTTCTAAATCTGGTCGTTTCACGCCCTTCGGCAAAAAAAAAATGAATAATGACGACATAATTAATATAATTCTGCAACACAATTCTGAATTCTCCGAAATAAAATTGCTAATGTCCATTACAAAAAATTTAAAATTGTAAGTTACAAATATTTTGTATTAAATAAATGATTATTTTAAAATAAAATTGCATTTTTAAATTATTTATTTCCCAAAACATTTTTTTTTTTGCCTTTATATTTTTTGTCATAACAAATCATTTGACCAAACGTTTATTGTCTAAAGATTGTTTGCTGTAATAAATCATTTGATTAAAGACCAAATTTTAATGCCTAAATGTCATTATCCTTAATAATATTCTGCCAAGTAAAAATTTGACCAAATGAAAATGTGCCTACTAAAATCATTCGAAACATTGCATTGGTATAAAGAAAGGTTGCCAAAATTTGTTTGGGTAGTGAAATTTTGGCAAAATCTTTTTGGCAAAACGGCAGGATCCCCTCAATTTGTGTTATCTTCTCCATTCAAAGCCGTCAGTATCGTCATGTGTATCTTAGTGCCAGAAAGTGTGCATACACACGAGCGACATGCGTTGACGACAGAGGCAACTGCAACCGTCGAGGTGTGTGACAGCCGTCAACGCGTGTCGGCGGCAGCAGTCGACGCGTCGGCGGCTGTCGTCGACAACATGCCGCTCGCTCGTGTGCATGGAAAGTGTCAACAGTGCCGCTTCTAGCAACGGAAGCCGAGATGTCCCCGTGCTCTGTGCTCTTAGTGGTCTTACCCATTACCCAGGGACAGAATTCACTTGGATAAACATCAATGAAGCAAGAGGCAAGGAGCACAAAACCCGAGTCATGCGCATACATTTCAATTGAAAACCGCCTTTAGTATCCTCTAAAACATATGTTTTATTTATTTCCCGTCTTCTAGTAAACCTGTTTACTTCGCTTTTACTGTTTACGACCGCCGAATTGAATCACGACTCCATTTTGAAATGTATTTTTAGGAAAATAGAAAAGCGTCAACTGTTTTATAGGTAATAAAATAAAATGTTATTTATTTTATATAAAAATATATGTTTTATTGAACATGGATTATAAAAAGTATTTGTTTGCTGTTTTAGGTGAGGGTTTTATTTATTAATTTACTGGAAAAAAATGCTTTTAATTTTTAATTTAAAGTTATTAATAACTTGATATTAATTAGTACGATTACTGTACAAAAATGATTTTAAATCCAAAAGCACCTATCTATAAACTAACCATTGATTATTCTACTTATCAATCGGTGATAATATGTGTATCAGATACCATATAATATGATAAAAGACGAAAAAACTCAACATCAATTTATCTTTACGTTTTCATTTCAGCTCTATTATCCGTGAACGATGCAGTCAAAGTTAACATGCAGGGATCGCTTAGTTTCGGTAAAGAAGTAATGGACACATTGTCATATTATATGCAAAGAAACTTCATAGACGCTTCCGGGCGACGCCGATCTGCCATTCCTAATCAGGAAACCGATGTCTTATTTCTAATTATCCAATCTACAAACATATGTAGAGACCTATTTTTCTGCGAAGGTATACTAGAAAAATACTTAAACGAATACATACTGGTACAAACTAAATCTATAGAAGCCATGCTTAAAGGAATCATTTTTAAAAACGAAGTCGCCATTGACGAAATTCAAAACAGCTACATGTTTGAAGAGCAACTTAAGAATTGTTTGCAGAGAATACGAAAATTGCTCAGAAATATTAACTTAAACGTGAATGAAAACAATTATTCCATCGCGTGGATTGAAGTTGTTAAAAAAATAGGTGTAATGTTCCAAACAGAAGCCATTATGTTTGCTACCGAAAGAATAGACACGCTGACTGATTTAGACGAAGTTAAGAAGAAATTGACGCAAAAATTCGTCGTGGCTTCGGTAATCATTGAAGGGAAGTATGAGAGCAAGCTCTGTGCAGATTACGACATTTGTATCAAAACTTATAAATGTACGAAAGCCTTGCACTCTTTATTGGAGTCTTTTAAGGACATGAACGATGACAATTTGAAAATCTTTCTTCGTCATGTATCAGAGACGTTAATGGAAACCAAATTTTACGACAACTTGAGCGAAGTGACTGCGAATGAGCTGCAAATTATATTGAACGATATGGCGTACTCTGACAACGTTCCAACGAGGGAAGTGTTACTGTCAATATATAAAGTTGTTGACGACAGACTGACTGATGTAGATTCGAAGAAACATAAAATAAAAGGGAGAGATGTGGAGCTAGTACATGGCATACTGTCAGATCTAGATCATGCGTACAGTAAGAAAAGTGTTGTAGATCCCTTTCATGGGTTCATGAGTAGTTTTTATGAATGGTTGAGGAGCGGTGGTCGCTTGGGACCCCAGATGCGCACGCTACTTAAAGATTTAACCGATCAACTGAATACACTGTCTGCTGATTTGATTTTGAAGCTTACTAATGAAGTACGAGTGTTTTTAGAATTAACCGTCGATCCGGAAAAATAAAATAAATTGTATGTTTTTATTGATTGCTATTTTATTACCCGTATCGGATAATTTTATGTGTTGTTACGCATATGGTTATGTGCTGGCACGAGATTTTCTTAGCAACTACTTCTCTGCTAAAATTTGGCACACATATAGCTATTACGATGTAGGCGTGCGCTATGAAAGGATTTCCCAAAACTCACCTCTAAGGGATTTTGATTGTATGAAAAAACTTATTCCTTGAGCTAATAAACTTGAAACGTGGCACGAATACCTACTTATCTAAGTAAACTATGAAGGTTGGCAATTTTTGTTTTTATAAACTATCCTAAAGGGCGATTGGGGGTGTCAAAATTGGTATAGTAAATTTTTACCGCACGCTCAGATTAACTCGAAACTCAATACTTATACTTAAGACTAAAAATAAAGAATAACGTGTATCAGGGTTTATCGAAAATCTACTCCTAACTGCGTGAAAAGGGGTAGTTAATTTTACAGGAGAGGATTTTACTGAATGACTTGATGAAGTGGAAAATTGTTATAAATAATCTTTTAGTCAAGTTATAGAAACATCCCAGACGATTATTCAAAATACCACCCACCCCTAGAGTACAAAAAAAAAAGGAAACAGTTTATATGAAAAATCTTATTCATTAGGTTAATAAACTTGAAACTTGGCAATATTTGGCTCAGTAACTAATAAAGATTGTCATTTTTACCCGACTGCGCGACGCAAAGGAGTGGTAATGTGTTCATCAGCCTATGTATGTATGTGTGTTTATATGTTCCTTTGAAGCACTATACAGACCAAACGCCTGGGCCGATTTTTATGATTCACACGTTAATCGATTCCTCTTAGTCCGGCGAGTGTCACTAAAGACATGACGTTAATGAAAATTCAATATGACGACTACTGGACGCCATATTTTTTTTTTTTTTTTTAAACCTATCGAGTGGGGTATCAAAATAAAGGGTTTTAAAAGGTGACTACAAAAATATATACAAATACAACATATATACTTAAAAGCAATTCGAAGTGACAAATCGCAAAAAAACACCTACCAAGAACTAAATCGTCTGCGAAATCTTTCCTTGTAAACTAAAAAGCTGTAAATAAAAAAAGTTATTTAAAAAAATCAAAAAACCCGACTGCGGTAAAAAACTTAAGTTAAAATAAACTGAAAAGCTAAAAACAAGCCCATTTTAAATTAAATAAAAGTTGGAAGCAGGCGGGACCCACAACATTTTTATTGTATTTTCAAATTCAAATGGGTCCCGCCTGCTTCCAACTTTTATTTAATTTAAAATGGGCTTGTTTTTAGCTTTTCAGTTTCTTTTAACTTAAGTTTTTTACCGCAGTCGGGTTTTTTGATTTTTTTATTAGTTTAAGGATTTAGGGGGAAAGTTGATACGTTAGAAAAATATGTAACCCGCTTTCAGATTAACTCGAAACTTGGTACTACTAAAGCAAAAAAATAAAAATGTATGTGTTTTAGGGTTTTTCAAAAATCGACTCCACCAAGGTGGAAGAGGGTAATAAAGTTTAAGGGGTGGATTTTACTGCTTGCTTCCACGGGTATGGGTCTTTGAGTCAAGTTATAAATATACACATCCCAAATGATTTTTCATAATTCCACCCCTATGGGGATGAAAACCGCGGATACAGTTTATTTGAAAAATCTGATCCCTTAGATCTATAAACTTAAAAATTGGCCAATACCCACTCATTTATCTAAAAAAATGATAAAGATTATAAACATACATTTTCGAATTTTTTTGAGGAATGTACGAATTTCACGCGGACAAAGTCGCGAGCAGAAGCTAGTAGCTTATGTAGGTTCTCAACCTAAAAGGGTACCTAAAGGTATTTATTCACCATCTGTTGCGAATCTGAAACAGCTATTGCCACGATTATAACGGATTTCAAATTAGTCAGCGCCTGACGTAAATTGACGTTTTTTTAATAGCCAATTTTTAGGGTTCCGTAGCCAAATGGCAAAAAACGGAACCCTTATGGATTCGTCATGACTGTCTGTCTGTCCGTCCGTATGTCACAGCCCCTTTTTTCAAAACTATAAGAACTATACTGTTGAAACTTGGTAAGTGATGTATTCTGTGTGATGTATTCTGTAGAAAAAAAAAAACAATACATTTTGGGGGTTCCCCATACTTAGAATTGGAACTCAAAATTTTTTTTTCATCAATCCCATACGTGTGGGTGGGGGGTGGTATATATGGATAGTACTTCAAAAATGATATTGAGGTTTCTAATATTTTTTTTTTTCTAAACCGAATAGTTTGCGCGAGAGACACTTCCAAAGTGGTAAAATGTGTGTTCCTTCCCCTGTAACTTCTAAAATAAGAGAATGATGAAACTAAAAAAATATATGATGTACCTACATCATATTTTTTTTTTCGGTGGAACCAATTTTCGGTGGGAGTTTACATGATAATGTAATTTTTACATTACCATGTAAACTTCCACCGAAAATTGGTTTGAACGAGATCTAGAAAGTACTTAGTTTTTTTTTAATACGTCATAAATTGTAAACCGCAATTTACCTTTCATTCAATCAACTCAAATATAAAAATATAAAAAAAAACATTTAATTTCATAAACATAAACCTTATGCATAAACCCGGATGTTATGGAACCCTCGGTGCGAGAGTCCGACTCGTCTTGCCCGGTTTTTTTAGAGGTTTGGTTTTTAAATTGGCAACAGTGTTTCTAGAGATTGTCAATTTGACAGTGTGCGGTATATTTGTGGTCAGTACGTTTTGCCATTTCACAATGGATAGACTTACTTCAGAGCAGCGCTTTGAAAATTGTGCAAATTTATTTTGAAAACCATGGTCCAGTTCGCCAAACTTGCCGTGCCCTACGTCCATTTTACGGTCGATATAATCGTCCATCCGAGCAAGTCATTTGGAAAAATAATAGTCAAGCTGAATATTGCCTCCACGATCGTGTGATCTCACACCTATGGATTACTTTCTTAGGGGATATGTGAAGTCACACGTCTACGCAGATAAAACACAGACGGTGGACCACTTGGAAGCCAACTTTTGCCGCGTTATTGCCGATATACGGCTCCAGTTGCTCGAAAATTGGACTTAATCATTCGAGCCAGTCGTGGCGCCCATATGCCGCCTGCCCAAAATAATTTTTAAGCACTAATAGAGGTATACCTACAAATTCAAAATGAAATAAAACACCTAATATTATATAGTCGTAAGATAGGATATTCTCCGGGTCTTCAGCCCCCCTGAAAGTCTAAAACGCCCACAAGGGGGCGTTATCGCCCACGTTGAAAACCTATGGCTATAGAGGATGTTCTATGTGCAATGGTATCAAAATTTCCAGGCTTTCTATATCAAATTCCTGCAACGAATTCACTGTCAGATGATATGCCCAGAAAAGACTTCGTTTACGAAATAACTAAGAAATGTTAAATACTGGTCGCTACTTAGCAAGGCTATGTTGAAAGATGACAAAAAATTATGTTGTTTTCTTTGGGTTCCGTAGCCAAATGGCAAAAAACGGAACCTGTATAGATCCGTCATGTCTGTCTGTCTGTCTGTCCGTTCGTCCGTATGTCACAGCCACTTTTTTTTCCATTTGCGTGGGAAACGTCCCTAAGTTCACGTCATGTTTAAAATATTTGCCAGACAGCAAGTAATAGCGGAGCTGACTGTTTAAGATGCGTCTGCCGTACCTACTTAGGAAGATACATTACAAATTGTAGCCACTCTTGAGGGGTATATATGAAACCAGGTCCATCAAACTTGAAAGAGAAACGCTGCTGTTTCACTCATTGAAACTCTTAACACAATATGCTGTCGTTTATGGTTTGTTCTACTTAAGTAAATACTACAAGAGGTCGTTGTTCAAATTGATAGTTTTTGTTTTTGTTTTCTCTTATACATATTTATACATCGATCAGGGTTGTTGCTGATGCATATTTTTTCACATCAGCAGACGCTGATTTAATTTTTATTTTTAAAAAGCAGTGACCATTATGAATTTATATCTAAAAGTAGTCCTTAGTATTGAAATAAAAGATTGGTTCAATAAGTTTTGTGACATAAAATAAAAAATAGAATCAAACTGAGTACCTAGTTTAGTAATAATTAGCGTTTGTTTACAATCGCAATATGCGCAATAACCGCGGTCGACCTCTGGATTGGTCAAAACTCGCAACCGAAAATAATACGTGTTATAAGCCCCACCCATCTGCGGTCATGTGATCGTGTCACGACTCGAACTTCAGTGTTAATAATCAGCATCGATCAATGCGGATGCTGATGTTGAAAATGATGCTGAAGTTCCGCTGATGTTCGCAACAACCCTGATATCGGTACCCACCACGTCTGCGGAGTTTCGCTAGTTAATTTAAATTGACCTTGTATATTGTGATGCCTTGGTTAAAATTAGGTAGGCAGCAAAGTGATAACGGGGCTTTCTTTTTTTTTTACGTGGAGAAATGCTCATGCATTCTGCACTACCACGGGGAGATAGTGCAGTTATGTGTATCTCTAACCCAACTAAAACTCCACGGTGTCCTCCTTTGCTTACGGCGGGAACACGGGCACCCGTTAGCAGTCATCCGTGAAACCGCCGCGGCTGACCGTCACCGGACCCTCCTTTGGGGAGTACTCCCCATCACCGGCGCACCAGAACACATAGGACGCCGTGACCACCCCAGGGACCAAACCGGGGATTTGATAACGGGGCTGATTACTAACTAGAAAGATACATTAAATTGTCACCACTTTTGGAGCGATGAAACTACAAGTCCATTACTCATTGAAACTTTACACAGACATGATGTTGTTTATAAAGTACTTAATGATATAACAACATAATGCAAAACACATCGACAGTCGAATGGCCAAAGTTTAAAATTAAAACTCCATGCTGCATTTTAAACGTTCAGTTTAAAACTAGTTAGCCAATCCTGTTTGTTTAGTTGCATCAATATGTCTCCCTCCTCAGTCTAGACCGCTACTTTTTAGTTTTAAGCGTAGTTTATAGTTTGGGGACATCGTTTGTTTAACTAAATGTGCTTAAAGTTTTAGTTGTTTAAACTCCAACGTTTGTCGTGTTGCTATTTTGTGCTGTGTCACTGCTATATTTTGCTTTTGTTTCGCCAGCATTAGGAATATCATTATTCCTCATAACATCGACATCAGCATCATTCTCTTAATCATCTTCCTTATCCTAATTTATTTGGGGTCGGCGCAACTTGTCTTCTTCTTTCTTACATCTCGTATCTTCAGTTTCATAGTCCACTACAACCACCACCACTGAGCCACCAAAGATGATATGACTAGAATATTATCATCTTCTATCTATTATCTTTATT
Source organism: Mesoligia furuncula (assembly GCA_916614155.1). Classification (NCBI taxonomy): domain Eukaryota; kingdom Metazoa; phylum Arthropoda; class Insecta; order Lepidoptera; family Noctuidae; genus Mesoligia; species Mesoligia furuncula. The sequence goes on along the minus strand of OU744793.1, from coordinate 5,265,588 downwards.
ACACACAAACGGCACGCGTCAACGGTAGGCAACTGTGCCGCTCGTGCATTTTTAACCGACTTCAAAAAGGAGGAGGTTCTCAATACGAGTGTATGTATTTTTTTTACCGACTTAAAAAAGGAGGTTATCAATTCGACATGTATAATATGTATGTTATATTATTGGAATCTATCTAGGTAGGTATATAAATATAAAAGAAGAAACTGACTGACTGACATATCAACGCACAGCCGAAACTACTGGGTCTAGGACTGTGAAACTTTGCACACGGCTTCCTTTTATAATGTGGGGAAGCACTAAGAAGGGGTTTTTGGAAATTCAACCTTTAAAAGGGTGAAAAGGGGAGATTTCGTTTGTATGAAAAATCTTATTCGTTGAGTTAATAAACTTGAAATTTGGCACGAATACTTATCTGAGTAAATTATGAAGTTTGGCATTTTTTGTTTTTAGAAACTACCCCCTGAATGGGGATTTGGGGGTATCAAAATTTGTATGGAAGAATTTTAACGCGCAGTCCGATTAACTCGAAACTCAGTATTTATACTTAAGACAAAAAATAAAAAATAACGTGTATCAGGGATTTTCGAAAATCTACCCTTAACGCGGTGAAAAGGGGTAGTTAATTATACAGGCGAGGATTTTACTGCGTAGCTTGATTAACTCGAAAATTGGTATTAATAATCTTTGAGTCAAGTAATGTACATATCCCAAACGATTTTTTGAAATTCCCTGTGGGGTGAAAAGCGGGAATACAGGTTATATGAAAATTTTTATTCATTTGGTTAATAAACTTGAAAGTAAAGGGAGATTGGGGGTGTAGATTGGGGGTGTTTAGAAAATCTACCCCTAACGGGGTGAAGAGGGATAGTCAATTTTATAGGAGACTGTTTTATTACGTGGCTTGATCGAAAAATTGGTATAAATAATCTTTAAGTCAAGCTTTAGTAATATCCTAGACGATTTTAGAAAACTCCACCCCTATGGAGACAAAAAGAAGTTTATATGAAAAATCTTGTTCATTTGGTTAATAAACTTGAAACTTGGCAATATATTTGGCTCAGTAAATAATAAAGAATGACACTTTTAGTTTAAAAAAAAACCCGTCACAGAGGATTTAGGGGATGACAAAGTTAGGTCAGAAAAATATGTAACCCGCTGTCGGATTAACTCGAAACTCGATACTACTAAAATAAAAAAACCGGCTAACTGCGTGTCGGGCCACACACAGTATAGGGTTCCGTAGTAGCCCGTTATCACAATGTAGTACGATTCTGTCTCTCTTTATTCTGAAAAGGTAAAAAAAAAACATATTTTGCTTTTCAATGCAAGTCTTTACCCGTTATAAACAAGCAACTACTTCATCTTAGTCACTTTAAAGGATTAATGCTAAGGATTTTGTATTTGGTACAAAATTATCCAACACCCAAGTTCAATGACTATTACTGCTAAACTAATAAAGTTATCTTAATCGCTATACCTTTCCTTTAAAGTTCATGAAATGCACTATCATCGTGAATTTTTCCAGATTTTTCAAGCCAGCAGTTTAGGTTTTAGAGGGGGGGGACGCTCTACTGGAACAAAAATTTGCACTTTAAAGTTTAATATTTCGTAAATGGAGCATTAAATCGAAAAATATTTTGAGCAACCCCCAAGTCATTTTAGAAGACCTATTCAACGATACCCCACACGATGGGGTAGACGACAAAAATAATATTCATCCCCACTTCACATGTAGGGGACCTACCCTAAAAAAAAATATTTTCCAAAATTTTATTTTACCACTTTGTCGGCGTGATTGATATACATATTGGTACCAAATTTGAGCGTTCTAGTACTAACGGTCACAGAGATTAAGCGAGGACGGACAGACGGACAGACAGACATGGCGAAACTATAAGGGTTTCTAGTTGACTACGGAACCCTAAAAAGTAGGTATGTGTTTTAGGGTTTTCAAAAATCGACTCCTACCAAGGTGGAAAAGGGTAATAAAGTCTAAGGGGTGGATTGCTTGGAAATGCTGTATCCACTAGCAGGAATAGCGCCACCAGTGGTACGTAGAGCGCTGGCCAGCTCTCCTTGCACGGCAAAATCCTTGTGCCACAAGCGCTGAAAAGCCGAAACAGTTTTTTAAAGTGTGTCGTCCCACTCACTTGTGAACTATCACAAGAAAGACTGAAGCTGTAGCGAGACAGTGCTTCCTTACCCAAACCGTTCGTTTCACCCGCTGAAGACCTCACACCTGGACATGAATCACCTTGGGTAACCTGGAAGTCTTTATACAGACTCCGGACCCAGGTTGGCCGAAGCAAGGAAAACCTGTTCAGGTGGAGATTCATAGACGACTCCGCATTGGAGTGTAAATTTGGTGCTGTTCCACAAACGATGGGACACCTAATACCGTGTCCTGCATATCATGTCAGCTGCACGTTACAGGAACTGGTGGATGCTGGTGATGGCGCCAAACAAGTAGCCGAATTTTGGGCCGAGTCCATTTAGATTACTATCGACAAACTAAGAAGAAGAAGAACGGTGGATTTTAATGCTTGCTTCCATTAACTCGAAAATGGGTATCGGTCTCTGAGTAAGTTATGAACACATCCTAAAATACTTTTCAAAAATCCGTCCCTGTGGGGGTGAAAAGCGGGGATACAGTTTATTTGAAAAATCTGATTCCTTTGATCTACAAACTTAAAAATTGGCCCGAATACTTATTTATCTAAATAAATGATAAAGATCCTCAATACATTTTCTAAATTTTTAAGAGAAAAGTACGACATACACGCGGGCGAAGTCGCGGGCAAAGTGCTAGTTGCATTATATTCACATATGACAATCTATTAGAGCTTCCAAACAAATATATATTTTATAGACGTATGTATGTATGTATGTATGTTTTTCCACGCATTTCTCCGCAACTATTAATCGGATCGTGACCATTTTTTTATTGGCTTACTTCAACTTAGGGAACAGTGCAAGTTTCATCAAAATCGATTCAGTAATTTTCAAAATATGGACTAATACGTGTCAGTGTGACGGCCTGGCTTAGGTATTGATACGAGCTACGGGTGTAGTGTCAAAGGCAAAACATCACAAAACCCTGCTCAAATTCTAGTGCAACAATATTTACAACAAAAATATTACCTACTTATTATAAAATAATATTCCAGTTTTCACTTAAAACTAAAAACTACGAAATAAAAAAGTAATTTTAAAAAAATTAAACCGACTTCAAACAGAAATTACTTATGAAATAACTTTAATTTCGGAAGTCGGTGGCAAAACTAATAAAATACAGGGTTTGGGCACCGCTCGCCCCTTGGGTCTTACCCCCTTTTTTTTTTTGTTGGGTGCGAAATCATCAAATGACCCCTCCCGCTCTGGGCGGAGCGGAAGGGAGTGTCAGACACTTATTGACTAAAACCCACCCGTGTTCCTTCAGTTGCCTGTGCCAGGGGCCACGGTATCTCTTTCGAACAACCCGCGACCCTGGCGGGCATCGGCCCTAGCGGACCCCGTCAGTTGGTGCTGACATCTCCTTGAGGCGCGCGTGGAACACAACGCGCCGTCGACGTGGGCCTGGTCCTTACCGGACGGCGAGCTGCTCATTGCTCGCCGTCCGCAAGCCCGCGCCTACGGTGGCCGGGAATCGGCTATCGATTCCCGACGCCCAGGGCGTCGGGCGTCTCCTGCGGCGGCTAGGGGCGTGAGGGCGCAAGGATTGCCGCTCCCTCACGCGCTCCGCCTCCTCCTTCGCGAGCATCACTGCTTCGCAGAAGGAGGCGATAGCCTCCCAGGCACTCTCGCTCCGTACCATGGCCCGGACTAGGGCCGGACGCGAGAGATCGCCGCCGCCAATCGCCGCCGTGAGGACACGGCGGTGCTCTTCCCAAGCTGGGCAGATCTCCACCGTATGCTCCACCGTGTCCTCCGGGCGATCCACACTAGGGATTTCGGTCTCGGAAGCATTTTCAGTCCCGGGACCAGTCTCGAACCTCGGAAGCTAGTCCCGGGACTCCCGGGAAATTCGAGACCCACGTGTTTTTTATATTAGAATGGTTTTTTACGGATACGTTACGTTATGGATGGAGGTATTGCAGGTGTGCAAGAAAATGGTGATTTTAATATTGTTTTGGAAGGTAAACTAGACTTATTTTGGTAAAAATAAAAGAAATGGCAATGACATAGTTTGACTTAGTAAATGATAAACTATAAGAGGGTGAGGGTAGTAGTGAAACTGACTGAAGTGAGTGGTGGTGAACTGTGAAGTAAATGATAATTACGATTGTAACTGTTTATAAATCACATTTATTACAAATTTACTCTTTGATCAATCTGACCAAACCAAACATTACAATAGAATATTATAACAAATAGAAAAAAATAAGATAGCAATATTTGAAGTACCTAATTCAGACTTTCAGGTTATTACTTAATTCTTTATTCTTAATTCTAATGTTTAGTCTTTTTTAATTAGGAACTTTGGTAAAAAAAGCTTATATCTAAGTAGTCGTTTTATCTAGTAAAATATTAAAAATATACCCTTTCCTTAAGTTTCGGTAATTTAGGTATAAATAAACTTATAAATGTCGATTGACCTGACCAAACATTTAAACAAAACAAAACGAAAACTCTATAATTCTTGCACTAGAATCTTATGACTTATTAATAATTATAATTACTCTGTTTATACAAAACAAAATTCAAATTAAAACAAAACTTCTCATAAAAATCAACCAATCGAAAAGTTACATTCAAACAAAACAACGAGTCGGGTGCGCGCGCGGGGCGGGGCATAAGTTCGGGTCTCGCTCGGGCATTGTCGGGACGCATTCGGCAAGCGGCAGTGTCACTAGGCGGTACATAGTGCGCGGCGGAGAATTTATAAGTATAAAATGTACAAATAAATTCTGGTGTTAAGAATATTTTAATGTTTTTCTACCGAAACATTTGGTCTCGAAATTCCCGGGAATTTTTATTAAGTCTCGGTCTCGGTCTCGATGATAAAAGTGGCGAGACTCCCGGGATTTCGAGAATCGAGACTCCCGGGGCGAAATCCCTAATCCACACAATGGTGACACCCGGGCGTTTCCTCCCGCCTTATTCTGGAACCGAAAAGGAACCCCCCGAAGCAGCCGTGCCCGGTGAGGACCTGCGTTAGGCGGAAGGTGAGGACGCCGTGGCGCCTCTCTAGCCACTCCTCAAAGGGGACTTATCGCCGCAATTGTGGCGTGCCCTGGGTCTTACCTGTTTTTTATTATTTTGGTGTGATCCCAAACACCGACTTCCGAAATTAAAGTTATTTCATAATTTGTTTAAATTTTTTTTTAATTACTTTTTTATGTTTGTTAGGTACGCGATATCTCCAGAAATTGTATTTCGATTTCAAAAATTCTTTTTTTTAGTAATTAGGGTATGCCTTAGGGGTGGTCCCATATAAATTTTATTAACTTTGCTGGGGCAGTTTTTGAATTACTTATTTACATATTACATATTTTTGCCACTAAATTAATCAACGCCTGACGTAAATTGACGTAAGTAATTTTAGTTGGCAAGTTTTTAATCACGTCTAAACTTGTATGGAGTAGTGTCAGGCACCGATTAATTTGACAGAACTAAACTAAAATTTATCTTCTGTCCTTTTCTTAATGAAATATAGAAAAAGATGCACTGAACTTACATTTAGTTTGTTTGTGAACAAGGGAATCGGCACCATTCTCTACTTTCTCCATTACGGACCTATTCAGTTACCTGCGAAGTTACAATCTACATTAAAAACTTTATTATTCAAGCTTACAAAAGAACGCCTCAATGTGTAGGTATCTAACGATGAAACCTCTGAATGGCTGGTATAAAAGAGAATGACTGGCTGAACTGGTAACGACATTTAAAACGTATTAGGATTTGTCGTCAATCAAAATGTGTTGTGCAGTTTGGAGGTTGAAATCGACCATTTCAATTTTCTGTTAATGTTTACATTGTCGGAGACATCAAATTAAACTGAAGTTTTAATCAATCAACTCAGGCTATCACAGTCCACTACTGGACATAGACCCCTCCCAGGCTGCGCCACAACAGCCTGTCCACCGCCTTCCGCATTTGGATGTGGAAGACGACCTATAGAAGGTGCCTAGGCCAGACCAGTCTGGCCTTCCTTCTTTAGGTCGTCGGTCCATCTAGCTAGGGCCTCCTAGCTCGTAGCTCCTAGCTCCTAGCTCCTATCGGCCAGCGTAGTGTGGGACGCCTGTCCCACACTACGCTGGCCGATACGCGGTCTCCACTCCAGGACTCGTCTGCTCCACCGGCACAAACATGACCAGCCACTGCCACTTAAGTTTACTTACTCTGCAAGCTATGTCGGTAACTCCGGAACCGATGTAGGTAACTGATGTTTGCTTGAGAGGGAAGCGCTAAGGTAGCCCGCGAAATTAAAATTTTCTTATATTTTTTGCAATTTGCTGGTCAGTATTAAGTAGTACGTTGATAAAAATATGATTGGCGGTCGTAACAAATATGTATTTACAGAATTATAATCATTAGAATCAATAATACAACTTTTTCAGTTAGTATAATCCCCAAATGTCAAGATTTCATGAAATACTCATTCTTGGGGATTACTTGGTCTTGGAGAGTTGTGTTGCGCGTCATTTCGTAAACGCGTCCTTAAGGACGGGTTTACGAAATGACGCGCTTCAATTTTAGGTATTGAGTCTTACTACTACACGTGCACGGCTCACACACACAGCGACATGCGCGAAGCGGTGAAATTATGAGTAAACTGACACGACTTGATACTTGAGCCAATTTTATTTTATTTTTGCCATGTATTTTTTTTAAGTTTACGGTGATTTGTTTTCAAACAGTTTGTAGGTAATGTGAAGTGTTCATATAAGTAGAATGCTATTTACTTAATTTCACTGGACAGTGATTAATCAAGTACAAGTTGCCAAAGTACCCATGTATTAACAATTTGCGGACGAGCTTATTGAAAACAAATATAAAACAAGCTTGTTTTATTCGGTTTATTTCGTATTTTATATAATAAATTTGCTATGGTATCAAATGCAAGTAGGTTCTCGAAAACTGGAAAGAAAATACGTGTATTTGGCACACACCCTACAAGGCAAACAGTACAAATGCTACAATATTCATCACACTAATATTATAAAGGCGAAAGTTTGTGAGTGTGTGTATGTTTATATGTTTGTTCTTCACGCTCAAACGGCTTCACCAATTTTGATAAAATTTTGTATAGAGGTAGCTGACACATATAGGCTACTTTTTATCCGATATTCCCACGGGATCGAAACTTATGCGGGTGAAACCGCGGGGCACAGCTAGTTGCTTCATAAATATTAAAAAAATTCGTAAAACATAAACAAACCAAATGGATATTGTTGAACTGTCAAATCGGAATGGATTGCCATTCTAAGTGTGTTACGCAATTAGGATAACGTACTAAGCAGTGTCGTGCATTGCATAAAGGCATATTAGCAGTGGCTACCTCGATAAATCACCATAAGCCTGTCAATTACATTTTTGGCCGTGCAAAGTGACGGATATTGAGATCGCCGATAGTGAGATAAAAATGAAAATCCAAGATGGCAGTTGTAGTTTTTTTTAATTTTTCATCATGGGTGTCGTTTTTATGGTTTTCAAGGGTGCTAAAACCGATAGTGATGTCCAAATGAAAATCCAAGATGGCGGCTTTAATTTTTTTATCATGGGTGGTCGTTTTTATGGTTTTCAAGGGCGCTAAAGCCGATAGTGAGGTCAAAATGAAAATACAAGATGGCGGCTGTATTTTTTTTTATATTTTTCATCATGGGTGTCGTTTTCATGGTTTTCGAGGGTGTTGGAGCCAATAATTAGGTCAAAATGAAAATCTAAGACGGCGGCTGTAATTTATATTTTATTTTTATCATGGGTGTCGTTTTTATGGTTTTCAAGGGCGCTAAAGCAGATAGTGAGGTCAAAATGAAAATCCAAGATGGCGGCTGTAATTTTTTTTATATTTTTTATCATGGGTGTCGTTTTCATAGTTTTCGAGGGTGCTGGAGCCGAAAACAAAGTCAAAATGAAAATCCAAGATGGCGGCTGTAATCTTTTTTTTTAGATACTTTTGTTTTATGTTTCCGATTAGTGACCGCATCTGCCTAGACTAGACCCGGCCTAGTGCCTGCCTACCTATTCTTAAGGTCTCAACAAAACTAACAAAAGAAGCCCAAACTTGGCACACCTAGCTCAGCTCGGCTATTAGTTCCAGTAGCAGTCTTCGAAGTACACCTGCAGGTCACTCCATCAAGTCCGGAGGTAAGGTCTCAACATAACTAAGAAAATGAGCCCATACTCGGCAAACCTAGCTCAGCTCGGCTGTTAGTTCCAGTAGGAGTCTTCGAAGTACACCTGCAGGTCACTCCATCAAGTCCGGAGGTAAGGTCTCAACATAACTAAGAAAAAGAGCCCATACTCGGCACACCTAGCTCAGCTCGGCTATTAGTTCCAGTAGCAGTCTTCGAAGTACACCTGCAGGTCACTCCATCAAGTCCGGAGGTAAGGTCTCAACATAACTAAGAAAACGAGCCCATACTCGGCACACCTGACTCAGCTCGAATTATTCCGTTCTGATCCCCTGAACCCCCCCCTCCACCCCCCCCCCCGCCCCCCGCCTCGATCCCCTTCTAGATCGTCTTCTGTTTTAATCTCTGTCTTATCCACTAACAACTTTCTCATACCGGTTTGAACCGCTTTTTCTTTTGTTTTTGATCCTGAAGGATCGTCAGCAACAAAAATAAGTACTTACAGGGTTTATTGAAATACATAAGTTCGTAATTTCTTATTATAACGGATACGTGTGTGTTAGTATTGAGGAACAACGACTCCACATTTTCGTCTTTGTCAAGTCACCGCACCCGGTTTGAACCCTTTTTAATAATTTTACAGATGGCAGATGTGAAAAATGTTACAATTTTTCATGATGTGTGTCAATTTCGTGGTTTTCGAGGGTGCTGAAACCGATGGTGAGGTCAAAATGAAAATCCAAGATGGCGGATGTGAAAAGTGTTACAATATTTTCATGATGGGTGTCAATTTCGTGGTTTTCGAGGGTGCTGAAACCGATGGTTGGATTTTTATTTTGACCCCACCATCGGTTTCAGCACCTTCGAAAACCACGAAATTGACACCCATCATGAATAATTGTAAGATTTTTCACATCCGCCATCTTGGATTTTCATTTTGACCCCACCGTCGGTTTCAGCACCCTCGAAAACCACGAAATTAACACCCATCATGAAAATTGTAACATTTTTCACATCCGCCATCTTGGATTTTCATTTTGACCCCACCGTCAGTATCAGCACCCTCGAAAACCACGAAATTGACACCCATCATGAAAAATTATAACATTTTTCACATCCGCCATCTTGGATTTTCATTTTGAACCCACCGTCGGTTTCGGCACCCTCGAAAACCACGAAATTGACACCCATCATGAAAAATTGTAACATTTTTCACATCCGCCATCTTGGATTTTCATTTTGACTCCACCGTCGGTTTCAGCACCCTCGAAAACCACAAAATTGACACCCATCATGAAAAATTGTAACATTTTTCACATCCGCCATCTTGGATTTTCATTTTGACCCCACCGTCGGTTTCAGCGCCCTCGAAAACCACGAAATTGACACCCATCATGAAAAATTGTAACATTTTTCACATCCGCCATCTTTGGTCGCGCCAACAACAAATTCGGTCCCGAAAAGTATCAGAACCAACCTTCGATATACGGACGTGTAAGTAACGGTGACAGGCAGTTACAACAATCGAGGCGGCAGAGGGGATAAGAGAAAGGACATGCAGCACTCACCAGAGCAAGCCAGGGGAGCCGGGCTCGCGCAGCAGGAATCCAATCTCCTTCGACCGTCGCACAGCACAGTGTCACCACGCGGGTCGCGCGACCATAAGAATTCGAAAAGTACTAATGTTCTTACTACACTGGGTAGTCAAACACAGTGGTGCGTTTGGCGGAGCGGGAATGTATTGAAGAAGGGTGCAGAGAAAGGCTCGAGATGATCCTCGTCTCTTCGCGGATGATCAGACAAGAAAGGCTCGTCTTGCGGTGCGCGGCGTTACACAGGTGCGTCCATGTGCAATTTCTTCGTCGAACTGACAGACGTCAGCGATCATTCTCTCGTTCTTCCGTTCTCATGTTCACGTTCTTGGATGGTGCTAAGAGCGCTGCATATACAGGTTGGGGAAAGGAGCGGGAAATTCAAACTGCCTCATATTATAAAAGAGTGAATTTAAGTAAATTAATGTTGGCGTTACCATTTCCACCCGCCCTTAATGGGTCACCATTAAAGAAGCGATAATAAGACGAAAGGAAAAGATAAGACTATGGCTCTAGGAGCGCTCAATGCGCGCGGTAAAGATACTCGTAATAATTCCGTAGAGTCAAAGCGGGATAAACTAATAAGTTACGTTACATTACTAAAGCGAAGCGGTATTAAAAATAACTTAAACTAATGCGGAGTGCGGTTAAATTTTATTGTCTTGGAATAGGACACAAACGAACGACCGGGCGAAGGTAAGTTCCCTTGGCGGTTCTAACTGTACAAACGCGGACGACGCCGTCTTTAGAAGGATGGACGTTCTCTACAATCGCTAGCGGCCAGGATAGGGGCGGTGAGTTATCATTCATTACAACCACGATGGTTCCCGGTGTGATAGGAAAGGATTGCGTATTCCGCTTCTGCCTAACCTGAAGACCGTGTAGATATTCCATCTTCCAACGATTCCAAAACGACTGGACCAATTTATCCAGTAGCGAGTGCCTGTGAAGTAAACTGACAGGGTCAGAGTTGACCTCAGGCGCGGGTAAAGAAAATAGAGGCGCAGTATGCAAAAAATGGCTCGGCGTAAGAGCCGCGGGCTCTGCGGGATCTGAACTCAGTACTGTCAGCGGGCGTGAGTTCAAGACACACTCAATTTGAGTGAGAACAGTACAGAGTTCTTCGTACGATAGAAGCTGCTGTCCAACAACTCGGAAAAGATGCATTTTTACGACTTTCACGACACTCTCCCAAGCGCCTCCAAAGTGTGGAGAGTTGGGAGGGATAAAGTTCCAAGTTATCCGACTCTCAGCATACTCTTCCTCCAGCTTCGGGCGATACTCCGTATTGACGAACTTGTACAAGTCGCGGAGGTAAGAGTTAGCACCCTTAAAACATGTTCCATTATCAGAGTACATGATCTGAATCGGTCCTCGACGGGCGAGGAATCTCTTCAGCGCGGCTAGAAAACTGGGAGTGCTGAGGTCCGTGGCGACTTCGATGTGCACGGCGCGAGTCGTAAGACAAGTGAAAATGCACAGGTAAGCCTTCTCGCTGTGGACGCCACGACGGCGCACAGGGACGTACGGCAAAGGACCGGCATAATCACAGCCTACGTGCGTGAAAGCTTTAGCGGCCTGACGCGTGCGATAGTCAGGTAAGTCAGCCATCAGCGGGTAAGTTGGACGCGGTTTTAAACGAAAACACCTATTACACATGTGGACGCGCTGTCTCACAATGCGGCGTGCGGACAAGATCCAGAACTTTTGTCGTAGGAGTGACATCAATAGTTCTGGCCCGGCGTGTAAATACTTTACATGATAGAAATCAATGATCAAGTTCACCACGGGATCATTGCGCGGTAATATTACTGGATGCTTTTGAGAGTAGTCCAACGCGGAGTTAACGAGTCGACCTCCGACGAGGATCAAACCGTTTTCAATAAAAGGCCTCAAGCGATTGAAAGCCTGCGAACAAGGTTTATTATTTTTAATATTAGAATAATCCTCTGCAAAGTATTGACTTTGCAGGGCGCGAAGAATTTTATTTTCAGCGAAATTCAATTCATCAGAGGACACTGCAATAGTGTCGCGGCGGGACAACAATTTTGCGAATCTGCAAATGTATACAGTTATACGAAGCAGCTTACTCCATGAGGAGATGCGGGTAGCGAGTTCATATAAAGCGCAATGCTTTACAGGCGTGCACACAGCGTGTGTAAGATTTTTTTCTTCCGGTATATGCGGAATGGTTTGACTGTGAAGAGGCTTGAGAGGCCACTCAGAAGGATCTAATGTAGCCCACTGGGGCCCGTGGAGCCACAGAGGGTGCGCGGTTAATTTTTAAAGGGTAATACCACGTGAGAGAACGTCTGCAGGGTTTTCAGTACCCGCGACGTGGTAGAAGTTGTCAGCAGGGATGTTTTCCGTGATCTGAACAACGCGGTTTGCAACAAAGGTTTGCCAACGATGTGGCGAACTTTTAATCCAATATAACACGACTTTAGAATCGGTGAAAGCGAATAACTTGACTGGGAGATGACACGAGTAATTTTCAAAAACTATGCGTAGCAGTTTCGACATGAGTAGCACGCCGCAAAGCTCTAAGCGTGCTATAGACATAGGCTTAGTAGGAGCGACCTTAGACTTCGCGCAGACAAGCTGGACTGTGTTACCGGAGGCGGCGCTCACATGAGCATATACAACGGCACCGTAAGCATATTCACTTGCGTCCGAAAAGGATAGAAGAGTGAGAGTGCAGTTGTTGTAGACGCCTACATGACGCGGAATGCGTATATGGTTAAGAGCCGGTAACTCATCGCAGAACTGCTTCCACATTTTTACAATGTGTAGCGGAGGAGTGTCATCCCAATCGAATCTAAGACGCCAAAGCTGTTGAATGAGTAGCTTGGCATACACGACTGCGGGGGCTACGAAGACCATTATATCCCACAGTCGGGCGACTGTAGAGAGGATGGAGCGCTTAGTGCACTTCACATCAGCGGGGACAGAAATTTTGAAATAAAATTCGTCATCATCGATGCACCAATGCAGGCCTAGTATTTTATGCTGCATGGTCTTATCAAACTCAACCTCTGTAGGGAGTTTGTGCGAAGCGGGAAGATTATCTAATACAGCTCGACTGTTACTGTTCCATTTTATAAGATCCCACTGCGCTCCTTTAAATAGGTCAATTAATTGACATGACGCAGAAATCGCTTCTTGTTCGCTGGGAACGGAGAAAGCGAGATCGTCCATGAAAAGCGACGTAGTCGCGAAATTGCTGGCGAGAGGGTAGCGAGCGCCGTCGTCTTCAACTAACTGTCTCACCGTGCGCAATGCATGGTAGGGACTTGACTTTAAACCGAAGCAGACGCGGTTAAACCTAAACAATTGGAGTGGGTCTTGTGGAGCGAAGCGATAGAGAAAACATTGATAACGACGGTCGGCTTCGCGCATGATAATCTGCAAGAATTGCTGGCGACAGTCCGCGGTCAATGCGATCGCGTGTAAGCGGAAATTCAACAATATTGTAAATAAATCGCCTTGCAAATTCGGACCTGAGTGCAAAATATCATTTAATGATTTCCGGCCACCAGAAGTAGACGCGCTGGCGTCTAAGACCACGCGCAGCTTAGTCGATGTTTTATCTTCTCGCACGACCCCGTGATGCGGTATGACGTATATGGGTGTCGGATCGCTGGGATCGTAAGACGCGGGGGAGATGTAGTCTTTGGCGAGATAATCTTTGATGACGTCATCATATGCCGACCTAAGTTTAGGCGAAGCTTCTAACTTTCTTTCAAGACACATGAAACGCTTGCGGGCCTTTTCAAAAGAATTCCCGAGGGAATAAACATCCTCGTTGAATGGCAACGCAACAGTGTACCTACCACTAACGGGATCGCGGGTTGTCGTGGACTTATAAAATAATTCGCATTCAACATCAAAGGGATGTTGAACGGGCGGTGCGGAGGGCAGCTCCTCGAGCTCCCAAAAACGCCTGACTAACGAGTCAATAGCGACAGGCTCTTGAGCGAGGCAACATGTCAAGGCCTGGGTGGCTTGGTGGATAAGTAACGTAGGCACGGAGCCCATAATTACGTAGCCTAAAACAGTACGCAAAGCGCGCGGCGCCGATGTGTCGCGATTATGGACAACGTCGGGGAGAAGTAAATGCGGAAAGAGGGAAGCACCTATTAACGCGTCTATCTTACTAGGCACTCCATATGATTCGTCAGCTAGTGGTAAATTATTTAGGTTTGATAAACGACTAGTGTCGATCACAGCGGTTGGTAGTAGATCCGTAATCCGATCAACAACAAGCGGCGAAAGATCAAAATTGACCTTGTTATCAAAGCGAGAAAACAATTTAATTTTAATCAGACTAGTATTCACTACCTTTTCAGCCCCACCGAACCCCTTTACGACTGTGCGGTCCATGTTTTGAGGCTGAATACCTAAACGTTCACAACACTCACCAGTGATGAAGTCACTTTGTGAGGCGGAGTCTAGAAGCGCGCGAATTATATGAGAATTCCCTTTATTATCGTATGCGACGACTTGAGCGGTTGATAACAAAACAGTCGTGGACTGCTTGTTATGTGTGAGTGCATTACTCGAACACTGATACTGACACCGGGAGTGAACAGATGCACACAACGTAACATCTGAACGCGACGTAGATGCGGCTTCAGTCGGAGAGGTGTGTGCGGGTGCGCTGGTGGGGGGCGCCGCAGTGGCTAGTTCTACCAGGGGCCCAATTCTGTAAAATAACCAACTTGTCAATAGTGTGTCGGTAGTGTGTCAGTAGTGTCTCAATAGAATAGTCATTGACATTTGGTATTCTACAAATTATTTATGGTCATTGACTTGCCACTGTAGTGCCATTGAAACGCCATAGTAAGACTATTGTAATAATTGGTAGTCTGGTCCACTATAATGTATCAATGGCATCGTGATGACCAAAGTTACGGTAGTCTGTAAATATTTAAAGTGTATTTGACAGTTGTGTCTATCGTGTTTGAATAGTGTTTTGGCCATCAAACCGCCATTGTGAAGCCATCGAACAACGACACCTCTTTTCCCTATTGCTTTGGTTCAATTTGTTTGTTTTTTTAATTTAAAATAAAGTGTCTGTGTGTGTGTACGTCTTACGTAGTGAAATTAATAAAGTGGACGTAGTTTTTCGCCACAATTAGGCCTGAAGAGGTTCTTAGTTTGTCCGAATCTTTTTTATTTTTATATTTATTATGTTCCCCTATTACTCGAAGACGGCTAGAACGATTTCAAAAAATATTTGTTTGTTTGAAAAGATATACTTTCCCAGGTGGTCCCATAGTCATCAAGTCAGGATCTGATGATGGGATCCTGGAGAAATCGAAGGAACTCTTCAAATATTATAGGCACACCTATAGCGATTTGGGTATTTTTTTATAGTAACTCGGTTATTTTCTCGGAAAGCACCATTGAAGTGGAACTGATGATGAAGACCATAGATGGCCACCGGAGCTACTCAATAATAAGTATTTCACGGGTTGCGATTCGATTAATATAATATGGTTGCTAAGCAATTTATGCTCGTCACAATGCGAATGGTGAAATGGAGCTGATGGTGAAATACCAGGAGAACTCCTCAACAATTAACGTCCCTGCATCGGGAAAAGCAATAGTTTGTAGAAGGCGATGAGCAAGTTGACATTAGGCTATTGTAACTTAGATAAATTATAAACAGCTAAAAAGCGAGAAATAAAAACTTTTTATCAAAAAAAAAAACGGACTTCCAAAAAAAACACTACAAAGTGAAAAATAACATCAATTAATTTCGGAAGTTGGTGGCAAAAAACTAAAATACATATAAATCCAAAGATACCTACTTCCGAAATTAAAGTTATTTTTCACTTTGTAGTTTTTTTTTTGGAAGTCGCTTTTATTTTTGTTAAAATGTTTTTATAACGTTCAGTTAATTAAAATAATTTCAGTAGGTATTGATATTTTTAATTTTTTTTTAAATACCTAAGTACCTAAATAAATAAATATTTATATAATAATCACTATCTATATCTTTGTTTTAGATGATAATCAAGGAATTTATATGATAATATTTTGGAAAATAAAATTTAAAACCAATGAAAACAGCCGCTGCAAGTTTTTTGACAGTTGTTTGTTTTCTTTTTCAGAAAGGCAAAGACTTAAAATTGTCGTGATAAAAATCTTATTTTTTAACAATAAACGCATGTTTTTAGTGAAATTGATGTTTTTGATAATAAAACGTTTTTATATTAATAAGAAAAACCCTTAATATAAAGATTTCATTAATAAAAATACGATTTCAAAAAGTGGTCGCATGGTAGATTTTGGTTAGCAACACTGAAAACGATTGTACTGCCACACTATCGACATACTATCGACACACTACTGAGACACCACTGAAACGCCATTGAAGTTTTTGCAGAATGCCAAATTTGCAACAGTGGCAAAATAATGTCTGTAGTGTGTCGATAGAGTGTCAGTGGCGTGTTGCTTAACTTAAAGTTACAGAATTGGGCCCCTGCTGATTTGCGGGAGCGGCTTGTGCAGAGCACTCGGCGCGAGCTGCGCATGACTCGTTGAAGTGTAACAATGTGTGGTGATTTAATTTGCAAACGCGACAATTTGACTTAGACGAGCAATTAGCGACTCGATGTTTAAAACTAAGACAGTTAATACACGCATTGTTATCCTTCACACACTTATAACGCTGTTGTGGAGTCATTTTATTAAAGTCGGCGCACTTGAACAAATGTTGGTGCACTATATTAGCGCATAGACACTTGGCGGATTCAACCGTTGTACTCAAATAAGTTTGATACTTCGGCGGCGGTGGAGCGGTATTTGAACGCCGATTAGAGTTAACCGGGCGTTTATTATTCGCAGGAGTTAGTTCAGTACGTTCTAAAACTTTCGCTCGATTTGAAATAAATTCGACTAAGTTATCAAAGGTAGGTATTTTTGTGGAGTACTTAATCTCAAACGCGCGGACAGTCTCAGGGTCTATCTTCTGTAAAGCGATATGAATCAAAATTAAATCGGTAAGATTATCCATTTTAAGGTTCTTTAAGGCGGCGACAGCACTAGAAAATTGTTCAGTAAATAAATCAAAGTTATTTGCTGAAGCGCACTGCAAGGGTTTGAACTCAAACATTTGATTTAAATAAGTAGACACTAACGTACGCTTGTCGTCGTATTTGGGTAATATTAAAATAAATTGTACAATCACCAAAAAGAAACGAAAATGAATTTCGTTACAAAAATGAAAAATGTTACAAAAAGGAAACAAAAAGGAACGAATAGGGCAATTTTACACTATGAACAAAATAAAATAGGTTCAGTTTTTTTTATCACACTAATATTATAAAGGCGAAAGTTTGTGAGTGTGTGTGTGAGTGTGTGTGTGACTGTGTGTGTGTGTTTATATGTTTGTTACTTCTTCACGCTCAAACGGCTGAACCAATTTGGATAAAATTTGGTATGGAGGTAGCTGACAACCTGGATTAACATATAGGTTACTTTTTATCTCGATATTCCCACGGGATCGAAACTTATGCGGGTGAAACCACGGGGCGCAGCTAGTTAATTATAATCGATCACATAATAACTGAACTTAGTTACGTACAACTTGGAAAGGTTCATCTGAACTTTTAACCTGGACTTTACTCTTTCCAAGTTTCTTTTACAAACTTGATATTTCTCAGAATCATTTTGTTTAAGCCTTTCTCTGTAATTCCGTTGACGTTCGGCTGGTGTCATGGGCATTTTTTCTAGAACAAATTTAATTTTGTGAAAAATCTCGGTTTTGAGTACACTATTTAATAAACGTGAACCCTGAACCCAGCACAAGCATATTCAGCTTAATTGGGTTAACAGGAATCTGTTAAACCCTCCAATTAAGCTGAATAGTTCGTTATTGAACCCAGATTGTAATTTGACAGTAGTAATGTTAAACTTGATACTGAAAAGCAAACACAAAAACACATGATATGTTAGATTACTATCTGGGATTAAAAACGAACTTTACAAAAATATAGCAATATTTTAACACATAATTTTTATATTAAGAACATTTCGTGAGACATTTTAAATTTTATGTCAGGTAGGATAACATTTTACTAACATATTCACAAATTCTTTGCCTTCGGTACTAGTTTCAATCTCGAACGGATCTTAGTCATGAGCTCAAAACACAGCAGTGATGGCACGGCCGGTTGAAACACGTTTTACCCGAGTAAAACTATAAAAGTAACATTAATAAATTGATACTTTCGTTTCATCTACTAGTATTTCTAGTAGGTAAGGTGAAAGCATTTCTAGATTTTTTTTGAAACAAAATCAACGTGTAACGAATTTTTCAGCAGTATAAAATCACCCTTACTTCCTTTTTGTTAACTCATTTTTGTTACGTAACAAAAAAATGTAACAAATTGTAACGAAAAGGAATTTAAAACACGTGTTGAATATAATCTCAAATGAATTAAAAATCAATAAAGCTCTTTAGCTAAATTTGTTGTTTACTTTTGATTTGGGCGAGAGTAATACAATATTTAAATGGTCTAATAATAAATAAACAACTTACCGGGTGATAAACAGACCACGGCACAAAAAGGAAACAAATAATGTTAAAATAATACACCACTGCCTTAGGCACACTGCACTCACAAATACGCACATTGCAAAATGGCCGACTGTCACTAGTTAGCGCTACGTGATTGGCTGCTCACAATAAACGCAGTGTTGCTAATTCTACATTTTAAAAACTACCAAATATTGATGTTACAAAATGGAATAACAAAAATGACAAAAATCGTGGACGAAGATTTGATATTAAGTTAATTATCTATTCCTTAATGATTTTTAAGAAATAATGTAGTGTCTAGATAGTCTTAATAATACTGAAGTTCAGTTTTACCTTGAATTAATGAGATATGTAGCACGCAAAAAACTAGAGTCTTTTTTGTAACGCACACGTCTTCGAGGACATTATTATTTACATGGGAGAAATATGATGTACCCCAAAACAAAAATGTGTATTTTAAAAACTATATGCTATATTATGCTGTAAAATTCATATTATTCATCCCTAATTCTGTATGTCTACGTGTCATAACTTGTCTTATAAATTTATCGCATTATTTCGATAGAATCTACCATGGACATTTTAGCATGTTAGAATGTACAATTATTTTTGATATTACCCATTTATCAATAAGCGTTTGCAACAATAGCTTATAATTTTCCGGATATGGAGATATCCCGGCGCATAAGACTGAGCCTTGCCGGTTAGCTTCCCCAATAGGTAATACAATCTATCGGCATCAGTGAGAGATGGATTATCGTGAACGGTCGATTTAAAACTGGCATAAAACATAGGCCACGAGCGAATGTCACCAGAGAACTGGACTAATTCAATCGGCGGGAGTCTAGGTTTAGACTTGTGCGGAACACTATCGCTATGCGGCGAGCACTGCGACTGCACTCGCTTTATCCTAGCATACAGAGACTCAAAAGCCATGAGACTCTTGCAGTCACGCTTAGCGGACGGGTTAGATTTCAATAAACGATTATTATATTCGTCCAGAACCTGTTGGAATTTATCGCGCAATGAATCTATTTGTGACGATTCGTCAAGGAAACTTTCCCTTAAATCGGTGTTCCGTAAAATGCTGTAACTTTGCCTGGATTTTGACGTTTTTTGTACGTATCTCTGAACCTATTTACTATTACGGCTTCTAAAGACTTGCAGATGGAAAACAGACATTATGCCTTGCCAGGTAGAACCCAAATCTATTTAAATCATGCCGTCATTCAGAATTACAAGCACTCAAAGTCGTAGGCAAAGTTGTAGGTAAAAGACACAACTTTGCCTAGAAGGATATCTCAATAAATATATTGTTGATCTTTTTAGTATTTTTTTTCCGTGTACATGAGACACCGTGCTTGTCCCCAGCAGTTAGATTATTGCCATGACGGTAATATATATTTTTTTACAGCTAATAGGCAATGTTGTAGCAGGTACCAGAAACTTTTCATACAAAAATGTCGTTGACTCTAGGGTTGTCCCAAAAAAATACGGATTATTTTCTTAAACTTTTATTCACTTTGTAAAAAAATAAAACAAATTGCTACTTATGAGTAAAAATCACAAATGTATTGCTTTTTAGCAATGCTGGCTTTTACGATGTGGGCTGCTTCCTCAGTTGTCAACTCTGTAGGTCGACCAAATGGTTTGCTATGCATGTTTTTTGATTTATTAAAAATGGTCTAACGCGGGATCACAAATTTCTTTTCCGCTTCGTATGACGAAATGATTTTTTTTCGTACGAGATCTGCAGCAACTTCTGATATTTCTACAGAGTAATCGGCATAACTACGAGCTCCTGGTTTTCTCCTGCTTCGTTGTGACTTACTTAAATACAAAATCATGCCTGTAATCACTGAAGGGTCAGGCAGAGATACACCTCTGCCTCACCCTTACAGGCGATTGAAAACATAACTGTCGAAATAAAAATAAGAATGTTCTATTGACATAAAAAAATGTAACATATTCAATTGAAGCTCTAACTCCTAGGTAATACCTGTGTCTCACCCGATTTCGGAACATTAACAATGTATGCGATAAAATTAAAATATCGTAAAACGAAGGGAATTTAGTGCATGCAAGCTCTTGAGTCTCGATATAACCGGGTTCCAAGCTGTGAAAATTTCATGCAAATATGACATTTATATAGTAAAAATATAGGTACCTATCAATATTAAAATCCGCCTAGTGACAACCCTAGACCCAGGCAAAGTTGTGTCACTCAAGTTTCCAAAACAGTGCACAACATTGCCTACTAAGTTATTTTAATGAAATCGTGTCCTTTTAATAAAAATATCAAGCAATATGGAAAGTAGATAGTATGTTCTTACCCTGGGATGTTATAGCTGCACGAAAACACCTTTTCTTTAGTTAAAACTTCAAAAGTTACACGACACTAAAAATTTTCACCTACGCGCACCGGTGTTTGTCGCACAACTGACAGAGTAACAATGAAGCTACCATTACAAAAAATGAAAAATCTGTTGCCCTAATAATGTAAAATCACTACCAAATGGTAGAAAATAAGAAAAAACTAAGCAAACGTGAAATATCGTAATTTAAACGAAATAGGCAAACTTGGGCTTAGTTGGCAAAGTTGCAGCGTTTTACGGTTTGAAGAAAGATCGTAAATCTTTTGAACAAATTCAAAGATAGCTTCGCGTTTAGCTTGCAACGTAAGTAACTGCGTATCTTCTGCATCGTCATAATCAGAACCCGAATCACAAGTTTTCTTAGCTTGTTTAGGCATAATGAATTACGAAAGTTCAACGAATCTCTTAACAAACAGCTGATCCCCGGCTACGATAAACCACAATAATACGATTAAATTATGTAGGTAACTACTATACGGAAACAATTTAAGCGGAGAATGACTTCCTATTTTGTTCGGTTAACATTGAACAAGAATGATTTCCCTTTGCGAATGAGTGCTTGATTGACTGAATAAACGACTGAGAGAGTGTACAAAATTGATTGAACAATAAGTTAAATGACCGAAC
Source organism: Mesoligia furuncula (assembly GCA_916614155.1). Classification (NCBI taxonomy): domain Eukaryota; kingdom Metazoa; phylum Arthropoda; class Insecta; order Lepidoptera; family Noctuidae; genus Mesoligia; species Mesoligia furuncula. Next base: position 5,244,146 of record OU744793.1, on the reverse strand, counting down.
AAAATTGAATGAGTGTGACCAATATGAACGAAGTACGCAAATATGGCGAACTGTTACAACTTTAACATACCACAGCGAGATAACAATTTTTATTGGGGGGTAGTTTATAAAAAAGTTGCATGAAATGAAAATTCGAATATATTCAATTTTAGCGTATTTTAGGTACTGAAATAAAGATGAATTATATAGGTAATATGTTTCTCTGGATGAGTAAACACTTATTTATGAGAAAGAACAACACAATGTTGATCTACGCGGTACACTCAAATGGAGTTTTTACGATGAATTTTTCTCCTATTAGGGCTACTAATAATCCTAATAAGGGCGGCCGGAAGGATCCAGGGTTTAGGGATCAAAGATCCGGCTCGAAGGACCACTATGGTCGCGCCAACAACAAATTCGGTCCCGAAAAGTATCAGAACCAACCTTCGATATACGGACGTGTAAGTAACGGTGACAGGCAGTTACAACAATCGAGGCGGCAGAGGGGATAAGAGAAAGGACATGCAGCACTCACCAGAGCAAGCTAGGGGAGCCGGGCTCGCGCAGCAGGAATCCAATCTCCTTCGACCGTCGCACAGCACAGTGTCACCACGCGGGTCGCGCGACCATAAGAATTCGAAAAGTACTAATGTTCTTACTACACTGGGTAGTCAAACACAGTGGTGCGTTTGGCGGAGCGGGAAGGTATTGAAGAAGGGTGCAGAGAAAGGTTCGAGATAATCCTCGTCTCTTCGCGGATGATCAGACAAGAAAGGCTCGTCTTGCGGTGCGCGGCGTTACACAGGTGCGTCCATGTGCAATTTCTTCGTCGAACTGACAGACGTCAGCGATCATTCTCTCGTTCTTCCGTTCTCATGTTCACGTTCTTGGATGGTGCTAAGAGCGCTGCATATACAGGTTGGGGAAAGGAGCGGGAAATTCAAACTGCCTCATATTATAAAAGAGTGAATTTAAGTAAATTAATGTTGGCGTTACCAATCTTGGATTTTTATTTTGACCCCACCATCGGTTTCAGCACCCTCGAAAACCACGAAATTGACACCCATCATGAAAAATTATAAAAATTTTCACATCCGCCATCTTGGATTTTTATTTTGACCCAACCATCGGTTTCAGCACCCTCGAAAACCACGAAATTGACACCCATCATGAAAAATTGTAACATTTGTCACATCCGCCATCTTGGATTTTTATTTTGACCCCACCGTCGGTTTCAGCACCCTCGAAAACCATGAAATTGACACCCATCATGAAAAATTGTAACATTTTTCACATCCGCCATCTTGGATTCTCATTTGGACCTCACCATCGGTTTCAGCACCCTCGAAAACCACGAAATTGACACCCATCATGAAATATTGTAAGTCTTCAGGGGATCAGACCGGAATAACTCCTCAGCTCGGCTGTTAGTTCCAGTAGCAGTCTTCGAAGTACACCTGCTGTGCAGGTCACTCCAGCAAGTCCGGAACGAAATATGAATTTATAAACCCTACTTATTTCTAGAAAAATTATAAGACTGTGAATCAAATCTTTCCTTGGGTAATAGGTACATACATACAGAATGCGTGAAGTATCAAGTTTTGTGTGTCAAATATTTTGTATCCGTACAGCGATCTTCTTTTAGCACAAGCTGCTGCTTACAACCGACACAGAGTCCACTCACAACGGCGGCCGAGCGCAGACTAATATTTCATTACAAATATTTGTGCAATAAACCGAGACAGTGACCAGTAAAATAACCCTTATTTCAATCCAATAAGATTCACGTATTACAGCTAAATATGTGAAAAAATAGACTCCGATTTTTATTTTTTTCTGAGCTTATTTTTAACATTTTGATAGTTCTTTTGGCTACCTTTTTGAGTTGAACATGTCTGCTTACATAAAATATTTTAAAATAAATATGTTTATGTTATTAAATAGAAGAAAAATTATCCCAAAGACAGCACGATATCGTCGATTTTGTATGAAGAGGCAACGGAAATTATTTTTTACTATATTATAAACCAACATTTTCGAATAAAAAATGGCTACCATTTGGAGATGAAAGAGTAATCTATCTGTGGTAATTATTAGTTACATTTGGTTTCGTCTCATTTTGCCGCAAAATGCACCGAAAAACGGCTTATTTTTGTCAGATTCGTAAAGGCGTCCTTATGTAAATACATAATATTTGTTACGGCCGTCTCACACAATCACATTTTAATCAACGTGTAGCTTAATACTCACCAGCAAATTGCAAAAAACTTTAAAAAAATTGAATTTCGCGGGCTACCCTGGCGCTTTCGCCTTCCAAATAACTACTACGTAAATAGTGTTTGCCCAGTAGGTTAATTGCTAAGCTTTTTCCTAAAGGAGTTTTTGTCTAGTTTTTTTTTTCAATATTTTAGCAACATTGCTGTGTTACCAAATGGCAATAACCTTGGCTGTCGATTTTAGAGTGACACTCCTATAAATGCTTTAGATTGGAAATAGAACCCATGGCTGAACGCTGACCCCCAAAATTCCAGGTCCAGGCCTAGTTTGGGGGTTAGAGTCAGTTTTGTGGCAACACATTCGTGTTTATTTTATGATGACTGGTTTGGTAATTCTTAGTGTCAAATATTTTTTTTATTTTATTTATTTGACGAGGATGGTATGTGTGTCTCGTTATTATCAGCCATATTTTAACTAGTGTGGGCGTACAGGTTGGGTAGTGTTGGTTATTGCGCAATAGAAAAATTGTTTGCTGTTCAAATCAGATTATAATTTCACGAACAAATTAATCACACCAGCGAATCACATATTGTAGGTACCTACATGACGCAACCAGATAAGGAACGCGGGACATTTTCTGAGCACATGTTGTTCGTATGATGTCCAATGTCCAAGAGCGTCGTTCCACCTCGCTGCACGCTCTCTTCTTTTCCCCACGAACTCAGGCTAGACTCTGTCGATCGCCACCAGATGGCGCTAGCGTTCCGAATAGTCAAACGAATGACCGGATGCGACATAATTATTTATTATTGCTTGGGCTCACTTTCCTGAAAAGCTAAAAAGGGCTGTACCAGCTTATAAGTTGCATCCAACACTACAGTCCAACGCAGGGTATGGACTTTTTAAAGTTGACTTACAACCGCACTTAATTGCGTAACATACCATCAATCACAATCTGAATCATTTTGAAGAATATTCCTAATCCATTGCGTCATTTGTTCTAAAAATTCGACTGCTCTACATCGTAAATAACGCAATGTATGTTGTTAAACTGTCAAACTGAAAGCCATTCTTACTGTTAGTGTGTTACGTAACTACCTCCGCATATTCTCACAACCCTCTTGCTAATTGCGAGCCTTATTGAAATCACACACAGTATCGTGTTTTTGTCCGTCATCCGTCGGGTCTAACCGTCAGTTATCATTACGTAACAGTTAATTACGCTTGAGACATGGGTGTATGTAGGTGATGTAGATGTTACCGGCCAAACCCGATTTTAGGATGAACTAGTTTCGCCTAGGCCAAACCAGTTCATTCGCTCGCTCTTGCATCCTATGTCGACGGAGCCCCGCTCCTCGGGGCTCCTATTTCTGTGTAAGGGGTTTAAAGTCTTTAAAGTAACGTAACCATTTTTTTTTTAACGTGGAGAAATGCTCATGCATTTTGCACTACCACGAGGAGACAGTGCAGTTATGTGGGACTCTAACCCACTAAAACTCCACGGTGTCCTCCTCTGCCGCTTACGGCGGGAACACGGGCACGCGTTAGCACTCATCCGTGAACCCGCCGCGGCTGTCCGTCACCGGGCCCTCCTCTGGGGAGTACTCCCCATCACCGGCGCACCAGAACACATAGCACGCCGTGACCACCCCAGGGACCAAACCAGCACATGGGCGCCAGACGACCCCGTGTCTGGGCACCCTTGGTCCCCCTACGACGGGTCAGGTCATTGGCCCCGCCACCTGCCAATTTTCGGCCGCAGAGGATAGGGAGAGCGGCCAACGTCATACCGACACTCCTCCTCCCCTGCGGCCCCACCGCGTCCGCCATCGAACGGTGGCGACCCCGTCAAGGCCGCGGAAGGTAGGGAGAGCGGCGCACCGCAATACCGGCACTCCTCTCCCGCCGCGGCCTCCAGCCCTCAGCCGCGATGCCTCTCATACGACATCGCGGCCCGCCTCAGTAGCGATGTCACCGAAGCGGCACCGCAACCTACTTGTTGGCCGCTACGTCGTCGGCTTACAGGCAAAAGCCCTGACGAGCGGCCCCTCCTCGGGTTCCTCTTCGCTTCACCATGGGTGTCCAAGCCACGGCTACTGAGCCCCCCCGCCTCGACAATGCGGGAATCCATCGGGGGGGAAAGTAACCTAACCATTTTTTTTTTTTTTTTTTAACGTGGAGAAATGCTCATGCATTCTGCACTACCACGGGGAGATAGTGCAGTTATGTGGGACTCTTACCCACTAAAACTCCACGGTGTCCTCCTCTGCCGCTTACGGCGGGAACACGGGCACGCGTTAGCACTCATCCGTGAACCCGCCGCGGCTGTCCGTCACCGGACCTTCCTCTGGGGAGTACTCCCCATCACCGACGCACCAGAACACATGGCCGTGACGACAATGCGGGAACCCACCGGGGGGGAAAGTAACCTAACCATTTTTTTTTTTTGTTCCGGGGTGGGAAATCCTCATGGATGTCCGCCGCCCTGGGGCGGGCGACGGGGTCTGTCAGACTCTTACTGACTAAAAACCACCCCGGTGTTCCATCTCACACCTACGCCAGTGGTCGCGGGAACGTTCGATCCTTCCGCAACCCCCGGCTGGTGCCGGCCCGCCACTGCGGGCCTCGTCGGGTCAGGGGGGGGAGTGAGGTGTTTGACTCCCCCCGTGACGTCTAAGAGGGGCGCGCGTGGAACACTACGCGCCGCCACCTCGGATCCTGATGTGTGGGGTGCGGCGGACGTCCCCGAGTCCGTCGCCCCTGGACCCATTTAGGGGGGCTCGAAGAGGGCGTTGTCCGCCCTCCGCCGACGCCCGGTGCGCCTGCTGCGGGCAGGGTGAGTGGACGAGATCTCCCTCTCCCTTTCCGCAGCCTCCTTCTGCGTGATGACCGTTTTGCAGAAGGAAACCACCGCGTCCCAGGACTCTTCGCTGCCGACCATCGACTCGATCACGGCCGGCAGCGACAGGTCACTGCCTACTTCTGAGATGAGGGCACGGCGCGGCTCCTCCCAAGCGGCAGACTCTGCCAGCGTATGCCACGCCGTGTCCTCCCGGCAGTCGACGCAGTGGTGACACCGGGCGTCCGGCTCCCTGTTTATGCGACACAGGTACTTCCCGAAGCAACCATGCCCCGAGAGCACCTGCGTCACCCGAAACGACAGGGAGCCGTGCCTCCTCCCGAGCCAGTGCTTGAGTACTGGCCGGACCGCCTCGATAGTGCTGAGGCTGGCGGTAGGGCGTGAGAGCCTGTCCCGCCATTTCGCCACCAGGACCTCGCGAAGCTGAGACCGTCGCAGCTCCATATGGCGCTGCATCAGCCCTTCGCCTCGCGCCCGCGCTTCCTCGCGCCACCGGTACAGCGACGCGAGCACTTTCGCCTCCAGGTCCCATGGCGGGGATCCAGCCAGTACGCAAGCCGCCTCGTAGGAGATCGTGCGATATCCGCGGACGACTCTGACGGCCATCGCTCTCTGCGGCTTTCGCAGTACTGCGATGCTACCGGCCGTCAGGTCAGTCGCCCAGATCGGGGCCCGATACAGGGCCATCGATCGCACGATCCCCACGTAGAGCCGCCTACAGGCGGCGCTCGGGCCCCCCAGATTGGGAAGTAGCGTTGACAGCGCCCCAGCCGCGCCCAACAATTTGGGCGCCAGCCGCCGGAAGTGGGGGCCGAAATCCCACCGGCTGTCGAGCACCAATCCCAGGTACTTCATGGTAGACTCGACAGCGATCCGAGCCCCCCCGACCACTATATGCAAGCCGGGTGGCGGCGCCCGCCGGGGGCCATGAAACACCATGGCCTCCGACTTGTTGAGGGCCACCTCCAGGCCCAGGCGACGTATGCGGCTCACCACCTGTGACACCGCAGCCGTCGCCAGCAACGCTGCCTCCCTGTGCGAGCTCCCCCGGGCAGTGACCAGCGTGTCGTCGGCGTAACACGTCAGTTCCACGCCCGGCTAGAGCTCACCCCTCAGCACCCAGTCGTACCCGATGTTCCACAGGGGCGGGCCAACGACCGAGCCCTGTGGAACACCGCACGACATGCGGTGCTGGATTTCGCCATCGCGTCCCATATAGGTGACACTCCTCTCCGACAGATAAGCCCCAATGATGCGGCGGAGGTAGAGAGGCACCCGATGATACCGCAGTGCCTCCCGAATAGTACTCCAGGGCATGGTGTTGAAGTCGTTGGAGATGTCCAAGGACACCGCCAACAACACCTCGCCCCGGGCCACCGCTTCCTCCGCCAGGACCCTCACCCGCGACACAGCGTGAATGGTGGAGCGCCCCTGCCGAAAACCAAACTGGTTACCGTCCAGGTCCGGCCCCTCTCCGCACAAGTGGCCGACGAGGCGGGCTGCGATTATCCGCTCAAACAGCTTACCCACCTCGTCTAGCAACACTATGGGCCGGTACGCGGACGGCGAGTCCGCGGGGCGCCCCGCCTTCCTGAACAGGACCAGACGACCAGATTTCCACAAAGTGGGAAACTGGCCCTGCTCAAGGCACGCTGTGTAGAGTCCTCTCAGTTGGGGCTCAAGCTCCTTCAGAGCGAGGGCTAATACGCAGCCGTGGATCCCGTCGGGCCCCGGAGCCACGTTCTTGGCCCGGAGCCGCATCACGGCTGCCCCCATCTCTGCCTCTGTCACCTCTGGGACGCTGATGGCGTTCTCTTCAGTGGACTCTGCGGCTGTGAGCAAAGCCATCGGCGGCGGTGTGTGCTCCGCTCTAGCCGGGAAGAGGGCTGCGACCACCTCCTCCAGCAGCTCGGGTTTTAGACTCTCCGTAAGTGGGGGCGCCGCGGCTCGAAGTTTCCCTCGAACCGCGCGATAGGTGCGTCCCCACGGATCCCCGTCTAGAGTCTCCAACATCTCCTCCCTGGCTCGCGTCCTCGCCTCGTCGATGGCCAGCCATAGAGTCCTCTTCGCCGCGCGGTACACCTCATACGGCGCGGCTTCTTCGTCAGGGACCCGACGACGTCTCCTCCGGTATCGGGTGTACTGGCGCCTGACCGCCACGCACGCGACGCGCAGCTGCGCGATCTCGGCGGTCCACCAGTACACCTGGCGCCTTGCCGACTGTGTGTGGACCCGGGGCATGGACGCGTCGCTGATTTGCGTCATCGCCCCGCGGAACCAAAGCGCCTCCTGCTCGACGTCGACGGGTCCGTCCGTTGCCGACTCGAGAAGCTCCCTGTCGATGCGCTTACGCGCCCAGCGCGGACCGTCCGTACGCGGGGCCGGCAAACCGCGGCCGCCGGCGGTCTGGGCGGAGACGCTGAAATGGATGTAACGGTGATCCGACAACGTCTCCACCTCCGCGGCGACACGCCAGTGGCGGACACGGCTCGCGACAGCGGGGCTAGCGAACGAGACGTCCACTAAAGACCCGCCCCGCTGCCGCACGCACGTGTGCACCGATCCCCGATTTAGGACGGTCAAGCCAGTCGTGACCGCCCACTCCTCCAACACCTCGCCCCTAGCATCGGTCACTGGAGATCCCCACGCCGCAGACTTGGCGTTGAGATCCCCCAGCAACAGCACAGGGCGAGGGTGGAGTCAGCCCACGACGGCACCCAACTCGACAAGGAACCTCTCGAAGTCGGCGAGGCTCTTGTTTGCCGAAAAGTACACCCCAACCGTGCCAATGCCGTCCACGAGGGCGGCCACCCAGCCGTGACCTCGGGACGGGTTGGCAAGAGCCCCGCCAATGATGGCTACCAAACCGTCCAGGTCTAGGTCAACCCAACCACAGCCAAGAGCAAGAGATCCTGAGCTCTAGCAGAGTGGTTGATATTGCCCTGGAGGAAATGCTACAGCGCCATTTATGCGCAATCCATTCCCTCCGCACCATTCCTAGGCGGGGAGTCGGCCGAAGAGAAGCCAGGCTGAGGGGGGGGGGGGGGTAAAGAGCCCCCCGCAGCCTTGGCACGCCTTCTCTTTCTCTTCTGGGCAGGCACGCCACAGGCTTTTCCGCCCGCCCTGTGCCCAGCGGGCCTCCCTGCAGCTGTACAGAGGCTGCAGTTTGGCGCCGCGGAGCACTGGGCCGCCTTGTGGCCGGCCTGACCGCAGCGATAGCACTGCTCGCTGCGGTCCACGGAGGTGCACCGTGCCCTGACATGCCCAACGTCGAGGCAACGGTAGCACCGCAAGGCCCGGGGTTGCAGCAGCTTCACCCTCGCTGCAACCCACCCCACCAACAGACGCCCAGCGTCGGCAACTTTGTTCGCCGCCGCCACCGGGCACCGCACCCAGATCGCGCCGAGCCCGGAAGCGTCGACGCGAACCTCGCCCGTCCGCACGTCCGCGGGCGGACATCCACCGATTCTGGCGACGGCCGCCACGACCTCGGCCGGAGTCGTCGAGTCGTCCAGACCGTCGACGCGCAGTTCAGCGGTCTTCATCGGCCTGGACACCCGAACGTCCTCCGGGTGGAGGACCTCCCTCAGCTTGGCGGCCAGGACATCCGCCTTCTCGCCGCTAGAAGCACCCGACACCTCTAGCAGTCGCGCCCCCGTAATCGCCGGCCTCATTCTGAGACCGGACGGTATGCCAAGGTCGGGGAACGCGACTTTGGCTTTTGCTTCCATGAGGACCGCCTTATAGGAGATGCCCCTTTTGACGGCTCCGGGCTGCAGCGTAATCACTACAGCCGCGGAGCGTGGGGCTCTGACCCTAGGCGGCCCCTGAGCCTTCCTGGGTGCCGGTGCCGGTGCTCCAGCTGATACCGGTGGCGGCGGCGCCGTCTTCTTCTTCTTCCGGCGGCCCCTTTTGACGACCGTCGTCCAGGTCTCCGTAGTGGACCCGGACACAGTCGCCGAGGGTGTGGCCGCCGGGGCTGCGGTCGCCGGGGCCGCGGCCGCCCGGGGCGCGGCCGTCCGGGAAGTGGACGCGGACTTTTTGGCCTCCTTTCCGGCCTGACTCGACCCAGCCACCGCGGCTTTTGGCCCCAGTTTTGCTGGCCCCTCCTCCCTCCGTCTGTCCGCAGCGAGCGGTGGCCGAAGGTTTTCGGCCGGGAGGAGTCTAGCCTCTATGGCCTCCAGCCGGGCACCCACCATACTCCCGCATTGCATCATGCAGATGCGCGCTATCCTCTCGACCTCCGCATCCGCAAGTGCAGGAGCCGACGACGGAGTCGAAAGCGGGGCCAGTGCCGGGACCGCGCCGGGAGAGGTGCTAGCGGCCGGGGGAGTGGCCCTCTGGGCGGCAAACTGCCGTTTGAGGTCCTCCAGCTCGGATCGGAGACGGCTATTCTCCTCCCATAACTTCGCCGTCTCCTCCGTGCTCGTGCGATTAAGGAGGACCCCAACCGCCTCCTTACTATCATCAGCCGCCTCCTTTAGGGCGCGCGTGAACGTGCCCTTCAGGCTGCCGGATTTGGTGGCAACCTTCAGGACGACATCCACGCCGTCCATAACTTGGCGGCTGAGCGCCACCGCCGATACGCTCCCCCCGGCAGCCATCCGAGCGGATCGCCGCTCTCGGGCCTGTCGGGCCAACTCGCTGACTTCGTCAGCCGCGACAGCCTTCCTTTGCGCCCGCTTGGCAGCGTCCGCTTCCGCCTTGTTGAACCCCAGCAAGGGCCCGGGGTCACTCTCCGCGCCCTCCGTCGGACTCGCTACGGGCACTGGTGTTGCGGGCCGAGAGATCGGCAACAAGCGACCCGCTCGGTCGCGGCCCGGCAGCCGAGCGGGAGCTCCGCTCGCCAACGCACGACCCCGCCCTCTGTGCCGTTGGCACCTTGGGGGCCGACAGGTTCTCCTCACTGGAGGAGAGGCCCATCGACCCCGAGTCCCTGCTTCGCGGGCGCTTAAGCCCGCGCGTGCCCTGATCGGGCAGTTGGTCCTCACCAGGACCTGAGCCTCCTCGGCTCTTGTTGCCGCCAACGAAAAGTAACCTAACCAAACCTAACCTCGGGGTGCCCTTCGCTCGCTCTTGCATCCTACGTCGCCGGTGAACTGGTTTGGCCTAGGCGAAACTAGTTCATCCTAAAATCGGGTTTGGCCGGTAACATAGACACACACATGGCTCATACATAATTGATGCATGTGTTGATTCCTCGCGTGGATTGTCATTTATCATTTAGTGAGCCATTCTTGTAATCTCTACCGATTTTCGACGACGAACGAATTGAAGTGTTCACGAACAGAATATAATCCTCTTTATTTTGTGCACCATGGGAATAAAGGGGGCTCGTGGCTAAGTAATACCAGCCGTACGGCTCAAAGTATTTATTCCAAATAGGCACATAAAAGGCTATTTTTAACGTCAAAATACGTAACATACCGGTACCCCTCCGTGCCTCGTAAAGCACGTTAAGAGTGCGGTTCCACTGAAGCGGAGCTCTGAGCGGAATCGAACAATCACAATAATTGACGAAATCCTCATCGCGTCACTCGTCTTGTCCGTAATTGGACGATTCCTGCACGTCTCCGCTCCGCTCCGCCCAGCTTCGCTTTAGTGGAAACGCACCCTAAAAGTCGTCGGTCCCGGCTGGCATTCGTGGATTTTTGACGACAGTCGTTACGCGTCGTCAGAAGCCCGCAAGTCGGACAACCAGTCTTACCAAGGGGTATCGTATTATTACCCAGTAACTGGTTTGTGGAGATCAGACAGGCAGTCTCTCCTTGTAAAATGGCTGGTAATATTGCAAATAAAGCAATTATTGTAAAAAATTACGGACTTCGTTAGTACCTCTACTACTTTAAAGGTAACAAAATGTTAAAAAGAAGGGCCGGGTAATTAGAGAAATCCTAGGTAATTATTAACTACTAGGTACTTCGAGTAGGTATAATCAGCGAAGTGATTACATACTAATTAAAGAAAAGTTTCCCCGTCAACGTAACAACGAATTAGCTCAGGAAATCGGGAAAATACATTCGTTTGAGTAAAGGAAAATATTTCGCGATTGGTTTAATTAGTTAATGGCGCCGATTTTGTAGTTCACAAACTAAAATAAATTTAAGTTCATGCATCTTTTTCTTTCTATTTCATTAAGAAAAGGACGGAAGATAAATATTAGTTCAGTCCTGTCAAATTAAGATACTCCATAGACAACTGTGGACGAGATTAAAAAATTGGCTAACTATTAAAAATACGTCAATTTATGTCAGGCGCTGACTAATTTGACAGGACTAAACTAATATTTATCTTCTGTCCTTTTCTTAATAAAATAGAAAGAATAAAAAAAGTTATTTAAAAAAATCAAAAAACCCGACTGCGGTAAAAAACTTAAGTTAAAAGAAACTGAAAAGCTGAAAAAACAAGCCCATTTTAAATTAAATAAAAGTTGGAAGCAGGCGGGACCCACATCTTTTTTATTGTATTTTCAAATTCAAATGGGTCCCGCCTGCTTCCAACTTTTATTTAATTTAAAATGGGCTTGTTTTTAGCTTTTCAGTTTCTTTTAACTTAAGTTTTTTACCGCAGTCGGGTTTTTTGATTTTTTTAAATAACTTTTTTTATTTCCAGCTTTTTAGTTTACAAATTTGAAAGATTTCGCAGAAGATTTAGTTCTTGGTAGGTGTTTTTTTGCGATTTGTCACTTCGAATTGCTTTTAAGTACCTATATATGTTGTATATATTTTTGTAATCACCTTTTAAAACCCTTTATTTTGATACCCCACTCGATAGGTTTGAAAAAAAAAATTAAAAATATATATTTAATATGGCGTCCAGTAGTCGCCATATTGAATTTTCACTAACGTCATGTCTTTAGTGACACTCGCAGGACTAAGAGGAATCGATTAACGTGTGAATCATAAAAATCGGCCCAGGCGTTTGGTCTGTATAGTGCTTCAAAGGAACATATAAACATACATACATACATAGGCTGATGAACACATTACCACTCCTTTGCGTCGCGCAGTCGGGTAAAAAGATGCCTGAACTTAAATTTAGTTTAGTTTGTGAACAACAGAGTCGGCGCCATTACCTTCCTATTCAGCAAAGGCGATTTCGATAAAACTAGTTTTAGCAATCCATTTGGACATCAGGTGCATTATTACAAAGTATTAATACCATCATGATTCCAGTGCGAAAAAGGGATGGTGCTATCGGTCATGTATAGCTCCGTCTCTCTTTTACACTGGAATCATGATGGCATTAAACCGGTCATAATAAGGCACCAGGTTCATGTAATTAGCATAATCAGCCTATAATATTCCCACTGCTGGGCAGACCTCCTCTCGGTGAGAAGAAGTTGGCCGTAATCCACCACGCGGGCCCAGTGCGGCTTGGCAGATGTCCCATGTCTTCGAATTTTTGGTTCTAGGACATGCCGGTTTCCTCACGATGTTTTCCATCACCGTTTTGAGAGCCGTCGTGATGAAATAATTTACCTACAGAAAGTATAAGCTCCTGTCAGGGTTCGATTGGAACTTACGACCCACAACTTGTAAGTCGCGGACGTTTCCAGTGGGCCACTATTTCTCTCTAATGTAAAAATAGAATCTGAATCTGTATCTAACAATGATATTATATTAAAGAGATAGATATGGCACTAGCGCGCACAAATGGTTGCAGACAAATTCAGACAATTGTTGTAGTTTCATTTAGTCCGCTAATAGCAGCGAGCAACACACTACAGATAGCTATCTCTTTCTGTGTCATACCTTCCGTATAATCTATCGCAGTCGTAGTTGAAAACTACTAAACACCTATATGTAAGTACTTTGTAAATGTAATAACAACGCAACAATACAGAACGTCGCTCAGTACTGTATAAGCCCCGCACGTTGATATTGCAATGGAACCTTGTCACAATAACAGCTTTTTGACGTCATTTTGACGTTATACAGCGCACATACACGTTAGCGCTGAACGGTACTGACAGTTCGAATACGTCACTAAGATGGCCGCCAGTCGCAATATCAACGTGCGGGGCTTATGTGAACGTAGCGTATTTTTCCTTTATATTACCATTGGTATCTAAAGTATTTCATGTAATTACTTCAAATAAAATGTGGATCTACCCCCTAAACCGCACAACCTACCCTAACCGATATTAAATGAAGAAAAACTAGTACCTAGCTTATCAAGTTATCAAATACCTACCTAACCAGAAAGACATGGTTCGTGAGGGGCTAAATAATAGCAGCCGCACGGGTCGAACTTCAAGGTTAAGCATCGCTTGTCGAGGTCGGTCTGTGTGTGGGTAACAATCCATTAGATACAGAGACCCCTTCGTTGCTTGGCAAGCACTTTTAGAAGTTCCTGTTAATTTGTAGATCTTTGACAATCGTCACTGGTTAGAAGCCCGAAAGTCTGACAACCAGTCTTGCCAAGGTGCATCGTGTTACCCAGTAACTGGGTTGTGGAGGTCAGATAGGCGGTCGCTCCATGTAAAATACTGGTATCTAGCTGCATTGAGTTACACAGGAAGCCGACCCCAAAGGGCAGGCAGGAAAAGGCTAGGGGCTGGTGATATGATGATGAAAGACATTATTGGTCCGTCCAGAAAAAAATGCTTCTTTTTTAAGGGACATCCCTGGGTATGTGGTACCTAGACTTAAGTTAAGGTCAGTCCTTTGACTCATTAGTCCTCAGCCCTAATCAAATTAAAATGAACCTCAATTAAATTATGTACCTATTGTATTTAGGTCATTAGTATGAGGGTTATTATAGTCTTTGTTTTGTGTTATTAGTTTTACATTAGAAATTCGGATTAGGTTATTACAGAAAATCTCTTATTAACCGACTTCAAAAAGGAGGAGGTTCTCAATTCGTCGGAACTTTTTTTTTTTTATCTAGGTATGTTCCCCGATTACTCGAAGACGGCTGGACCAATTCCAAAAATTCTTTTTTTTGTTTGAAAGGGTATACTCTCGAGGAGGTCCCATTATCGTCAAGTTGGAATCTGATGAGAGGATCTCATGGAAATCGAGGGAAATTTGATAGGCAAAGCAAAGGCAAAGCAATAGCGAGTATTTTTTAAAGTAACTTGAGCATTTGCTCTCGGAAATCATCATTTGGTAAAGTGAAGCTGATGATGAAGACCACAGATGGCCATCAGAACTACTCAATGACAAATATTTCACGGGTTGCGATTCGATTACTTTAATATGGTTGCTAAGCAATTTATGCTCGTTACAATGCGTATGGTGAAGTGGAGCTGATGGTGACTTCTCAATCAGCTCCAGTTCTCCTGGTAGGAGAACTCTTCAACAATTAACGTCCCTGCACCGGGAAAAGCAATATTTTGTAAAAGGTGATGAGCAGTTGAAATTAGCTTAATGTAACTTAGATAAATTACAAACGGACCCACTAAAAAGTGAAAAATAAAAACTTTTTTACAATAAAAACAACCGACTTCCAAAAAACACTATAAAGTGAAAAATAATTTTAATTTCGGAAGTCGGTGGCAAAAAACTAAAATACAAATCCGAAGACACCGACTTCCGAAATTAAAATTATTTTTCACTTTATGGTGTTTTTTGGAAGTCGACAATCCAACAGTGAATAAAAATCCAATCCAATTTGCGTCATGTTTTATTTACCGCAAATAAACGTATTTTCTTTCTTTCTTTCAGTGTGTTTTTTGCCCGACTGCGCGACGCAAAGGAGTGGTAATGTGTTCATCAGCTTATGTATGTATGTTTGTATGTTCCTTTGAAGCACTATACAGACCAAACGCCTGGGCCGATTTTTATGATTCACACGTTAATCGATTCCTCTTAGTCAGGCGAGTGTCACTAAAGACATGACGTTAGTGAAAATTCAATATGGCGACTACTGGACGCCATATTAAATATTTTTTACTATTTTTTTTTTCAAAACCTATCGAGTGGGGTACCTATCAAAATAAATGGTTTTAAAAGGTGATTACAAAAATATAAACAACATATATACTTAAAAGCAATTCGAAGTGGCAAATTGTAAAAAACACCTACCAAGAACTAAATCGTCTGCGAAATCTTTCACATTTGTAAACTAAAAAGCTGGAAATAAAAAAGTTATTTAAAAAAATAAATGACACTGGGTATATCAAAATTTGTTGTCTGTGTGGTGCCGGACTTAAAGAATAGCACCACCCTATACTTCCCGTGGGTGTCGTAAAAGGCGACTAAGGGGCGTACCGGAGAATGGGCAGCAGCGTTCTCTATGCATTCCACCACCATAGGCACAGGTACTGCGATCGCCAACCAGCCTGCCAAGCGTGGTGATTATGGCAAACCCCCCCTTTTGGGGGAGGCCTATGTCCAGCAGTGGACGTCTTTCGGCTAAAATGATGATGATATCAAAATTTAAAAAAAAATGGCCGATTTTTGGCGCCATATTATGTCTTCAAAAAAATTTTTTTTTCAAAACCTATCGAGTGGGGTATCAAAATAAAGGGTTTTAAAAGGTGATTACAAAAATATATTCATTCAACATAGATGGTTAAAAGCAATTCGAAGTGACAAATCGTAAAAAAACACCTACCAAGAACTAAATCGTCTGCGAAATCTTTCACATTTGTAAACTAAAAAGCTGGAAATAAAAAAAGTTAAGTATTTAAAAAAATAAAAAAATCTGACTGCGGTAAAAAAACTTAAGTTAAAAGAAACTGAAAAGCTAAAAACAATAATAATAATAATACCATTATTATTATACATATTTTCAAATTCAAATGGGTCCCGCCTGCTTCCAAATATTATTTTATTTAAAATGGGCTTGTTTTTAGCTTTTCAGTTTCTTTTAACTTAAGTTTTTTACCGCAGTCGGGTTTTTTATTTTTTAATGCTCTGCTCAACACCGAGAGTTCAAAATCTAGTGCGCAATAAAATCCCGCCGCGATATTTTTCTGTCGTGCGAAAGTGGGCTAATACTCTAACACTTTGCGGGACACTAAACGTCCCCAGACGTTATAACAACAAAACTTCTATTGTCTCGTTCAGTGTAGTCAATGGGTTTTAATTAGTTAAGTATTGGCGCCGATTCTGTTGTTTACAAACTAAACTAAAGGACATTGACAATCTATGTATGGATGTTGGACCAAGTGCTGCCCAGAATGAACACATAGTGCATTTTGTTCCATACGTCATTACTAACCTACAAACCGAAGCGCTCCAAATTCTGTTCAGGGAGTCAAGAGAAAAACAAGTTTTTAATTGTGAATTATTTGTCGACCAAAAATGATCTAAAACCAATAAATGGACTAGTTTAATCATTATTGATAATAAACTATTAATAGTAGCTGTTATTAATGATTTTTAATCATCACTGACAATAAACTATTGGTAATCACTGTAATCTATTAATACTAACTAAACTGTAAACTGGTAGTGTGTTATGTTAGTCATTATTAGGGATAGGGTAAAGTAGGCATAGCAAACAAGCCAACGTTCGGACAGGACAACATCTGCCGGGTCTACTAGTGTACAATAAAAAGGAAAGTAGTTTAATCATCTTCATCGTTATCTAATATAATTGTGTCAAGGAATGACGCAGGGTGACTTATAACATCTTGGTGCCTAGTCCATCCTAAAAATCAAACTAGATACATAGTATGCGCACAACAACGAATTGTCCTCCTACCCATGAAACATGAACAACAGTAGTTTTTTATGGCCTCTGGTCCTGTATACATCAACTAATACATAGCAACGATATACTTTCGATGATGCATGTCTACTCTTTATGTTGATTGTATAGAGATAAACATTAGCAGACGGCATTTTAAATGCAGATAAATCGTTGAGGGTTCCGTTATATTGTTGTATTATAAATGTCTCATTACTGCGTATATGCTCGCTATAATAACTTGGAGCGAGTTTTATTTGGTATGAACCTACTGCGAATAAAGTCAATTCTTCAGCTGTGAGGACTGGAAAAACATTAACATTTTCCTGAACAAAATTGATGTTTTGAAAAGAAACTCTATTTCTGTTAAGTCTTTTAGGATCTATCATCTTTTTTTTTGTCCTGCGTGTCCTGTCAACTGCACGTTACAAGAACTGGTAGATGCTGGTGATGGCGCCAAACAAGTAGCCTAATTATAGGCCGAGTCTATTTAGATTGCTATCGACATGCTAAGAAGAAGAGGCCCTTTAGACAATTTTAAATAATGAGGAGACACCAACCGACGATTATCCTGTATGCACTATGCAAGTGCACCCAAGGACAAACCCCGTTTGTTGCAGGACTACTGCAGATAAATTAATAAGGGGCCTCCACACGCCGAACAGCAGTAGGTAGTTTACTGAATGGTGTTTGTCCTGGGCCTCAAGTCTGCTATTACAATAGTGTCCGAATGGTCTATCATTGATTTCATAATTGTCGATTTTGACAAGTTTGGTAATCTACTAATATAATGGTGTTATGTAGGTACGTAGGGCCACAAGTGAAACTACTGACAGCTAAAAGCACACTGTTTAATTGGTAGGTTAGAGTAAGGCAGGGACGCAGCCCATGCACACATACATAACATCGACACACACATATATAACATTTCCTCCCCTTATTTGACCATAAATGTTAGTAATAAACAAATACCTACATAGGTACCAAGTTATAGAAAAGGTTTGTAATCTACCCTGGGAATGTTTCTCAATAGTCTGTCCGGGTTCCTTGAAACCGGATCCGACACTGTATCTGCGTCTGCAGACGGTGGTGATTGCAGATTAGCCTCATTAGTTTCCTCCCCCGCGGGGCTCTGTACCTGAGGGTTGCATGTTGACGACTCGCTATGACGGTTGTCAAAGTCGTCGAAGTCATAATGATGTTGCGGCTGTTGTGAAACATTACCCTTGCCCCCTTTATATAATATTATTTGGTTCTTATGTTTTTTAACATCACACGACGAACTCAAATCCTGTATAAGGTAAAGTACTTTTCCCAGTCTTTTTTTAATAATACCTCTGCACCAACGGAATCTTAGACTATTTAAAAACTTTTTGTACTGTATCTCATCACCTGGCTTAAACACTTGATTATTATATCTTCCACATGATTTAATTTGCGAACACTGTTGACGATTAACATTATTAGCGGGGGTTGTGAGAGAGGCCGCCGGCGTTTTCGGATTGATTATATCTAAGCGTGACCTCAACTTGCGGCCAAACACTAGCTCAGCAGGTGAGAACCCTGTGACAGAATGTACAGAATTCCTATAGTCAAAAAGGTATTTTAATATTTTTAACTTGCAATCACTTTTATTGCACGATGAGATAACACATGATTTAATGCCTTTTTTCACGATTTTCACAAAACTTTCCGCTTGCCCGTTACTTTCTGGATTGTAGGCTGGTGACGTCAGATGGTCGATGCCGTTTCTTGAACAGAAATTCCTAAATTCAAATGAAGTAAACGCGGTCCCATTGTCACTTACTATTGTGTGGGGTAGGCCGTACTTGGACATAAAATCGTATAGTTTTCCTATTACGTTTGTGGAAGTTGTAGACATAGTAACATCGTACAACTCCACCCATTTAGTGTGCGCGTCTACTACCACGAAAAACATCTGATTATTTAACGGGCCTAGGAAATCAATGTGTAACCTATAGAATGGCACTGGGGGGTACCGCCACGGAGCAATCGGCGTTCGCGGCGGGGACGAGCGCAACTGTTGACAGATATCACACGAGTTGATCATTGCCTCCAACGCCGCGTCAACCCCCGGGAACCAAAATCGTGATCTTGCCTCAGCTTTGGTTTTCACGATGCCCAAATGCGAATTATGTAACTCATGTAAAAGTTTTGAGCGCAATGTTTCCGGGATAACTACCTTATGTCCTCTCATTAGACAACCATTTTCATGTGACAATTGTGTCCTACACAAATAATAGGGCTTTATACTTAAATCCGACAATAATTGTCTAGGCCAACCTTGATGAATGTAGTTAATTACTTTCGCTAAAATGATGTCCTCGGCTGTTTCTTTGCGCAATTCGTCCAGTGTCACTGGCAGACTGCCTTCAACCACAAAGTTAACATAAGTAGCCCGGTCGATAGGCGCCGCGGCTGCAGCCGCGTGAGTGCCGCTGTCGCTGTCCCCCCGCTCCTCTGCCTGTTCCTGCTCGTGACGTAAACTCGCTCGTGACAAATAATCAGCGTTATTATCGGCACTTCTTACGTACTCAATCGTGTAATTATACGCGCTTAAAAACATTGCATATCTTTGTAGTCTGTTTGCCGATACCTCTGGTATGCCCTTATAGGGACCAAAAATAGAAATCAAAGGTTTGTGGTCGGTACGTAATGTAAACGGTTCGGATCGGCCATATAAATATTGATGAAATCGCTTGACACCAAATATAATTGCTGTAGCTTCTTTCTGTATTTGCGAGTATCGTTTTTCGGCTGACGCGAGCGTGCGGGACGCGAATGATATAGGTCGTTCTAACATGTCACTACCTACTTGCGATAAAATTGCGCCTAACCCGTGTGGAGAAGCATCCACTGTTAATATTATTTTTGAATTTGGGTCAAAATGTGCTAAAACTTGTTCCGACGTTAAACATTTTTTAATTTCATTGAACGCATTCTGATGAATTGCTGTCCAAGAAAGGAGATCATACAAAGGACTAAGTATGCTTGATGCTCGAGGAACAAAATTCCGATAATAGTTAACTAGTCCTAGATATGATTGTAAGGTGCTTACATTAGTAGGTACGGGAGCGTCTACAATAGCCTGCACTTTAGACGGATCTTTCTTTAGCCCGTTCTTGTTGATAACATACCCTAAGTAATTTATTTCGTCTTTAAAAAATTCACATTTGTCCTTACGCAATGTTAATCCTGCGTCCTGAAGTCTCTTAAGTACTATGTGTAGTTTTTCAATATGCAAATCTTCCGTTTCTGCCGTTATTAACACGTCATCTAACAGGCATAACACTCCGTCTAATCCGGACAAAACAGTTTCCATCGCGCGCTGGAAAATAGACGGTGCGCTCGACAAACCGAATACAAGACGTGTGTAAGTATTTAAATAATCCCCGTGGAGTGTTAATACAGGTTATGTTTTGTGACTCATCATCTAGCAAAAATTGATTGTAGGCCATGGACAAATCAATTTTCGAAAACTGCTGGCCACCGTGTAATTTTGAGAATAATTCGTGAACCGTCGGCAAAGGATATTGTTCTACTACTAATTGTTTGTTAATGGTCACAGAATAATCCGCACACAATCTGACAGAACCATCACGTTTGAGTACGGGCACAATTGGTGATGCATAATCCGAATGTTTAACCGGTTTTAACACTCCTAGGTTTAGTAATCGTTCTATCTCCTTATCGACTTTGTCACGCAAAGCAAATGCAATGGGACGCGCTTTAAAAAATACCGGTTTTGCATCATTATTTAGTTTTAATTTTACCTTATAGTTTTTGAAAGCGCCCAACTTGTCTGAAAATACTTCAGGGAACCGTATTTGCAACCGCTCAATTGCACTTTGACTGTCATTTAGAAAGTTAACTCGTGTTAATTTTAATTTAAATATTGATATGAAATCGCGGCCTAGCAGCGGTGGGCCGCCGTGACGTATAACAAATACATCAAGTATATGTGTGCGCTGCATATATGTTATTGCCAAACGCAGATAACCTACACACTGCATCTTGTTTCCCGTGTAACTATAAAACTTTTTGTGAGACGTATGCAATGGTATACTCGCAAACAACTTTTTGTATGTACCCTCAGATATGACTGTCACAGCTGATCCACTATCTATTTGAAATACTATATTCTGGCCATTTATTGTGACCGTTTCTGTCATGGGTTCCCCCCGGGCTGAACAAATGTTATAAAGTGACTTACCATCGTCGTCCTCGCTCACATCCCCCGTTAACACGTAGTTAATTTTATTGCACATTCTACGCAAATGCCCTACTGTGTTGCACTTTTTACACTTATACTTTGCGAACCGACATTGAGACGACTTATGATTAGC
Source organism: Mesoligia furuncula (assembly GCA_916614155.1). Lineage (NCBI taxonomy): Eukaryota > Metazoa > Arthropoda > Insecta > Lepidoptera > Noctuidae > Mesoligia > Mesoligia furuncula. The sequence continues at coordinate 5,223,077 of OU744793.1, read as the reverse complement.
ACGACCGCACACCGAACACTTTTCTTTCTCGGCACTATTAATCGGGTTGGCACTTTTTTGTCCTTTCGCGATCTTGAACACCTGTACTTGGTCTGTTGATGTAGAAGCAGTAGCGGCAGCGCCCGCGCGGGCGCATCTTACGCTCTCTGCTAGCTCCACCGCCTTCGCCAAGGTCAAGGTCTCCAAATCCCGCGCAAACAGTTTCTCCCGTTCAGGACCCGCTACCATCCCCATCACAAATCGATCACGCAACGCCTCTTCCACATTGCTGAATCCGCAATGCACCGTTAGTCCGCGTAGCCTTGCTGCCCATTGCGTATATGTCTCACCCGGCTGCTGCGTAGCTGCGTAAAAGTTGTGCCGCTCGCTGAACCCGCAACGTTTTGGAGTGAAGTGGTTATCCAATAACGTCACTAGATCCTCATATGGCACCTCTTGAACGTCTTTGGGCAGGGCTAAGTCTGCTGCCAACTTGTAGGTACTATCATTGAGTGCGCTGAGTAGTATGGCTCGCCTTCTGGTTCCCGCCGCATCATTTTTCGCATCGATGTTATTTGCGATGAACCACTGCGTAATACGACCTTTGTATGTCTTCCAATCATTGACATTATGATCGAAAATTGATAAAATACCACAAAATGACTGGGCCATTTTTCAACTATGGATTTATTTTACGATTGTGGGTAAACTCGTCGCCACTGTTATGTAGGTACGTAGGGCCACAAGTGAAACTACTGACAGCTAAAAGCACACTGTTTAATTGGTAGGTTAGAGTAAGGCAGGGACGCAGCCCATGCACACATACATAACATCGACACACACATATATAACAAATGGTGTCATTATGACTTTCCAATTGTCAACCACTGACACTCCATTGAAAGAAATGGCATAGAATGGTAATCTCGTACATAATAACAAATGAATAACTGACTTAGGCGTTAATATGCTAAAATTTTGACAGTTCCTTTGATCAGTGACCTACCATTAGAACGTCATTGTGCAGTCAGTGCTTTAAATTTGTTACGAGTATCGTATAATTTCTGTGCCATTTATGAATTTAGCAGATTACGAACTTTTAGCAAAATGACAATGGGATAAATAAATAAATAAATAAATATATTCGACCACTATCACACAACGCCGTCTAGTCCCAAGCTAAGCAGAGCTTGTGTTATGGGTACTAGACAACTGATAAACATACTTATATATTTCTAAATACATACATATTATAGATAAATTACACCCAGACACAGAACAAATGATCATGCTCATCACACAAACATTTGTCCTGGGTGGGAATCGAACCCACGACCTCCGGCATAGCAGTCAGGGCCACTAACCACTAGACCAACGGGCCAGGATGACAATGGGGTCGTGTTGGAATGACGAATTTATAAAAATAGCAGACTTGGGCCCCTGTTCGGTACAAATGTGGAGGTCCCATTATAAGAAAATGTTGTCAAAAATTGATAAGTACCTAAAACCATAAAAAAATCCTGGGATTTCGTATATTGTTTTTTTTTGTTAAGTAAATTGATCTAGGAAATCATTTGGAAATACTCCCTTGTCTGGGCAGCATTTGGGTCAACCAATTAAAACTCGCTCCAAGTTATTATAGCGAGCATATACCTACGCATTAATGAGACATTTATAATACAACAATATAACGGAACGGAACCCTCAACGATTTATCTGCAATTAATATGCCGTCTGATAATGTTCATCTCTTTAGAATCAACATAAAGAGTGTCTACTCTTTATGTTGATTCTAAAGAGATGAACATTATCAGATGATGATGTATGTCTATACATCATCGAAAGTATATCGTTGCTATGTATGTCTCGTCATAAAGAAAAAGGGCACAACTAACATTTTTTCCAAAATTGAGTAAACAAACTGTCATATGCGCCTATTTTTTCTGATTCCAAATATGTAGGTATACGAGTATAACTCAATTTTGAAAAAAAAAAAATAGTTATGCCCTTTTTCTTTATGACGGCAGAATAGTTTATTGTCAGTGATGATTAAAAATCATCAATAACAGCTATTTTATTAATAGTGTTTTATTAATAATGATTAAAAATAGTCCATTTATTTGTTTTAGTTCATTTTTGGTAAATAAATAATTCACATCGAAAAAATTGTTTTTCTCTTGACTCCCTGGACAGAATTTGGAGCGGTTCGGTTTATATGTTAGTAATGACATACGGAACAAAATGCACTATGTGGTAATTCTGGGCAGCACTTGGTCCAAACCCTGTCAATGTCCTTTAAGTTCAGGCATCTTTTTTTTCTATTTCATTAAGGAAAGGACAGAAGATAAATATTAGTTTAGTCCTGTCAAATTAGTCAGCGCCTGACGTAAATTGACGTATTTTTAATAGCCAATTTTTAGGGTTCCGTTGCCAAATGGCAAAAAACGGAACCCTTATAGATTCGTCATGTCTGTCTGTCTATCTGTCCGTCCGTATGTCACAGCCACTTTTTCCGAAACTATAAGAACTGTAGGTACTGTTGAAACTTGGTAAGTAGATGTATTCTGTGAACTGCATTAAGATTTTCACACAAAAATAGAAAAAAAACAATAAATTTTGGGGGTCCCCATACTTACTTAAAACTGAAACTCAAATTTTTTTTTTTCGTCAACCCCATACGTGTGGGGTATCTATGGATAGGTCTTCAAAAATGATATGGAGATTTCTAATATATTTTTTTCTAAACTGAATAGTTTGCGCGAGAGACACTTCCAAAGTGGTAAAATGTGTCCCCCCCCCCTGTAACTTCTAAAATAAGAGAATGATAAAACTAAAAAAAATATATGATGTACAATACCATGTAAACTTCCACCGAAAATTGGTTTGAAAGAGATCTAGTAAGTAGTTTTTTACGAAATAAAAAAGTAAGTAATGTAAACTTCCACCGAAAATTGGTTTGAACGAAATCTAGTAAGTAGTCTGTGTGGTGCCGGACTTAAAGAATACCACCACCCCTTACTTCCCGTGGGTGTCGTAAAAGGCGACTAAGGATCGTACCGGAGAATGGGCAGCAGCGTTCTCTATGTATTCCACCATCATACTATACTGCGATCGCCAACCCGCCTGCCAAGCGTGGCGATTATGGCAAACCCTCCCAAAATTGGGGGAGGCCTATGTCCAGCAGTGGACGTCTATCGGCTGAAACGACGACGAGTTTTTTTTTAATACGTCATAAATCGTAAACAGCAAATTACGATTTATTTAATCAACATAAACATAAATCTTATGCATAAACCCGGATGTTACGGAACCCTCGGTGCGCGAGTCCGACTCGCTCTTGCCCGTTTTTTTAATTTCTCCTTTAAATTGTCTATGGAGTATCTTAATTTGACAGAACTAAACTAATATTTATCTTCTGTCCTTTTCTTAATGAAATAGAAAGGAAAAGATGCATGAACTTAAATTTAGTTTAGTTTGTGAACTACAGAATCGGCGCCATTACCTAGAGACCTAGATGGTATGCTATTGAAATGCGCCAGACTTTAATTAATTGATCCACAAACTTTTAAGCATGCCATCATATAAGTCTGTGAAGCCAACACTGTCTCCGTTTTCCCGAACGCTGTGGTCGTGTTGTTAGCGCCTACCGTTTTCTCTAGAGTCGCAATCAGGAGCGAATCTCATTAGCTTTGATCCCGTTTGAGAGTGATATTAGCTAAATGGAAGATTCTACCGGAGAGGAGCGTGCTAATTTGGTGCTAATCACGTTTGTAAACATTGCACTTAGCATCATGCATATCTGTATTTTGTGACCTTGTAGCAAATGAGCGATATTATACAATGTGGAGTCAACAATACAAATACGACAATAAATGAAAACACTGAATCAGAGTATTTTGTTAGTTAACAGATATTTTACCTCTGACAACAGCAACCTAACAGCAACCTTAGTGAAATAACCATCCATACTAATATTATACCCAACTTCGAAAGTAACTCTGTCTATCTGTCTGTATGTTACCTTTTCACTCCTAAACCGCTGAACGGATTTCGATAAAATTTGGCAGAGAGATAGATTTCATACCGGGGAAGGACATAGGATAGGAAATAACACTACAGATCATAGTGATTTTAATAGACCTGTTACTAGCAACAACCCTAATAAAATGAGAATATAAAGCAATAAGACGTTAAATTGGCAGTGATGCCAAATCATGTCAAATCAGAAGTAAAATAACTGTGAAAGTACCTACTGTATCAGATTAAACATTTGCATTGAAATATATATTTTTTTATTCAAACTAACTAAAGAGTAGTGATGGGCCGACTATGGGTTTGGCCAAGCTTTGACTATAGCTACAATGAATAAACTTAACGTTGTAACTAAGTTGAATCTACTCACGACTTATGTATACAAAAAATAAGTTAAAAGCATTAGCTACAGAAACCGTCTAGCAGCCATTTAAAAAAAAAGTTATTTAAAAAAATCAAAAAACCCGACTGCGGTAAAAAACTTAGGTAAGTTAAAAGAAACTGAAAAGCTAAAAACAAGCCCATTTTAAATTAAATAAAAGTTGGAAGCAGGCGGGACCCACATCATTTTTATTGTATTTTCAAATTCAAATGGGTCCCGCCTGCTTCCAACTTTTATTTAATTTCTTGGTAGGCGTTTTTTTGCGATTTGTCACTTCGAATTGCTTTTAAGTATATATGTTGTATATATTTTTGTAATCCCCTTTTAAAACCCTTTATTTTGATACCCCATTCGATAGGTTTTGAAAAAAAAAAATAACAATAATAATATGGCGTCCAGTAGTCGCCATATTGAATTTTCACTAACGTCATGTCTTTAGTGACACTCGCCGGACTAAGAGGAATCGATTAACGTGTGAATCATAAAAATCGGCCCAGGCGTTTGGTCTGTATAGTGCTTCAAAGGAACATATAAACATACATACATACAGACATAGGCTGATGAACACATTACCACTCCTTTGCGTCGCGCAGTCGGGTAAAAAAGGACATGCGCCAGTCTATCCATACTAATATTATAAATTCGAAAGTAACTCTGTCTGTCTATCTATCTGTCTGTCTGTGTGTCTGTATGTATATTACATTTTCACGCCTAAACCACTGAACGGATTTCGATAAAACTTGGCAGAGAGATAGATTGCATCCCGGGGAAGGACATAGGATAGTTTTTATCGACATACCTGGCGGGCGAAGCCGCGGGTTGAAGCTAGTATATAATAAACATCACGCCTTGTTTACCCAAAGGGTTTACCACATTTCGCCAGTTATCTTTAAGTTCCATGTAACCGGGGGCGAGGGAGCCTATTGCCAACAACCGGGCACAATTCCAGTTTCTGGACCGCTAGTAAGAAATTCCAGATAGAAAAACCGAATAACACTACTTATTTTAAATAACCTTTAAATAACCTTTTGACCGCCACAGTCATGTCTAAATGACAAACCAAAATGTGCCCAGCACGCCACGGTTCGACTACATGACAGACTTTGACGCCGAGGGCACGTTTTTAGGGTTCCGTACCCAAAGGGTAAAAAGGAACCCTATTACTAAGACTTCACTGTCTGTCCGTCTGTCCGTCTGTCTGTCACCAGGCTGTATCTCAAGAACCGCGATAGCTAGACAGTTGAAATTTTCACAAATTATGTATTTCTGTTGCCGCTATAACAACAAATACTAAAAATAAAATAAATTAAATATTTAAGGGGGCTCCCATACAACAAACGCGATTTTTTTGCCCTTTTTTGCTCGATATCAAAAATGGCAACAGGTAGGCACTTGAAATATTCACAAAATACTCAGTTGTATTTTAACTTTAATAATAAATAATAAAATTAAAATAAATTAAATATTTAAGGGGGCTCCCATACAATAAACATGTTTTTTTTGGCGTTTTTGCCTTGTGGTACGGAACCCTTCGAGTGCGAGTCCGACTCGCACTTGGCCAGTTTTTGATTTTTTGACGTGTGGCGGTCAAAAGATTAAAGTATTTAATTACAACAATTAATAGGTGAAGTCTATTAATATGTAAATTACGTTTAGTTCGTAAAAAAATACCCTTTCCTGGGGTACTAAATAAAATACAGTTAATTTCCCCGTGCTACGCAAACCTTGGGTCTCGCTGGGGTAGTAAAATTAATTATTAACAAACTTAATTTCGCCAACGATATTATTTTAATCAGAGTCTACATTTTATGACGTAGAAAAACTAAAAATAGCTGATGGTGACGTGAATCTATAAAACCTTTCGGGCAAATATTCCGCATAAGTACTTAATTATAATTTACCTACACATAAATATTATGCGAGTCTAAAATTACTCTTCGCTTCATATTCTGTTTATTTTATGTATTTTGTCAATAAACGCAGACCTATGGGTACTTTACCCGTATAAACGGACCGGAATTGTTGAATTCCAATCAATTTAATATGGCAACAAATTGCTTTCTGAAGCGTCACTATATGGACAATGCTGTAAATTCCAATATCACCCACCATACTCGTAGATTATGGAAACAGAAGTGTACCTGAATTTTTAAAGCGTAACAGCTTTTTTTTTTCATGCAATGAGATTGGCTTATTGAAAGAACGGTGACAGAATGCCCCGTTTTGTCAATGAAAATTAAATTACCAACTATAAAAAAAAGTAATAATTAGTTCCAGCCATGTTAATATTTCTGAAAATATTAATATTGCTGAAATATTCATATTTCAGCAATATTAATAGGTATAAGATATCCTGCTGTATGATTCGAATGAATATTCTAACGAAAAATATACAGCTACCTATATTAATCCAATTTATGAATTCAGTTAAAAAGGTTTCACTAAAGTTTACGTATACAAAAATGCTGTCAGGACTGTAACGAAGTTGAAGCCATTAAAAAAAAAAACACAAATTAAAAAAGAAAACATAGGCATCTAATTTTATTTTGACAAAAAAAGGCCATGTTTTTAATTTGGCTAAAGAGGATTTAATAAAATCCGACAGCGGAAATCTTTTCCAGTTAAGTACCTACCTACAAATCCTTATTTTTTTTTTTATTAAAATGGAAAACATTTTCATAACCTTACTCTCAAGCATCACAGTGAAGTATTTTCTACTCCATGAATAATCTTTGTTAAAATAACAGTGTTGGATGAAAATTAATTATTGGAAGTTCAGGGTACACCGTATGCGCTAACATTATTCATGAATCATGTGCGAAAATAAGTATAATGTCGTAGGTAATGTTTGTTTCCGCAGGCGCTGGAAGTTTCTTTGGTTGCGTGAAAATTAAAGTGCAACAGTTTTTTTTATTTTTTATTATCTATTAAATGGGCCCGCTCTTGACCCCGATCACGCCTGATGGTAAGCGATAGATGAGGTCTATGATGGAACGAGCGTGCCCAGAAGATGTCTGTTCACTCTTGCTTTGAAGGCAGATGGGTTAAATGTGGGAGGGAACGCAGAGAGTTCCACAGTTAGTTGAGTGCTTTGTTTCTGGTGTCAGTTTTAACATTAAGAACTCAAGACCTACACCAGCACTACCAGCAGCACTGTATAATGGAGTCTGTGACAGCTTACAAATTACTTATAGGTAAATAAAAAAATAAAATAAAAAAGTCATATATTTTTGAAGTGAAAACTTCTATAAGAGCGTTGGGCATTATTTGAGATGGGAAAAAAACTATTGAACTCGCGCCACTGTTACCGTAACCGACACCGCTTCGGATGCGTTCGGCTGTCCTCGGGATTCGATGTACTCGGTTTTAATGTATATCCGATATGTCAGTGAGTCATGGCAAAGTATTCTGTTTGTGTTTTGTCTTCACTTCCGTCAGCACTCCCGGAGTGCCACTGTTTTTTTACATAATTATGTGGCTTCTCGCAGGTTATCCTAGAAGGTAGTCGGCTGCTTAACCGGGCTTGCCTGTGGGTTCCTCAATAAATTAAGGCCTCCAGCAAAAAGCAATATCTATTACATCAAATCAATAATAGTTTCGGCCAATGGTTTCGTCGGTATCTATTGTGGCCTCAAAAAGTTAGTTGACATTTTTCCACGTCAGCTGTGATGCCACAATAAGATTTAAAATAAAAAAATAGTCAGATATGTACTCCTAAGGGATTACTTGATATTTTTTTATGACAAAGGTAGTTGAATTAGTCAATAAAAACTTTAAAGGAATTCAAACATTTGGATTACTTACTAGAATTTTAATCATAATGGGGTGTGTCAATGGCACTCAATGGTCAAAGCTGAAAAAAATGTCAACTAACTATCGGAGGGCACTATAAGTACGTCATTATTGCGGTCCATACCTACCTATAACAATATTCTTAGAGACCAGAAGCGGAATATATTGAAAAACAAATTAATAAATGGCCTACAAAGTTACATTTCTTACAAGTCATTTTTAATTAGCAACAAGCACTTAGGTAAATAACAGGTTCATAAGAATTATATAAAACGACCCTAGTCGACACTATAACGTCCCTAGAATATGCCCGTTGCGTCCGAAAAGCAGCAAGCAGACCAGCGTCCATTGACAGTTGACAGCGCACCATGCCTTAAACTGTCACTCGAACCGTGTAGGTTGGAAGAAGGAGTATCTAAGAATATAGTATAACGTCACAAGTCAAAAGCCATCATACAGTGCCACCCGTGTTCATCATTTCAGCCGAAAGACGTCCACTAGTGGATATAGGCCTCCCCCAAAAGGGGGGGGTTTGCCATAATCGCCACGCTTAGCAGGCGGGTTGGCGATCGCAGTATGGTATGGTGGTGGAATGCATAGAGAACGCTGCTGCCCATTCTCCGGTACGCCCCTTAGTCGCCTTTTACGACACCCACGGGAAGTATGGGGTGGTGCTATTCTTTAAGTCCGGCACCACACAGACAACCACCCGTGTTATTAAGTATGTATAAGTCGTCTTGGTGACATTTTCTTCCTGATTTCATATCTTCAGCAGACTAACGAGCAATTTCACTTAGTCGGGTTTTTTAGCGATATACATAGAGCGCTGTCGTCTAATGTTTTGTGGTACTGGAACGCGTCTGACTCATGGGCATTTGGGCCGCCATTTTAAAGTAAGTTCACGCTGGCGCTAACAATGTTGCAGAATACAGATGCAGAATATTCGGAATCATTAAGAAACTGTTTTTTTTATTTGATCCAAAGGTTTGCGAGCCCTGAATGTGTGTTTACAAAATTTATAGCTTCTCGTGACGGGGACTTTAGCTTCTGTATGCATGAAAATATATTCGACCTTTCTCGGAGTGTCGTAAAATAAGGGATATAAAATATAAGGATTCGTTATATTTATGATCGCGGAATGTGTGAGTTCTCCTCGCGTAATTGAATAATTGAAACGTTATTCTCATGTAGGTACTGAGAATCTGAGATTTAAACAAGTCTTTGGGCTTGTTTTTAATAAGTAACGTAGCGTTCTTTGCTGTTTCCTATTACCACAGATTACGGAATTATTCCGTTCTGATCCCCTGAACCCCCCTCCACCCCCCGCTTCGATCCCCTCCTAGATCGTCTTCTGATTTAATCTTTGTCTTATCCACTAAAAACTTTCTCATACCGAATACCGAAACAAACTTTTTACTAAGTCATTACAGGATATTATTCTCCTTGAGCATAATAGTTTTCAAGGAGATTAAAATACACGGATTAAAAAGACATTTTGACACCGGGTTTTAAAAGACACCCTTAAATAATGGCAACATCTTAGATTAAAAAATGTCCAGATGAATAGTAGGCCACTGAGAATTGAAGCCAAAAACACGGGGGACAAATGTCCCGCGTCGTACGATCCATACGTCAGTCGCCTAGTAACGCTCCCCGCGTAAATTACGTCACGAGTTCGTGTTTTGATATTTTAAAATGAAGGTTTGTGTTGTGAAATGGTGTAGAAATCACACTAAAAAAAAGGAATGTGCCGCTATATATTTCACAAGTAAGTATTCAATTTCACTTTGTATTTCTTTGTTACCGCATTCTAAATTTATGTAAACAAAAAGTATAACTTGACATTACTGTCACGCCATATTTGAATATGTTTGTTGTAAGTGTTGCCAGGGGCATAATTTTTTTTACCCATTATTTGTAAGTTTGTGCTATTTAACAGTTACCGTTTGTGCTATTTCTGCTTACTACCTATTTAAGTACACCAAAACAACAAACATTTAACTAACTTACAAGCAACTATCATAAAAAGTCGTAACATAATAATTTCTGATAAAGTCGCACATGACAAATCACACAAATTAAAGAAATAACGTTGAAACTCAACAACCGTAATAATAAAAATCATGTCATTACTGTTGATGATATATTTTACGCTAAACGAAAAATACTGAAAATCTCCCACATTTAAGGGTAAATCTCTGCCACTGGTATTACACGCACATTGCACACAAACGCAATTACGATACGTAATACACTCCCGACCGTGGCGCTCACTCACACATTTATAAAAAAGTGGCTTCACTTAAAACGTTGCGTTTTGTTTCGAACACGGAATCTGGACAGTTTTTAATCTAAGGGCAACATATTCCAATTTTATATTATTGTGCAAATAAAAATAATGTTACGTGGCTAAATTATGTAGCAAACCGTTATGTTATCTAGACAGGAAGTAATCATAATAAAATCTTCCATGACACCAAAACTCACACTTAATAACGCACAGAATTTCATTGTTAACCCCTCCTTTCTTACAAAGATTCAACGTCCTTATTATCCAAGATAATCAGGAAAAATACCTCCATTTTATCTTAAACGCTACTTAAACATTTATATCCACGAGCAAATCTCGTTAGCTGGCCGCTGCAAATCTTGGCAAAGGTCTCAAAGCAGACGCAAATTGGATTGCGACATCCCACAGTCTGGGGGAGGGGGGATCCACCTGTACAACCTGTAAGTTATGATGGAGGGTAGATGGATACAGGGCCTGCAGTCTCGACAAAGATAGCGATCGCTTTACGACAAAATTCGGTCGCAAAGCTATAACGGTGCGGATTTTAGGTGGACGTGAGCCGGACGCGACCCGCCGGTATTAGCTACCAACTTAAATCCGCATCGTTATAGCTTTGCGACCGAATTTTGTCGTAAAGCGATCGCTATCTTTGTCGAGACTGCAGGCCCTGATGTGTCAGAGAAGGGTATTAGCTTATTTATAAACATAATGGATGTGCTCAGAAGGCCAATTTCCGTAATTAAAACCATTCAAAATCTACTCGCAATCTCATCTCTGGAACAACCAATGTCAAAAATTTAGGATTTTAAGGCTGAGGCCTAACGAGCGTAATTTTTTGAGCTGTGAGTCGCGTAAAATGAGTCACGGAATTTACGCTGCATTCGGTTTCATACTAAAGTCCTGTTTGTACCACACGGCGACGCAAAATGAGTTGTCTGCTGACTCACGCGCGTTATTTCAACCGAATTGCGCTCGGGGTGAGGGAGGGGAGTGAGGCAACCGTCAGTTAAGTTACAGAGTGCGACTGAAGTTACGTCCGTTCGTCTGGCAGCCTAACCGAATTTCAGTTGAACGTAAATTGCGATACTCAAAATGCGCGACTCACAGCTCAAAAAATTACGCTCGTTTGGCCTCAGCCTAAAGGTATTTTTGACAGATTGAGACAGAGCGAAACGTCAGCGACACGTGAGCGTTTCGTTCGTAGTTTGAACGTTCTTAAAATTACGAGAATTGCCCTCTGTTGTGTGCGTTTGAAATTAGAATGGAGGAACAGCACCCTAATTATTGTTTAACACACAAACTTTGGACGGATCAAGGCGTATGCAGGCAGGCTAGGGAAGCACTTCCCACATTGAATGCCCGCCTCACGAAACAGGTTCACAAAAGCTGCGTATAGTTTCGGCAGCTTTAACTGGCCACGGGTCATTTAATAAACACCTCTATGTCATAGGAGTAACAGACAGTCCGCTTTGCAGGCCCTGCATGGAGGATGACAAGACAGCGGCACTTGTGCTTCTAAGCTCCCGGTGGTCGCCACGTACAGGGTAAAGTACTTCGGTATCCCAGGTACCCTACGTGAGACGATCAAGTCACATCAAGTCGTTGCTGGCCTTCCTTGAGGAGCTGGGGTAGATTGAATAATCGATTTTCCCACCCGTACGCAAAATACGCGCATTGACGTGGAGTTGCGGAAACCAGCCCGTATTACCTATTGTATAACACACTTTCAATCACAGTCCGAGGGTTTTGAAGGATATTCCTAATCTATCGCTTCATAGGTTTGAATAAATCAGACGAATTTGCTGAAACGTCAAAATGAAGGACAATTTCATGTTTGTCATGATAAGCTCGCTGTTTGAAGTTCAAACAATTCTAATGTCAAACGGTAGAGAGGGTCATGACCTGTGGTTTGTGCCGGTGCGGTGGTGTGCGGTTTGTGGTGGTGGAGTTTCTTGCCCATTCTTCTCCATACGAAACGACCTTTTGGAAGGGGCGACTAGAAACCATTCTACTTTAAGGGGCTTACAGGACCTAAACGCAAAAAACGCAAGTTTTAGAAACAATAAAAGCATATGATAGACTAAAGTAAACAAAATCAGGATAATATATGCTAGGCAGATAGTGTGTTGAAAACATAATACAACTAATTTGATACGATAGAAAAAAAACATGAAAAACTTTCTTTTTACAATAAAAACCATATCCACTAATATACATTAAATAATTCAGATGTTTTGTCAGATTATTCTACAAGCAACATACTTACCTACTAAAACACTAGTGTTTTAATTTTTTGTCCAAACTATAGATTTTTTGTAATTAAATAATTACTTCATATTTTGCAATAAATTACGAGCGTTGTCATCGCTCTTCTCTTTCTTTTCTATGCAGTCCGACAGTGACCATGTAAGTCGTTAAAATAAATATAATTTGGGAACAACCAATCGCGAAACAAATTTGCTGTTCCCTACATTTTGACGAGTTATACGAACATAAATGTCCTCCTCGCACAAGCATTCGCAAGACGTCACAGCGCAACAGTCACATCACGTACTGAGTGAGTAATATTTACATAGATAACATGAGTACAATACGCTCGCCAACTGGAAGTGGCCTCGGCATCGAACGCAGTGACTCGCAACCAAATTTGTTATCAAGCGTTTCTCAACCTGAATTTTCGGATACTTCGAAAGTTACCCAGCGCAATTATAAACGTAAGCAGTTGGATGATAATGATCATATTCGAACTGAATTAAGTGAAATGCGTAAACAAATGTCTGAAATGATGACAATGCTAAAAACCTTAACGACTACACAAAGCGAGTTCACAAAAAAAATCACTGAAGATATTACAACGATTAAGGAACGAATTGACGGTATTAAATCCACTACTGATAATCTTGCCGCTGAACAAAGCAATATCAAGTCGGATATAATATCGCTACGGAACGACAACATTAAAACCGAGAAAAAAGTTGAAGAGATGAACCAGACTGTTCAACTGCTAAATTCAGATAGACAATCTCCTAAAGTTTCTCTCCCTACTGAAACACAAGAAAGCATCATTGCAGAAGTTAACGAACGAGAATTCCGAAGCAAGAATATTATTATCAGTGGTATACCAGAATCATCATTATCGAGCAAGGAAGAACGCATAAACAATGACAAAAAAGAGGTCGATATTGTACTCAAGTCGATTGATAAGGACTATCCCGAACCAAAAAGGATCATGCGATTAGGAAAGTATGATGCGAACAAAACTCGTCCAATAAAAGTATATTTGAAATCTCAGGAAATTGCTAAATCAATACTGCGTAATCAAAGTAATTCAAAACAGGACAGTATTAAAATATATTCTGATCAGACACCCAAACAGCGTAAATACCTGCAAAATCTCAAAGATGAACTTAGTCGCCGACAGGTTAATGAAGATAAAACTCTCACAATAAAATACATTAACGGCATACCAAAAATTGTAGTGGTACCATCAAAAAACGAATAACCTCAACACCTACTACAAATAAGCATACTGATCTTAATAACGAGAAAATATCCTATCAAGTTGTCGATAACTACAGCAGCATTGTAACCTCAAACAAGTCTTTTAAATTTCTGTACGCAAACATGCGAAGTATTGTAAAACCGGGTAAATTTGACGAATTAAAATGTGTGATAAAAGCTTTTCCATCATGCTTACACGCAGTAGTTCTTACGGAAACATGGATAAAATCAGATGAAGAAGGAAAAAGATATCAGATTCCAGGATACACACATTATTACAACTTTAGAACTGATTCGAGAGGCGGTGGGGTCTCAATATTTGTGAAAAATAACTTGAAACATAGTCAGACTGAGGAAACTTGTCAAAACTACAACCACTACCTTTGGATTCACATCGAAAACTATACTCTGGATATAGGTGTAGTATACAGAAAACCAGAACAATCAAACATCAAAGCCTTTTTAGAGACCTATTCCCAACAGCTAAATAAAAACAAGCGGGCTGTGGTTTTCGGCGACTTTAATTTCAACCTATTAAATACAGAACGTGCAACAAAAATGTATAAAGAAGTGATTAAGGAAAACGGCTATGCTTTTTTAAACAAAATAGATGAAGACCACTGCACAAGAGAATCAACAACATCCAAAAGTATAATTGACCACATCTGCTCAAATCTTAAACTGAATAATTTCCACATAGCCATTATCGATACACCCATGTCAGACCATAAACAAATCTACTTAGAATTAAAACGATATAAGCCAGAACCTCTGAAGAAGATTAGCTACAACAGTATTGACTATGAAGTGCTTTATAAGACCATCCTAGAATTCCGCGACGAAAACAGTGATTATATATTCGAAACCCTGGAAGAAAAACTATTAAAGAGTATAGAAATGAGCAAAAAGACAAAATACAAAACGCTAAACCCACCACGACAAGACTGGATAAATAGATCAATCATTAGTGAAATAAACAAAAGAAACGTTCTATGGAATCAACACAAAAAAAACCCAAATGACAAGCAAAAGGAAGACACATTCAGAAAGAAAAGAAACGAACTAACAGAATCTATGTAACGAACGAAATCAAGTTACTACCTGAAAGCCTTTGAAAACTGCAAGAAACAGCCATTAAAAATGTGGGAACTGATAAACAGCCTGTCTTGCAACAAATTCACAGAAAAATCCGCCCCGCGAAAACTTCAGTCACAAAATGGCACTGTTACTGATTTAAAGGACATCTGTGAATGCTTTAATGATTTTTTTGCAAATGTTGGTTCGATACTGGCTAATCAAATACCCATACAATATCACCCATCAAGTAATGCTCTAACGAATTTATCTGGATCCAGCTCGTCTTTCCTTAGTGATCTGGAACCTGCCACAACAGATGAAATCTTAAAAATAATTAATAATTTAAATAACAATACCAGCGCAGGTTTAGAAGGTATCACTACAAAATCACTAAAATGTGTTTCAAACCTAATTCTTGATGAACTCACTAGTTGCATAAACAAATGTATGAAATCAGGAACGTTTCCAAATAGTCTTAAGGTTGCAAAAGTTACGCCAATTTACAAATCCGGAGTTAAATCAGAGCCGGGCAACTATCGTCCTATTTCAGTTCTCCCCGTACTATCAAAAATTTTTGAGAGAGTCTTATACAATCGCCTCGAAAAGTACCTAATATCTCTAAACTTCATATATGAAAAACAATATGGTTTTAGACCGAAATCAAATACACTCTCAGCTACAATAGACCTGGTGACAACCATAAAGCTTAATATTGACAAAAAAAAGGTGGCAATGGGTGTCTTTATTGATTTAAAAAAGGCATTCGACACAGTCAGCCATGAATTGTTGCTAAGAAAACTAATGGAAATCGGGATACAAGGACCTGCCCTTGAAATTTTTAAATCTTACCTGTCAAACCGATACCAAGTAGTCAAAATTGGTGACACTCACAGTGATCCCAAAATTATTACATACGGTGTGCCCCAAGGCTCAATTTTGGCTCCCCTGTTATTCCTACTGTACATAAATAGTGTCCACAAAATTGGTCTGAAAGCTGACCTGACATTATACGCAGATGACACATGTTTGTTCTACTTCGGCCATTCAATCGATACTATTGTTAAGCAAGCACAGAACGATTTGGACTTACTCAACCTGTGGTTTCAACAAAATCTTCTCACCATTAATACAGCTAAAACAAATTACATGATATTTACAGCAAAAAACAAAAAAATCGGCTATTATACACCATTAAAAATAAATAACCAAACCATAAACAAAGTAGATCAAGAAAAATATTTAGGACTAATTTTGGATAGTAAATTGACATGGCTTCCACATATTCAAAAAATAAAATCAAAAATACAATCACTCATGGGGACCCTACGAGGTATCGTTCGTTGCTTACCACGCCAAGTTCGCTATTTAATCTACTTCTCCCTTGTTAAGCCGCATATTGACTACCTAGTGGAAATTTGGGGTACGGCTGCCAAATCACATACGAACCTACTACAAACTGCTCAAAATAAACTGCTAAAAACTTTATTTAACTATGACTATCTTACTCCAACAGAAACTCTTTACAAAAAAATTAAAGTAATGAATATACGTCAAACATACATATATAACACATGCATACTAATTCGAAAAATACTAAATAAAAATATACACACAAATATAACCTTCACGAAAAATATAAAAAAACACAAAATGAAACTGAGACGTGAACAAGACTTTTTACAACTACACCCAACCCGCACAAACTACGGAAGGAAAACTATAGTGTATGAAGGATCTAAAATATTTAATAAGTTACCGAGAGACCTCAAAGAATCTAAATCCAAAACCACTTTTAAAAAGCTACTTAAACAATTTATAGTAAAAAATTCACATTCCCTACAATAATGTCGAGCCACATCCAGTTACGTTTATCTATGTTACATGGATACTTGTTTACATGTATCGAACGAACATTTTGTCCTAATGATTTGTAATCTACCCTCAAAACATTTATAAAATCGATGTCTAATTTTTGTAATACCCCAACTTTTTTATATTTTTAAGTGTTTAGTTTTAATATTCTCATGTAAGTGAATTTTTGTAATTCTTATGAGAATAAATGATCTTAAACCGCAAATGTACGGAACAGCTGATTTTTTTTTGGCGATTTCAGGTTTAGTCTCATAGTAAAAGTTGTTCATAATTATCGGGATAGCCTCAGAAGTGTTGCAGAAATAAAATCCAGTAATATCTCCACAGCACTTTAATCACCAAATTTACCTTTTTTACAACGGTTGCGCGATGTCTGTCTATGCCAAAAAGACTGTCAGTTATGACATTCACTTCCATTACGAATACACTATCTTATATTAATATAATGGCTTTTATCAAACGATTATTCATCTAAAATTAGCTGATAATTAATAATACATTTAATTATTATCATTTAGATTCACAATGTAATATATTTCACTATAGATTCAAAATGTTTAAACTTCAACATCTGCCTAGGTACCTGTTGCTACTTCATACAGTCAATACAACATCTTAATAATTAGGCTTACAGCTCGGCCTTCCTGTGAAAGCGAGTCCCTTCGCGAAAAAGAACGACGATTGGCAATGAAATAATTATTGTCATGGTCATAGAACCCAAACCAAACAGAGCCTATGGCTTAAAAGCGCCACAGATACTAAAACATTAATAATGTATTATATTCTGACATAAACATCTACGTGGATATGACATTTAGACACGAAACAAACACAAATGCTGATCGAAGCATAATTTACATGATACACGAATCTAATATAATCGAAATAATCTTATATAATCATAGTACATGAAATTTAATAGGAAACACTTTAACGAACAAGAACATTTATATTTTTACTCATTATCTGAACCACTTTCTTCACAACTACTTTCCAAGTTTCTACTAAAATTTAACCAGGGCATTTTGTCGACTGCTACGACGGCTTCGTAACGACGATTATTTTTGCGCGATAAGGGAGTGTCTTCGATGACATATCTATCGTTGGGAAGTACTTTTATTACCCGGTACGGACCCTGATATTTGACAACCAGTTTTTGTGATTGTCCATCGTTAGGAACCTGTCGCTCTACACGTAGTTACTAAGTCTCCTACTGAATAATTTCTCGCTGATTTCCTATGACGGTTAAACCTTTCCCTATCCTTAATCTGGGTCTCATTTATTTTCTTTCCAGCTACGTCCCTTACTTCTGCTAATTTCTCCGCCGATGTTACGGTTACGGTGTCGTCTAAAACCTCACTCAATATGCTTTCACTCCTACACTTAATGTTGAATCCGAAAAGTAACTCTGATGGAGTCTTTTGCGTCGTCTTATGAGTCGTAGTATTTAAACCTAATTGTATATCGAGAATTTGTTCATCCCAAGACTTTTCGTCTTTACCGTGGGCCGAAGTAGAAAGGGCGTCTAATATGGTCCTGTTGAACCTTTCAACTTGACCATTCGCCCTGGGAGTTGCCACGGCATTCATAATATGCTTAATGCCGTATAGCATTACAAACTCCTTAAAAACCCCGCTAGTGAAGCTGGTGCCCCTGTCGGTGATAAGGCGTGTTGGGACACCAAAGTAGCTGATATGGTCTTTGAGTACTTTTATCGTGGTCGCCGATTTGGTGTCTCTAACCGGCTTTACGATAACATATTTTGTAAAGCCGTCGACCAAAACGAGTAAATAACAATTGCCCTTTTTACTCCTTATAAATGGACCCAAGTGGTCAGCATGAACGGTACGCTTGGCCTTTCTATAGGGTGCCTTCACGCTTACCACCAGGAGTTTTGTGGTGTGAGCATTCGAGGCAGGATAAAACGTATTTCTTTACGAATTTGCGCATTTTGGCAAACCAGTAATTTTTACGGATCCGCTGTAAGGTTTTATCATAACCGCAATGACCGACGTCATCGTGATTCATTTTTAAAATCTGCCAACGAACGCCTTTCGGTACCAGCCATTTTATTTCTAGACTATTCTGTAGACCCTATTGTTTTTTAATTTGTAGTTCTTGTGAATATCCATCACTTGCTCTGAACCAGGATCCGATAACGTCTCTTTTATCTTCCTGACTTCTTCGTCAGCAGACTGTACAGTAGCGATCCAGTCTTGCTCGCAAGTTTCGATGGTTAGGACATCAAAACAGGTCGGCGGTTCTGATTCGCTTCCATCGACTGGATTGCGACTCAGCGCGTCGACGTGAGACATGCGCAATTCCGAACGGTATTCGATGGTGCAGTCATATTCTTGTAACTGTATCCACCACCGGGGTATTCGTGGGATCAAATCGCGTTTGATTAACGTTGCCCGTAACGCGTTGCAGTCGGTGAGTATTTTAAAGGGAATTCCGATGAGATAGACGCGAAAACGATTGAGTGACGCAATTACCGCCAATGTCTCTAGATCGTACGAGTGAAGTTTTTGTTCATCTACGTTAGTTTTTCGACTAAAGTACGATACTGGCTGGAACACACCGTTTGAGTTAGCCTGTAATAAGATACCAGCTAGTCCGACTTTGCTAGCGTCAGTATGTAATTGGGTTTCCGCACTATGATTGTAGAGCGCAAGAATGGGTCTATCAACGAGAAAAGCTTTGATTTTATTAAATGCAAATTCCTGATCTTTGTCCCATGCCCATTTAATATCCTTTTTTAATAAATCGGTTAGTGGGGCCGCTAATATGGCATAATTCATAATAAATCGCCTAAAATATCCCGACAGCCCAAGGAATTGTCTCAATTCATGTTGATTCCTGGGTGTCGAAAATTTAGATACCGCCTCAGTTTTTCTTTGGCCGGGTCGTATACCTTCAGAACTAACCTCATAACCGAGAAAGTCTATTTTTTTCAAGAAAAAAGTGGCATTTGTTTAATTTTAGTGTTAGACCACCCTTTTGAAGAAGTATTAAAACTTCTTCCAACCGTTGTAGCCCTTCGGTAACCATGTAGACTATTGCGTATTTGATCTTAGCCTCGAGAAGTATTTTATTGATAGTCCGCTGGAAAACTGACGGCGCATTTACCAGACCAAATGGCATCCGATTATATTCATATTGGCCTTCTGGTGTTACAAAAGCGGTTTTGTGCCGCGACTCTTCAGCGATTGGTATCTGGTAATACCCAGAGGCTAAATCGAGTGCCGTAAAAACTTTGTTACCTGACAGCTGATCTAATTGATCCTCAATCCGAGGGAGAGGGTAATGTTCCTTTTTAGTTTTGCGGTTCAAGGCACGGTAGTCAACGCACAAACGTTTATCTCCCGTTTTCTTTTGTACGAGGACAATAGGGCTCGCGTAAGATGAGGTAGATTCTCTAACAATACCGTGGTCGATCATTTCCTGCAGCATATTTCTTACCAAAACGCGGTCCGCGTAAGACATACGATACGGCCTATAAACAACCGGTTCTGAATCCTCAAGCTCAATCACCATCTCTGTCAGATCTGTGTACCCCAAATCGTCAAGTCCCTTTGAAAAGCAGTTACTATATTTATTAATTAATTGTTTTAAATTGAATTTATCTTCTTCACTTAGAGCATCGTTACAGTTCAAAACGTCATTGTTTTGGGATTCACAGATTGTGACATTGCACGTGTTTAAGATATTTTCCAAATTTTCTACACCCTTATATTGTACTCGTGTCAAAAGGGTTCCTTTCTCAAGTGTGATTAAACTGGGTGATGCATTGTGAATCAATAGCGCGCTACGCCCATCCTTTACCTCGTATTCTCCAGGGAGGAGGTAGTATTCCTTCCCTTCTGGACCCCGCAAGGAACCATTAACATAAACTCGTGCATTTACGCTAGGATCAGTAGAAACTTGCACAGCGCGTAAAGTATTCGATGGGATTTCAGCATCGTCGCTAGTTGCAAGACGTATTTTAACGCTCGGAATTTTGTTAAATATCACAGCGGTAGGGGTTTTTGTAATAACGATATCTGGTTTCTCGGTAAAGGAATGTCCTAATAGAACTGACTGCTTGATTACGAAATCGTTTACTACATATAAATTTATCGTCTCCTTTATGCCTTGAACTTCGACGGAAACAATTGTCATACCTACTGGAGAGATCAGGTTAGCGCCTATACCCCTAAGAATAGGTAAATCTTCTGGTACTACAATGTCTAAGTTGAGTTCCCTAGCTTTTGTTAGCTTTATAAGGGAACATTGACTCCCTAAATCTAGATGACAATCTAAATTATGGTTATTGACTTTGATCTCAAGCATGTACTTAGCAGTCAAGTCTTCAGACAAACATAATTGGGACACTTGTTTTTCGGTTTTTTTATTGTTCAGACTAGTTTCCTTTTCGCAATCCTTATTCAAGCGTTTGTTTTTAAAGCAGTGAATTGACAAATGACCTGATTTATCGCAAGTGACGCACTTAGCTGGGGGTTTATCACAACGGAAACTTGGATGACCAATTTGATCGCAATTGTAGCACGTCATTTTCAAACCCGCTGGTTTTGATAAAAGAGTTGTACCCTTACGTTCCTTTCGGGATTTAAAATTAGAATCAGGATTTTCCCGACCATGCCCTATTTTCACTGTTCTGAAATATTTCAGCACTTGCTCTGGCTCAGAGAATTGTGCAGCCTGCGCACCTATTTTAACAGCCCTATCTTCAACGCCGTATAGCAAGCAATCGACAGCCTGACGCCCATAGGTCTTACATCCATTTAGCAAATTAATTTTGGCATAATAGTAATGTTCAAGTGACTCTCCATATTTAACCCTTTTGCCCAGCATTTCAGTCAAGAGTTCAGCATAGTCTTCACGAACAGGAAAAGATTCAAGCAACTTCTTTTTCCACTCACTCCACGTATACAACATTGTCGGCAAACTTTGATACCAAGTCTTCGCTACCCCTGTCAACTTTGGCAGGGCGTAGTGAATTATCTCTCTATCTTCCCAGCCATAAATTTCTGAACATTCTTCTACCTTTGTCAACCAAGTCAAAATAGTTTGCTCCTTTGTCATAGGGTCAAACTCGGGAACAATATTAGTATTAAAAGGCAACTTCGACTTATCTGAACTCTTAACTGATTGCAAAATTGACAAAAATTTATCTAAAATACCCTCAGTGGAGTCTACACACCTAGGTTTCTTAGAAGTTGTTACAAATTAAAATTTGTTGCCTCTGATGGCAACCTATGCAGGTGGTTTGGTGTTGGAAATAAAGGAAACAACCAAACTATCTCAAAAACTGGCTGTCACAATTTACAATCTCGAGCAATATGTAACTATTATGTATAATAAATGTCATTACAAAATTAGCAGTCTTATAGAGTAAGTTTGTATTTTAATTCCAGGCTTTTATTTCCAAAAACAATCGTCCTGGAGTTATATTTTGGGACACCGGTAAAATATAATTGTAAAATGTAAATAACAGTAAAAATTGTAAAAGTTGTAAAAAGTGTATAAGTAAATAACAGTGTATATAACAATACAAACATAAAAACATGAACACAAAAAAACAAAGGATTCCGCGCGACGGTTTTTTTTTTTTTTTCTTAAAATTAGAATAACTGGAAGGTTATAGAAACAGCAGTCTGGGTTGTAAGGTACAGCAATTGACGTAACCTCTATCTCCAACTAATACACACGTTGGTCGCCACTGTTACAAATTAAAATTTGTTGCCTCTGATGGCAACCTATGCAGGTGGTTTGGTGTTGGAAATAAAGGAAACAACCAAACTATCTCAAACACTTTATAATTTTAAAAGATAAAATTTATGTTAATAAAATAAAGACTAGACAATTTACTTAAGATAACACTATTGATTCCAGCCAGCTTAAATTTCAGCAGATAGAGCTATGGGCGTGGGGAGTTGAAGATAAACCCAGTACTGTTCCGTTTAACTAAGTTAATTTAAATAAAATAATATTGATCTCAAAATTAAGATTTTAAATAAGTAACCTTCCAGTTATTAATAATATTAAAATAGTAAATGGGCGCCAGGGACAATAAAGGTCCCGGATCCTGGAGCAGACGAAGGTGTCCAATATTCTTCCGGAGGAACAAATAATGTCGAACCCAAGATCCTCAATTAAATTAGGTTGAAGACCGGTTTCAAGTAAAGAAAACCGGACTAAGGTAACTAACCGGTTCTTATAGAAACCGGAATAAATTAGTTAATAAATTCTTAGGAATAAAAAAAAACCGTCCCGCCTGCGCTATCGCAAGACGGACTCAGCCAGCCGCACAGTCGTCTCCGCAGGAGGCTTCAAGCGTGCTCGAGGAACGGGTCTCGCGTCCAGGCCCCAGACGTTCCGCTAGATCCTGGCGGCGAGACGAATCACTCGAGGTGCCTCTCGGTTGAATTAGGGAGAAAGCACTTGACTGCAAGTTCCTTGGCCGGCTGTAATGTAGTCTGCGTATGCGCAAATTGGAATCCTGTAATTAATATTCAGGGATCACGACAATATCCTTTTAACAACCAGGGGAGGCTCACAGACCACTTCCAAACACTATTACCACAAAATCCTTACCTTTTAAAACAAGATACAAGCTAAGTGTTTTCACTCCTGCGTGTCAAGGGCGAAAGGGACGCTAACATGATTCCTTATTATTGTCATCGATTGCAGACCGGAACTCGACGGAGCATTTCGAAAACCTCCCGTAATGCAGGTAAAATGATTATAAGATCACGGAAGATAAACATTACACCATGATACTTTAATTCTAGAAAATCACTAATAGCTACACAACGTGACGTTCAAACGCTGAAACTATAAGAATCTTCATGATCCAGACCAACAAACAAATTATTTGTAATATCTAATTCTAAATCTAGTTTAATTTGGGGTAATTATCTTGGAATAGCTAATCGGGAATTTTCTAATCTAACACCTGGCCACATTATGTCAAAGACTATGCACAGATTAAAATCGGAATCCTAGACAAAGAAGTTTCTAGAAATAAGTCCCTAATGAAAAAATTACTTTCATTTCCGTTTACGGTTATTTAGTTTATTATTAATTTTTACTGAAAGCTGAAAATAATGAAGTATTGCTCCATACGATATTATTTCGATGGTTATAAATCAATATGTTAAAATATCGATTAGACTACAACTCTTAATCGGCGACCACCAGATGTCGCTCTAACTGTCAGAAACTGACGTTCGACTGAATGACATTTGAAGTGTAAATAAACAATATTTCTTCTAATTTATTATGAAACCTATTTAATATGTTTTAGAATAGTAATTTATTGTGATTAAGTGATAACTAAAAAGTCCAGTGACGAAATACAGTTGAAGGAATGAGTTCTTCTAGCAAGTGCAGTACAAAGTCAAACTACAATGAAATATATTACTCGGTAACCTCAAAATGTTCTACAATATGTTTTCAGGTAAATGCTACTTTACTTATTAGTAACGCAGCTGTATAGGTACAAAAAAACAACGTAACAGTACCTCCCCAACCACCAGAGATTTGACCCTCTGGGGCAAATCTCGAAGCTGGCCCTCCAGCGTCAAAACAGACTCCAAAGGATTAAGTACGCTTACAAAAATCTACAACGTTCATGCCTGAAAACAGGAACAAAGAAAGAAAAGCAAAAAAAAAATATGGAAGCTGGTGTACGATTTCTATTATTATAAATAAATGATACTATAAAGGTAGTTAAGGTATATACATAAACAATACAGAATTCTTGTTACACTTCAAATATAGAGTAACAGACCGCTCTATTTAGGCGACATTGCAGTAGGCTTTGTTTGTCGGGTCTGCAATTCCGCCCGTGTTTTATGGCTTATTTTTAATTATCCATGTAACCTGTGTAATATATACTATTTCTCTTGGAACGAGTCTAATCCATTTACGAACATGTAAAAGACAAGCTCCAAAGAGAGTATAAATGTGTAAATAACTAATATCTTAGTCTGACCTACTATATTTATATAGGAGAGACCACCCTACTCCATCGTACACCACCTTTCACATCCTAAATGAGTAGACAGCCGATAATAATGCTGATCTAGAAAAAAAAATTCACTAAAAGAAATTAAAAACTACAAACTAGTGAAAATTGGCTAACCGTCTACAATAAAAGGAATGTGACGGTTATTCAGCCCCTAAAAAAAAATACCATCTTAAACGAATTCCATCAATGCAGCCTACACGCCCGCCATTATGGCCTCCAATCTCAGGACTATCATTATGCTGCCTTACCAGCAATCCGGAGGTTTATACACCCCACAGGGGTGTCAATCCTGCAACAACCACAGACTACCAACAACTTTTAAACCATCGCCTTCCCTTAACCTAAATATAGTTCACAAATGTGAACACAGTTAGAACCTGTGTATCACTACGAACCGCAAAAACAGTGTTAAATATATTTAATCACTGTATTCTAGCACCGTGCATATACAGCAACTAAGGCTAAAATAAAAACCAGCAACCACAAGGCATATACAGCCCTCAAAGGTCACTGCGACCAACAACCACTATTCCAGCACAGTGCACATACAGTCACCAATGCTGAAATAAAAACCAGCAACCTCAAGGCATATACAGCCCTCAAAGGTCACTGCGACCAACAACCACTATTCCAGCACAGTGCACATACAGTCACCAATGCTGAAATAAAAACCAGCAACCTCAAGGCATATACAGCCCTCTAAGGTCACTGCGACCAACAACCACTATAAGCGAATTTAAATTTTAGTTTAAATTCAAGTAAAATATTGTAAAAAAAAAATATTCCTCGTCACATGGTGACCCTAAATCCTTGATATGCCATGTGCCAAGGTTTAATTTTGTTTTAAACTGGAGGGGTACCTATCAAGTACTTTATATACAAGCTCGTCTTTGCGAAGTAAATTAAATGAAATGGGTCGTTCCATTGTGTGAAATTAAAAAAAAAAAAAATGAAGTAAAAACTGGCTGTCACAATTTACAATCTCGAGCAATATGTAACTATTATGTATAATAAATGTCATTACAAAATTAGCAGTCTTATAGAGTAAGTTTGTATTTTAATTCCAGGCTTTTATTTCCAAAAACAATCGTCCTGGAGTTATATTTTGGGACACCGGTAAAATATAATTGTAAAATGTAAATAACAGTAAAAATTGTAAAAGTTGTAAAAAGTGTATAAGTAAATAACAGTGTATATAACAATACAAACATAAAAACATGAACACAAAAAAACAAAGGATTCCGCGCGACGGTTTTTTTTTTTTTCTTAAAATTAGAATAACTGGAAGGTTATAGAAACAGCAGTCTGGGTTGTAAGGTACAGCAATTGACGTAACCTCTATCTCCAACTAATACACACGTTGGTCGCCACTGTTACAAATTAAAATTTGTTGCCTCTGATGGCAACCTATGCAGGTGGTTTGGTGTTGGAAATAAAGGAAACAACCAAACTATCTCAAACACTTTATAATTTTAAAAGATAAAATTTATGTTAATAAAATAAAGACTAGACAATTTACTTAAGATAACACTATTGATTCCAGCCAGCTTAAATTTCAGCAGATAGAGCTATGGGCGTGGGGAGTTGAAGATAAACCCAGTACTGTTCCGTTTAACTAAGTTAATTTAAATAAAATAATATTGATCTCAAAATTAAGATTTTAAATAAGTAACCTTCCAGTTATTAATAATATTAAAATAGTAAATGGGCGCCAGGGACAATAAAGGTCCCGGATCCTGGAGCAGACGAAGGTGTCCAATATTCTTCCGGAGGAACAAATAATGTCGAACCCAAGATCCTCAATTAAATTAGGTTGAAGACCGGTTTCAAGTAAAGAAAACCGGACTAAGGTAACTAACCGGTTCTTATAGAAACCGGAATAAATTAGTTAATAAATTCTTAGGAATAAAAAAAAACCGTCCCGCCTGCGCTATCGCAAGACGGACTCAGCCAGCCGCACAGTCGTCTCCGCAGGAGGCTTCAAGCGTGCTCGAGGAACGGGTCTCGCGTCCAGGCCCCAGACGTTCCGCTAGATCCTGGCGGCGAGACGAATCACTCGAGGTGCCTCTCGGTTGAATTAGGGAGAAAGCACTTGACTGCAAGTTCCTTGGCCGGCTGTAATGTAGTCTGCGTATGCGCAAATTGGAATCCTGTAATTAATATTCAGGGATCACGACAATATCCTTTTAACAACCAGGGGAGGCTCACAGACCACTTCCAAACACTATTACCACAAAATCCTTACCTTTTAAAACAAGATACAAGCTAAGTGTTTTCACTCCTGCGTGTCAAGGGCGAAAGGGACGCTAACATGATTCCTTATTATTGTCATCGATTGCAGACCGGAACTCGACGGAGCATTTCGAAAACCTCCCGTAATGCAGGTAAAATGATTATAAGATCACGGAAGATAAACATTACACCATGATACTTTAATTCTAGAAAATCACTAATAGCTACACAACGTGACGTTCAAACGCTGAAACTATAAGAATCTTCATGATCCAGACCAACAAACAAATTATTTGTAATATCTAATTCTAAATCTAGTTTAATTTGGGGTAATTATCTTGGAATAGCTAATCGGGAATTTTCTAATCTAACACCTGGCCACATTATGTCAAAGACTATGCACAGATTAAAATCGGAATCCTAGACAAAGAAGTTTCTAGAAATAAGTCCCTAATGAAAAAAATTACTTTCATTTCCGTTTACGGTTATTTAGTTTATTATTAATTTTTACTGAAAGCTGAAAATAATGAAGTATTGCTCCATACGATATTATTTCGATGGTTATAAATCAATATGTTAAAATATCGATTAGACTACAACTCTTAATCGGCGACCACCAGATGTCGCTCTAACTGTCAGAAACTGACGTTCGACTGAATGACATTTGAAGTGTAAATAAACAATATTTCTTCTAATTTATTATGAAACCTATTTAATATGTTTTAGAATAGTAATTTATTGTGATTAAGTGATAACTAAAAAGTCCAGTGACGAAATACAGTTGAAGGAATGAGTTCTTCTAGCAAGTGCAGTACAAAGTCAAACTACAATGAAATATATTACTCGGTAACCTCAAAATGTTCTACAATATGTTTTCAGGTAAATGCTACTTTACTTATTAGTAACGCAGCTGTATAGGTACAAAAAAACAACGTAACAAAGTAGATGACATTTGTTGCTCATCCTCGTCTCCTTGCTCAAGATGATGGCTCCTCTTCCGGTCACGTCTGGAACCCGACCTTGAATACTTATCGTCCTCCGGTCTCCTACCTCGTCGACTCGTACTTCTCTCTCTGGTACCCTCGCGGCTATAGGATCCAGTGCTCGACGAACGACTACGCCTTGACCTCGAAGGCGTACGAAGAAATCTTTCCTTAACCCTTTGTGGACGAAGCACCCTTCGTCCTTGACGCTCTCCGTCAATGTTGTCATAATTATTATCAACCTCAGTATCACGCACCCGTGATACCCCTGGTTGTTCCGAATGTGTACTCCTTTTTTTTTTTTTTTTTTTTTTTTTTTTTACGTGGAGAAATGCTCATGCATTCTGCACTACCACGGGGAGGTAGTGCAGTTATGTGGGACTCTAACCCACTAAAACTCCACGGTGTCCTCCTCTGCCGCTTACGGCGGGAACACGGCACGCGTTAGCACTCATCCGTGAACCCGCCGCGGCTGTCCGTTACCGGACCCTCCTCTGGGGAGTATTCCCCATCACCGGCGCACCAGAACACACAGCACGCCGTGACCACCCCAGGGACCCAACCAGCACATGGGCGCCAGACGACCCCGTGTCTGGGCACCCTTGGTCCCCCTGCGACGGGTCAGGTCATTGGCCCCGCCGCCTGCCAATTTTCGGCCGCAGAGGATAGGGCGAGCGGCCAGCGACATACCGACACTCCTCCTCCCCTGCGGCCCCACCGCGTCCGCCATCGAACGGTGGCGACCCCGTCAAGGCCGCGGAAGGTAGGGAGAGCGGCTCACCGCAATACCGGCACTCCTCTCCCGCCGCGGCCTCCAACCCTCAGCCGCGATGCCTCCAATACGACATCGCGGCCCGCCTCAGTTGCGATGTCACCGAAGCGGCACCGCAACCTACTCGTTGGCCGCTACGTCGTCGGCTTACAGGCAAAAGCCCTGACGAGCGGCCCCTCCTCGGGTTACTCTTCGCTTCACCGTGGGTGTCCAAGCCACGGCTACTGAGCCCCCCCGCCTCGACAATGCGGGAACCCACCGGGGGGGGAATGTGTACTCCTAGCCTGACCCTCATACATGGGTACTCTTGGCCAAGTTGCGCGGCTAGACTCACGCCTCAAGTCTACCGCTTTCCGACCCTGACCCTCAAACCTGGGTACTCCTGGGTCCGAACTAAGAGTCTTATAATCTCGGGTTTGACTCTTCTCTCTCTATATTGAGCACTGAAACTGACAGACGACAGCTTACTAAACCATTTTTTAACATCATTAGCATAGATTAAGTTTATGCAGCTATAATTGTTTAATAGTTGTTTAATATATTCGGTAATAGTAACTTAATCACTCCTGATTAAGCTCGATCTTTATCACATAGTACTGCTACTACCACAGTAGCACACCACACAATGTTCGAGTCGAAACACGCAATCTTCTCTTCGATTGCAAGACTCGACCCCAATACCCTTGCCAATCGCGGGAAACGATAAATAATGGTTCCAAAATATTTGTGTTAGTATTTGATTTACATACTTTTTTAAAGACAACAGTTATATGAAAATTTTTCACGTTATAAAAAATCGAATCAAACAATTCAGTTGTTGGTACAAATAAACGTACTTACGTTTTTCTCGTAGGCGTAAGTCGAAAAGAGCTTTCGTTTATCCCACTTCTGAAGCTATCGGGATAGCCTCAGAAGTGTTGCAGAAATAAAATCCAGTAATATCTCCACAGCACTTTAATCACCAAATTTACCTTTTTTACAACGGTTGCGCGATGTCTGTCTATGCCAAAAAGACTGTCAGTTATGACATTCACTTCCATTACGAATACACTATCTTATATTAATATAATGGCTTTTATCAAACGATTATTCATCTAAAATTAGCTGATAATTAATAATACATTTAATTATTATCATTTAGATTCACAATGTAATATATTTCACTATAGATTCAAAATGTTTAAACTTCAACATCTGCCTAGGTACCTGTTGCTACTTCATACAGTCAATACAACATCTTAATAATTAGGCTTACATAATGATGAGTACAATGACCTCTTAAGAGGTTGTTAATGTTTTACCAAGAACCCTGTATAAACTTCAGAAGTGCAAGTCTATTTACTAAGAGTGCCCATAGTTTTAAAATTAGGGCAGCTAAATGGCACAAGATGAAGCGATGAATTCTGATGGACAAAGTTTCTAGGGTTCGTCTTTTCATAAGTCGTTATTCTAAGTTCTCGCATGGTGGAATGCCAGAAACTGCTACATTCACAAAACCTATTTGAAGTTTTCATTAAGTACTTTGCTTGTAACATAATTATGAACAGCCTATTTCAGCCACTGCAGGACTTCTCAGACAGAGAAAGTACGAGTATTTATCACCACGCTTGCTCAAGACGGGTTGGCGATTGCAGACTTATATTAATTACTAAATGCTTGGAGTTTCCCTACGTGATCGAATCAGGAATGAGGAGATCCGCAGGAGAACCAAGGTAACCGACATAGCCCGAAGAATTGCCAAACTTAAGTGGCAGTGAGCAGGGCACATTGCTCGCAGAACAGAGGGCCGATGGGGCCGAAAGGTTCTGGAGTGGCGACCGCGTACCGGAAGACGTAGCGTTGGAAGGCCTCCCACAAGGTGGACCGATGACCTTGTGAAGGCCGCAGGAACCCGTTGGATGCGGGAAGCACAGGACCGGTTGAAGTGGCGGTGCTTGGGGGAGGCCTATGTCCAGCAGTGGACGTCTTTCGGCTGAAATGATGATGATGATTAATTACTAGCTGCGCCCCGCGGTTTCACCCGCATAAGTTTTGATCCCGTGGGAATATCGGGATAAAAAGTAACCTATATGTTAATCCAGGGTTGTTGTACCTCCATACAAAATTTTATCAAAATTGGTCCAGCCGTTTGAGCGTGAAGAAGTAACAAACATATAAACACACACACTCACAAACTTTCGCCTTTATAATATTAGTGTGATAAGTCTGCAGGACTTATTATGTAACACACTATCAATCAAAATCTGAATCATTTTGAAGGCTATTGCTAATCCATTGCTTCATATGTTCTAAAAGTTCGACTGCTCAACATAGTAAATAATGCAATGTATGTTGTTGAATTGTCAAACAGAAAGCCGTGCCTACTGTCAGCGTGTTACGCATTTTACCCCGCTGGTTTCCTCACGATGTTTTCCTTCACTGACGTTAATAATGTTTGTAACATAAATCCTTGGGAATAAAGAATTGTCACCTCCATTCGTAACAATTTGCAAGTGATCGAAAACTAGTTTCAACTCGTTTGACATGTGTCGAGTAGGTAAATGGTGGAAATAATGGAAAATATATCGAGCTTTGAGAAATAAACGAACTCGTAATGGAATGTCAGAATATAATATAGTTGGGTACAGTCGACCAAAGACGATAGGTGACATACCTAACTTAATATTAAAAGGAAGAAAAATAAGAAAGTAGGTAGGTACAATTATTTATTTGCATTTTGAAAGACGGACATCAGCTCAAAAGTAACATAGGTTACTGTTTCATTAATATACAGTCAGGGAATTTAATTGTTTAGCAAATTACGCCAATTTGCCGTCATAAAAGCCATTTCATACAACTGTCAAAATGACAGTTGAGATTTGAAGTTTCAGTCAATTTATGATGGAAGCCCATTTGGTTACCTATTTTTAATTATACGTATTTAATAGTGAAAAGTGTTTCCTTCCATTTTGTAGCGAAAATAGATGGAAGGAAACACTTTTCGCTATTAAATACGTATAATTAAAAATGAGGTTGGATATCAACTCCAAGAAGGATTGATGACAAAAAAAAATAATGCAGGATTTATTAAGAGCGTTTACGCCGTACGGCATTTCATACAAACTTTCAAGCCCTTATTTTTCGAAATGAGTGAACCGATTTTAATGAAACTTCATACGCATAAGCAGGATACAAAGGTCTAAAAAGTTAGTAGAGAACATTTTCGAAAAATTGTGTTACAGCCAAATTATACCGATTTTAACTTTTCTATAGAAACAGAGATTTCTAGTTATCTTTTTTTAAATAAGAGATTTCGAAAAAGTTCTCTTGTTGACTCACAGAGTCACTATCAGTTTCGTTGAACTTAGGAATTTGCTTTAGATAAGAATGGTGCTATATAAGAGCGAACAGTTGCAGTCATGAAATCAGTCTATGGTCGTTTGACCACAGTGAATTGTATACCGATACTTCGTTTGTGGTACTTCAGCGCATCAATAATCATGGAGGTAAGTGTTTATTCTATTGACAAACTTACTTGTATATCTTTTGTTATTTCCTAACGTGTGTGTGTGTAATCACAATGTAAACAAATTGATATTAACATGATATCTCTGTTGTTGCAGAGATCATTCAGCTTCGCAGACGATAATGAAAATACCTATAAACAGTATTACTACTCACCGCTCTCCCCTCAACATGAAGAAGAGGGCGATGATATCGTCATTAATAACACATGCGATGGTGGAAAAAGGAAATCGCAACCGATTGATAATTTTTTTGAAGTGGTGCCAAAAATAAAAAAGAAGAAACCGTTATCGTCAACCGTGGCACGAGCCGCTAGAGATGGTGTATCATACATTTCTACTAATTCTGACGACGGAGCCCAAGCGACGCATCTCATAAAAATTGAAATGTACGATATGAAGAAGCTATGTAAGATTCCAACTACCGATCATTGGAAGCACGCTACCACGAGGATTAAATATTATGTAAAGAATAATAAGGATAGCATCTACGACAACACAAACGGCCTCGTATACAATATTACAAAGACAATAGCAGAAAGTGAAAACGTTAAAAAATACTTTTTTAACAATGATAGCCATTAGCTGATTAGTGAATGTGATTCTGTTTACTTAAATTACTTCTGTGTACTCATTAGATTCTATCTGTCTTTCTAATCCTTTGCTAGACTATAAATATTGAACATTATTTGAAATTGGATATCAGTTGGTCTACCGACACTTAACTGTTACGTACTGTGCTCCCTACTTTCTTCTCTGCAAAGATGGAAAACTTCAGTGAAGTGTGCACCAGTGCTTTCTTTTCCGCATCCATGGAAGTGAATGTGGAGCTATTCGACAGTGAATTCGATCAGGAGATGTCAAAAGTTTGTGATGAAATGGAGAAGCGTGAACTGTTCGATTCATCATATGATGATGAGTTGTATAATCACTGTGCAATGGTTGAAACAACGTTGATGTAAGTATTAAAAGTACAAACTCAATAAGAAATATTATTGTAGTACTGTTTTATTTTAAGATTTATCTAATAATTTTCTTGCTTTTTGTTACAGTCAACCACAAGTTGGAAGAGGTAACAAACGAAGTATCACAACTGACGAAAATATGGGTACCAAGAAAACAAAATTTGATGAAGGAGCTTCTACATCATCGATTGAAACCAATAACGTGGACAACAATAAGGTGGAATGTGACACATGTCATGTTTTTATTAATAAAAGGTATCTAAATAACCATTTAAAAAGCAATTCTCATAAAAATAATCTTTTAAAATCACATAATTCATTAACAAATGTAACAGTTGTTGAAACCGCTTTTGGTAACCGAATTTTAACATATAGAATTAATAGTAAAACAACTCAATCGATGCAATATTTTGAAACACCGGAATCGTTTTTAAATTCATTAAAAACTGATATCTTATTTTTGATAAATGAATGTATTCAACAACATACAATTTTTAAAATAAACTTCATATTGCATGCTGATTTCATACAACAAACTAAAGACATTAAGAATACATTTGATTTTCAAACGTTTAATTACATAATTTGTCAGGGTGACGACTTAAATATTTTTTATTCATCATTAATAGACACTGTAGTTGGTAAAATTTGTCAATTTGAAAAAAAAGATAGTGGTTGGAGTCTTAATCAAATTAAATACATAGACATGAATGTTAACAAATTCAACCCCCTACGTGGTAGTTCATATATCGATCTTCCTCAAGATATTAAATCAAAAAAAGCTGTAATCAATGTTAAAAATAATGATAATATGTGCTTCAAATGGGCATTACTCTCTGGTTTATATCCTGTATGTAAAAGTGTAGATCGGGTAACATCTTACACAATTCATGGAAATAAACTTAAATTTACTGGTATTTCTTTTCCGGTTAAAATTGCAGATATATCAAAAGTAGAGAAATTAAACAATATTAGTATAAATGTTTTTGGCTTAGAGTATAATAAAGAAAAAAAGTGTAATTCTGTTGTAGGTCCTTTATACTTAACAAAATGTCGTACCCCTAATCATATCAACCTACTATATATATCAAATGGTACTAACAATCATTACTGTTTTATTAAAAACTTATCGCGATTAGTTAGTTCACAAATATCAAGTCAACATCGTGCAGTTTATAATATGCGATTCATGTTTAATTCATTTCCCATCAGAGGAAAGACTTAATAACCATCAACAATATGATTGCGCTCACATTTGTACGGAATTACCCAAAGGTGAAAATTCCAAAAAGGATTGGTTTGGTAACGCAACATCAAATAATAAATTAAAATTTGATAAATTCACAAAAAAGTTGGAAATGCCCTTTGTGGTTTATGCAGACTTTGAGGCATTTTTGAATCCGATAGAATCATGTAGTAACGATCCCTCCAAGCCTAGTACAATGAATATTCAAAAACATGAAGTGTATAGTTTCGGATATTACATTAAATGTTCATATGATAACAGATTATCAAAATATGAGACGTATAGTGGACCAAACTGTGCACAAGTGTTTATGAATCGCCTTTGTGAAGATGTGAAAACAATAGTTAAAAAAAATAGCTTCCAAAAATGCCCCGTTCCATTATCAGATGAAGATAAAATTAAATTTTCAAATTCAAACATATGTCATATTTGTGAAACTGAGTTAAATAAAGATCCTTTTTACGATTTTGATTGGCACACTGGTAGTTTAAGGGGTGTTGCACATCAAGTGTGTAGTTCTAAGTTCAGAACCCCTCGTCATGTTCCAATATTTTTACATAACCTCAGTCACTACGATGCTCATTTTATTGTCCATGCATTAAACCTCGATGATGGCAAAATTGAAGTTATTCCACAAAATAAAGAACGATACATATCATTTTCAAAACAGTTAACAATAAATAATCAACCAGTAACTTTAAGATTCGTAGATTCATTGAAATTTTTATCGTGTAGTTTAGATCAACTAGCTAAAAATCTTAATGATGATCAGTTTACAGAACTAAAAAGAAACTATCCTAATAATGAAGATTTTTTACGTTTAAGACGGAAAGGTATTTATCCTTATGAATTTATGCGTAATAGTGATTGCTTGAAACATCCATCACTTCCTGATCAACACCAGTT
The DNA here is from genome assembly GCA_916614155.1 of Mesoligia furuncula. Classification (NCBI taxonomy): domain Eukaryota; kingdom Metazoa; phylum Arthropoda; class Insecta; order Lepidoptera; family Noctuidae; genus Mesoligia; species Mesoligia furuncula. The sequence goes on along the minus strand of OU744793.1, from coordinate 5,187,510 downwards.
TTATAGTTCACTCACAGATTCGAATATTTCAAATGATGATTATAATCATGCAAAAGATATTTGGCAACATTTTAAGTGTAGTAGTATGTCTGATTATTCCAATTTGTATTTAAAAACTGATGTTTTACTTTTGACCGATGTATTCGAAAACTTTAGGAAGCTTTGTATTAAAACTTATGGATTAGATCCTGCCCATTACTATACTGCTCCAGGTTTAAGTTGGGACGCAATGTTAAAATTTACGAAAATAGAATTAGAATTGTTAACGGACTATGACAAAATTGCTTTTTTTAAAGCTGGTATTAGAGGGGGTGTATCTCAGTGTAGCAATCGTTTTGCTAGAGCAAATAACAAATTCATGGAGGATTATGATAGTGAAAAACCTAATTCATATCTAACATATTTTGATGCGAATAATTTGTATGGTTGGGCAATGTCCCAATCCCTTCCTGTTGGTGGTTTCGAATGGGTTAATTGTAATACGGATTATAATGTGTCGGATACGTCTGATTTTGGTTATGTTTTAGAAGTTGATTTGGAATATCCTGATGAACTTCATGATTTACATTCTGACTTTCCGTTATGTCCTGAAAACATATGTGTGGGTAATACTAAAGAAACTAAATTAGTTCCTAATTTAAATAATAAAAATAAATACATCATTCACTACAGGAATTTAAAACAATGCATTGAAATGGGAATGATATTAATTAAAGTACATAGAATTTTAAAATTTAAACAGAGTTCTTGGTTAAAGAAATACATAGACTTAAATACTAGTTTGAGAACGTTAGCTACATCAAACTTTGAAAAAGACTTTTTTAAATTAATGAACAATTCTGTCTTCGGTAAGACTATGGAAAATATTGAAAAAAGAGTAAACGTTAAACTACTAACTCACTGGGATAATCGTGGTAAAGTTTTAGGTGCTCAGGATTTGATTGCAAAACCAGAATTCCATAGTTTATCAATATTTTCAGAACATTTAGTCGCAATACAATTACGAAAAACAAAATTAATTTATGATAAGCCAATTTATTTAGGATTTTGTATTTTAGATATATCTAAGACTCTTATGTATGAATTTCATTATAACTACATGATTAAAAAGTTTAAAAATAAAATTAAGTTATTGTACACTGATACCGATAGTTTGATATATCAAATTTTTACAGACAATTTTTATGAGGATATAAAACCAGATCTACCTCACTATTTTGATACATCAGATTATCCAGAAAATAATATTTACGGTTATCCAAATATAAATAAAAAAAAGTTAGGTTTTTTTAAAGACGAGAATAATGGTAAAGTATTGAAGGAATTTGTGGGGTTGCGATCAAAAATGTATGCCCTGGAAGTAGAAGATAAATTTATAGCAAAGGCAAAAGGGGTTAACAAAAGTGTTACCAAAAAAATGAATATGAAAAATTACAAATCGTGTTTGTTTAATAAAAATGTACAATATTGTAGTATGCTTCGATTTAAGTCAATCAAACACACTATTTTTACACAAAAAATAAATAAAGCATCTTTATCATATAATGATACCAAACGATGTATTATGAACAACAACATTGATACATTGGCTTGGGGACATTATAAATTACGCTAAGTGTTGATGTCAACTTTTTATATTTATTTCTGTGTATGTACAAAATTTGTATTGATTGTAAAATTCTGATGTACTAATTGTGTTAGAGTTATAATTATTCGATTGTAAATAATGTCATATAAGTAATGATAACACTGTGAACATACATTTGAGAAGATTGTAAAATTCTGATGAGTACTAATTGTGTTAGAAATAGTATACGTATGCATAATAGTTTTTTTTTTTTCATCAATTTTATGTTTTATATAATTATAGCAATAAATACTTATTTTTTACAAAAACATTTTCATTTTTCTTTTCATTCCTTTGAGCTCCAGACGTGTGAAATGTTTCACTTTATCCATCCGTTTACTGCTATTGTGGCAGGGCCAAGTGGATGTGGGAAGTCAAATTTTGTAACAAAGGAGAAACCCAAACTCCATAGAAACTTGGGCCTGGCGTTACGGGGCTGGAATTCGGCCATAAATTAGAGCATTTAGGAAGGTTTCACGTGCCCAATTTTCACGTCTCCCAGCAATGGCCAAATTGGTAAAATCAGACAATAATGTTCACATTTTAGGTTATTTTTAGTAGTTAAACAATGATATTTTTGAGGCTTTATTTCCTACGTAAATCTCTGGAACGCACATGTGCTGTGCTGCAGCACCTGCAGCTTATCACGATAAGGTTTTAGGTACCGTCAAACGGGGTAAATAGGGATGCAGGGGTGAATCGGGACGAAACTTTAAAAGCGATTTTAACATTGAAATAATATACTTTGTTGCCAAAAAGGAGTCTAACGTGTTTATTGTATTATAATTAACGATTAAGTGAACTTTTCGGCAACAAACTGTATTATTTTAACGCTAAAATCCATTTTAGTTTTGTCTCAATTCACCCCGTTTGGTGGTATTTATATAAAAAGCGCTTAGGGGATGACTTCCGATTTATCGGATTGATCTTGTAGCGGTACTGAAAACCTCAACAGAAAACTATGTTTATTATACAAGGCCCACTTACATCACTACTGGCTTGCATTTGTTAATATTGTATCTAGGGATTTGATGCAATCTCAGTAATTAAGTAATCTGAGATTGCAATAATATATTAAAATAAAAAAACACAGGTAATTGTGATGGTTTTATTAGTTACCTTCTTCATTAGGATTATCATAATATAATAATAAAGTAGGTATCCAGAAATTGTGCAGAAGGCAATTGACTACCCTGGTGCCGTGCCCCACCAAGATATGGTATCTTGGTTCACATCCAACTGTTCTTTTGCCAACGATACTGGCTGGGTTATAGCATCCCTTCCACTTAGAGAGCTGTTGACTAATGTATAAACGAAATGCATCCTATTACTAATATGCCTCGATTTTATTCTTCCTCTTAACATCCAGGTTGAGTCCGATGTTAACAGCTCTTGCTGTAGATCATGGAAATGCCGGGATCCTTTATTTGCTCGCACCCAACAAGAGTAACAGACAACACTTGAAGCACCCACCTGAAAATAATATATCTACATTAAAGGGTGCCTTTACACCAGAGATGTGTGGTGTGTTATTGCCCACTTTGAAAAAGAATGATCTAAAGAAATCCTGATGTAGCTTAGTAATCCTGAGTTAGCTTGACCATTATTACACTGTTCTAATTCACTTAAATGTTTTAGCATACCAAATAAAACATTTTAATGCCCTTGTTATCAAATCTAAACTAAAAAAATTTTTATTAGAAAAGCATGAAAAAAACTAATATATTAACCGTGCATGGAAGGATCCATTCTCTTATAACTTCGTGTATTCTGTGTTCTTGCACTGTACCAGAAGTCGTAAGTTGATTGACAACAATCTCTTCTCAGAAGAGAATGTCCACAGTGAATACACACTCGTTGGTGTCCTGTAGGTGTCTGTTCACTCCCTTCTGGTCTATTTCCATCAAGAGATACAGCATTGGCATGACTCCGGCAAGCTTGGCAGATTAAAATCATTTTCATTTACCTGAAACAAACATTTATCATTTGACTATTAGGTCTAACTCTAAACATCTGAGTGGCACATTTGGGTAAACATAAGTGGCGTTATTAGATCCCACTGCAGAGACACAGGTCTCCTCTCTAAAAGGGAATAGGCCGCAATTAACTAATTAACCATGCAGGTTCTGTCGGGATTGGTGATGTCACAGTCATGTCTTCGAATATGAAGCATTACATCTGCACATTCTGGTATCATTATATAAAATACAACTGTCAACAAACAACTGAACATATGCGATAAAACTATTTAGTTTGACTACATTAAATAATTACATAGTACAAAAATGTTACAATATAGAAATATGGGATACTAACCGTTTGAGGCGCGCGCGACCCATTCTTGTACAATTGAAAGCATCATTTCATCTTTCAATCTTCGCCTTCCTATTGTATGGCAGTGGGCCGTTGCTATTCCGCAATTAATGCACAGGTTCATGATGTCGTGCCAGTCGTCAAAAAGAGCAATAAACAGATCCGGTTTTCCAGCAAAGGTCAGCACGGGTGGCAGGATACGTAACGGTGTCCATTGTTCAAGCGAGGGTCAGTCAGAATGCAATCAATTTCGGAGTCCAGTATTCGATTAGAGGTCTTATGAAAAAATAAATCCCCAGAAATACAGAAAAACAACACATTGACTTACGCAAAAATCCGAAATGCGAATGACATTAACGACATGACATTAACAACCATGACAATTGACAGACGTTGACATTGACATTTACTGTTTACTAGTGCAATCCATGGTGCAGTCGATTTTATCGATTATTTATTTCTTTTAATGTTTTTTAGAGGCGATTACGTTAAAAATCAATTAGTTTCCAGATTTTATCATTTTATATTGATTTTAATACCTAAAAAGTCATTTATACTAAAACAATGGACTATTATTTAATTATTTGTATCAGCATCGATTTCCAATAAATCGATCATACTTTTAGGGTACGCTCTATTGATAGAATACCAGCGTTTGTAAAGTTAGTGACGTATAATAAAATAAGTGTTGTAACGGTTTACAAAGGTGGTTTAAAACAAAAAAATAGAAATCTACTTATTTTCTACACTTGGCCATTGTAAATTAGGCTAAGATTTAAATGGGTTAATTTAGCAAAATAGACGATTTTTTTGGTACATATCTTATTCGTGTAACGGTTAGGCCCAGAAACGGGTTTCTCCTTTCATAAAATCAGTTAAAGAAATATGTAATTGTGATTTTAGCCAGATCACATGGTGCTTTGATGAAATGCAACCTTTATATAATTTACCAAATGTTAACTATCATCAAGGAATTCCTAATCTTAATATGTTTGATGGTGAAAACCCACATCTTGTTATTATTGATGATCTAATGAGAGAGTCTGATGGAAGAATTGTGGATATATTTACAAAAGGTAGTCATCATAGGAATCTTAGTGTATTTTATTTAACACAAAATTTATTTCATCAGGGTAAAGGTCAAAGAGACATTTCTTTAAACTCAAGTTATATAATATATTTTAAAAACCCTCGAGATAAAACTCAAATAAGATATTTAGCACGACAAGTGTCGCCAGATAACCCAAAATTCATTGAAGATGCCTACAGGGATGCAACTTTAGAAGCGCATGGATATTTAATGGTAGATTTAAAACAGAATACCAATGATTTTTGTCGCATCAAGACAAATGTCTTCCCATTTAATGGACACTGTACAGTCTACATCCCGACAAAAGAGTTTAAATACATCAAGAATCAAACAATTCAAATCATTTCTAAATGATGCATCGTCGACTCACAACGCATAAACATTTGCTAAGCGCTTTGCATACGCTTAAACCAAAATATCAAAAAGCGTTACTTAAAACATGTGATGAAGAAGAAATAAACTGTATTTGTGAATGTATTCATAACGTTTTACAAGGAAAAGTACCTCTTAAAGATCAAGATAAACAAAAATTGAATAAACACAAAAATATACTCCGTAAACTGGTGCATAAGTGTAAACATAAACTAAGAAAAAATATAATCATACAAAAAGGAGGGGCTTTCTTACCAATAATATTAGGTGCAATATTGAGTGGATTAGTAAGTGGACTAGCCAGTTAACATGGAAAATGCAAAGAAAATGATACTTATTGAACCTGGATTGATTGAAAAATTAAAACAAGAAAATAAGGTTAATAGTAATTTGTCTCGATTAGATATTGAAATGCAAAATATTATGAATAGTAAGACGGAAGACCGTAAGAAGTGGATGTTATATTTACAAACACTACAAAGATACCTTCACTTTACCGAAGAGGATCGACAACCACTCAGATTACCAATTTATTCTGATACATCTAATGAAGATCTAAATGAGTCTAAAATTGACTTTAAAAATAAAGATAGAGAACTCAAACTCAAACTCAAACCATTTATTTCAATTAAACCATTTACAGGCACTTTTGAATTGTCATAAAGTCGGTCAGTCAGAAAATATGAAGCTAGTTGCCCATTCCAAAGCGTAGGTACCTATGGAGAAGAACGGGCAAGAAACTCCATGGACACTCTTTTAAATTGTATTTTTACAAAAATATTAGTTACATCAGTAATGTTGAATTTACAATTATATGTGAGAACGATGTAAAAAATATGTACGCGTTAAGAGCGTCCAGAGTACAGCAAATAGTAAGAAGACAACAATCCAAAAATAAAATAATTAAAAATAAGCCGAGGCAGCTGAGTGATGACCAGCCCCAACTGACGGCGCCCGTTCACGAACATGACGCATAGATCAGCACCATTCAGCTCAACCATTTTGAAGGGAGCTAAATGATCCAATACACACGCCACCGTCAGCGAGACATTTGTGTGAGCATGACATACTATCAGCCGCCATGGCACATTCAAGTCAATGAAAGACATATTACCCGGTAAATGGTAAATAAGGTATACTTACATAGAACTCACATCTGTGCTATGCAGTTATACAATGCAAAGGAAATTGAGTTTATACAATGCAAAGATAATCTTACAATCTTCAGCAGCTCCAACAGTATTTTCAAGTGTTAATCAATTAGTTGTGGTTGTGGAGCAGGACCAGCATTGAGCCAGGCATTTTTATCAGCGATGTAATCCCCTAACTTATAATATGCCTGACTGCATAGTGTGCGTTTTATACAAGACTTGAATTTTGTCTCATTCAGTTGAAGAATGTGGGGAGGTATTTTATTATAACATTTTAAACAGTACCCCATAAAAGATGAGTCTACTTTAGCCAGTCTGAAACCTGGTTGAACTAATAGGTCCCTATTTCTAGTACTATAATTATGTCTTTCACCTCTTTTACCAAAAAGATGTAAGTTTTTTCTTACATACATGATGTTTTCGTAGATATATTGACAAGGCACCGTCATGATGTTAATTTCCTTAAACAGTTCCCTTAGAGAATCACGCCTGCAGAGGTTATATATGGCTCTGATGGCTCTTTTCTGCAGAATAAAAATAGAATCGATGTCTGCAGCCCGTCCCCAAAGTAAAATACCGTAAGACATGATACTATGAAAGTAACTAAAATAGACTAGTCTCGCGGTATCTACATCAGTAAATTGACGGATTTTTCTGACAGCATAAGCTGCTGAACTTAGCCGTCCTGCAAGAGATGTTAAATGAGGACCCCATTGTAGCCTTGAGTCGAGCGTGATCCCTAGGAAAACCGTTTCATCGACGAATTCTAGTTTCTCTTGATTCAATACTATCTCACAATCACTACTCTTTACATTTGGTAAAGAAAATCTTATGCACTTAGTTTTTTTTCCATTTAATACTAAATTATTACCAGTGAACCAACTTTGGACCAGCAGTAGGGCGTTATTTACGTCGTCAAAATTTGTAGCACGTCTATTTACCTTAAAAATTAAGGAAGTGTCATCAGCAAATAACACCATTTGTGGTTGATTTTTTAATAAATGGAGTAGATCATTTACATACACTAAAAAGAGGAAAGGACCCAATATCGAGCCTTGTGGCACACCCATTTTTACGGTTAAACCATGTGAATTGACACCATTTATTTGAACTTGCTGTTGTCTGTCATTTAAATAAGAACTAACTAAACTGAGCGCAAGTTTTCCAAGCCCGTAATGTTCAAGTTTCAAAAGCAAGGTTTCGTGATCGACGCAATCAAACGCCTTAGAGAGGTCACAAAAGATTCCTATGGCGTCTTGGGCCTCTTCCCACGCGTTAAAAATGTGTTTTAATAAGGTTACACCGGCGTCGGTCGTACAACGTCCTTTGGTGAAACCATATTGTTGATCGTGAAGGATTTTATTCGTGTTAAAATGATTGAGCATTTGATTAAGCATTATCTTTTCAAACACCTTACTGAAAACCGGCAACACGGATACGGGTCTGTAATTATTGGTGTCTTTACTGTCCCCAGATTTGAAAAGTGGTATTACCTTACTGAATTTCATTAAATCGGGGAAGACTCCTTGATCAACATACGAATTAAATACTAAAGCTAAATAAGGTGCAATAGTCTCAATTATGGAGGCACAGACTTTAATGGACATTCCCCAAAGATCTTCGGTCAATTTGATCTTAATTTGCTTAAAAGCTTTTATTACTGTTACGGGGTTAATATGTGTAAATTGAAATTCAACCGGGCAGGCTGGAACGTTTGCTCTTAATAAATCAATTGATACGTCGGATGAGGAATTTAAGGCTTCCGTCGTTTTTGATGGTATATTAGTAAAGAAATTTACAAACTCCTGAGCTACTTCTAAGTTAGAGCTTATGGCTCCACGTGAAGTCTCCAATGTGTAATCAGTGTTTCGTTTTTTATTTCTACTAGTTTCGTTATTTATAATTTTCCAAACTGTTTTTATTTTATTTTCAGCTGATTTGATTTTATTGCTAATGTACAGGGCTTTGGCTATTTTGCAAGTATTTCTAAAAATTTTGGAATATGTAGCAACATACTTGCTGAAAGTTACAGTATTGATGTAAGGCTTAAGGCCATACAGCTCGAACAGTCTTTCCCTACTTATCCTAATACCTCTAGTTGCCCAGTCACTAAATATAAAATTAGGGCAAATGTTTTTTGTTTTCTTTTCAAAAGTTGTATTGAATTGAGTGTACACTACTGAAAAGAAATCCTCGTACAATTTATTTGCATCATCCATATCATGTCCCAGATCATTTAACTTATTATTTAGGGTACTATTGAATCTATTTAGTTTACCAGTCGTTATTGGTCTAAATTGTATTTGCACTTTTTGCAAAGGTGTTTTAAACTTAAAAGATACCGTTTGTCCACTATGATCAGACGGCAGATAATTGACGATGGCTTTATCTAAATAATCACAATCGCAAAAGACATTATCTATACAAGTAGCAGAAGTTGGAGTTATTCTAGTCGGTTCTGTAAAAACATTTGATAAATTGAACGATTTAAAAAGGCTTAATAATCTACTGCTATTAGAATTATTTTCTAAAATATTAATATTAAAATCACCACAAATAATTGCGGCTTTGTTATTGGATGCAAGTTTCGCTAAGACATCTTCCATTATTGACTCAAATACAGAAAAGATCTGATAATTAGGGGGTCTGTAAACGCACACTATGACATGCTTATCTAGCTCAACACAGGACAGTTCGATGCAATGTTCAATTGATAAACCCACTATGTCATTTCGTTGCTTGGATTTTAAACAATTTTTTATCAAGATTAGGGAACCTCCACGTAGCATAGATTTACGGTTAAAACAACTGCCCACACTATAGTTCTCAAAATTAATTAACATTTGGTAATCCTTTAACCAATGTTCAGTACAACAAACAATGTCAAACTTTGTTTTTTCTAAAAACATTTCAATTTCTAATAATTTGGAAGAAATGCCTTGAATATTTTGATGAAATAATGTCAAGGCATTCTGCTGATCTCCTTTTTGATATTTACATATTTTAGAGCAAGAAGATACCTTGTTGTTGTTAGGTATAAGAATATTATTACTGGTACCTTCTGTTGTCTTACACACTAGTTTAAATGATTATCCGGAGTTAATCCCAAGACTTCAATGTCATCACCAGGCAATGAGCTCATAGTGCGTGAGGGAAATGGAACCTCCTTCGTATAATTTGTACAAATATTTATAGCATTTGAGCTACATTCATTCAGGCAAACCACCTTATTATTAGTATTATTACTAACTGTTGTGGTGTTAATAATACAAGACTTCGACATAATACTTATGTCTGAGTTTATATAAAAAGCTAATAGCCTTGCTATTATGTGTCTAAAGCTAACAGGCAGATACACAGTATCCCTAGTCGACTTTAAAGTTTCAACAAAACTGTTGGTGTCAAAATATACAAGCTTGTCACTGTAATGACTAACTAAAAAGTGCATATGCTTATTAAGCATATGAATATAATTGTTTTGTCTATTTGTTAATTTTTTAAAATATGGAAAAGCACACAATATTATTTTATTACAATTTAACTTTAACAACTCAGTTACACAGTCAGTTATTTCATATTTTTTTACCTTAGAACTGTTACCTACAAATACAGTAATGTTAGTTTTAGGATTAAATACATTTCCAGTTACTGATGCCATTATTTGTTTGTAAGTTGACCCTGGCATACAATTATTTTGAGTAGAGTAACTCAGGTTGTTACTAATTAATTTACCTAAACCTCTTCCTATACTATCCGAGAACATAAACGAATCATAACAATCATGACTACTGAAAGATGGACCAGTCTCAAGCTGTACCAATTGAGAAAGATCTTGTACTATTTCAGATACATTCTGGTTAAGGATACACTCTTGAGACAAACTCTCAGTCTGGGACGGGTCCTTCGTTACTTCAGGCTGGACAGCGACAGGGTGTGGAACTGTCTGACACGTGCACTGACACATAACTAACTCATTTGCTGCAAGAATGTGTTCTTTAATTTGGTTCTGGGAACCCACATATTTAATGTAAAGAGAACTAAGTCTGCCCTCAAGTTCCTGTATGTCAGACTGTAAGCGCTGTGTATCAATTTCATAGATTTTTTTGCTGTCTTCTAATTTAATTTGATAATTGGTCAATTTACTAATTAGATCAACACGTTCTTTCCTCAGTGAAATATTTTTGGAAAAGTGTTTTTGTTTTTTTCTAAATTGATTACATTTTTTAATTATTCTATTCATTCTTGCATATTTTTTCATTTTGTTATGACTAAATTTATAACTATAATTCTGTTTTAACAAGGAATCTTCAGTAAGGTCAATAGTTGTTAATGAGTGAGGGTTACAATTACTATTTAATAATTCATTATATAAGTGGTTCGTTTCTTTAACCTGATTACATTCTATTTCTTTTTCTAACTGGGTGATACGACTATTAGCATGAATTAATTCATCTTCTAAGTCCCTAACTCTACTTAAGGCCTCCTCATACAAATTACTACAGGTGTTGAAACCATCCGTGACTAACTTCAGTTGATCGCGTTCATCAACAACATTCTGATACTGTTGATGTAGGTCTACTAGCTCCCGTTTAAGGCTTGAGTTTTTGTCAACAATTTTCTTGATTTCCTCCTCACTTTCATCATTCTCCAGTAGCAATTGGTCACATTGGAGTTTTATTGCTTCAAGTTTTTGGAGGGCCGTTCTCAATTTAAGGTCCATCTCCTGAGCAGTAGCCTTACGGGTCATCACAGGCATGGTTTCAGGAATTGTTACTGAAATTAGAATTAAGTAACGGTGAGAAAAGTGGACAGACAAATAAAATAAAGTTGGAAATGATAGGGAAAATGGGAGAAGTTATCGAAGATCAGTGGAGAAATAGGTTGGTTACTGAATTGGTTTGAGGGGCTATTTTCAAGGCTAAGGATATAACATTTGGATGCTTTTTATTGCCTTACGATTTTACTTTTATGTACATATGTGGGTAGGTTGCCTAGATTTTAAAGCAATTTATTTTTTTAAATATATGTATTACCGTTGGTATAACGGCAATGCGAAAACAATGATCATGAACGTTTTATTGTTGTATTATATTAAAGATCAGAATTAGAATAACAGAATCTTCGCTAAGTTTCGTTTTCTACGATGTAAACAATGCGATTTAAAGCCAATGCAGGGTGCTAAGCTAATCAGCGAACTATTTTATGCTAAAACTTCACGAAGATGTGTAACAGAGTTACAGTGACAATAATTGAGTCCTATTATAAAGTAAAAGTAAGCAAATACTCCCCGTTTTAATCCTCAGTTCGAACGTCAGCTGTTGGTTTTAGGTTACCGGTGTGTAACAAACACTGTTTATTACTTTATCTATTTACAGGAAAACAATAATCCTGAGTATTTATGCAATTAAATTACGTTTACACATAAAATTACACCTTAATTTTACTTAATTACTAATTAAAAATAATTTAACTAAAAAGTATAGTTGATGCTGAATCTTTGTTGGAGGAGAACGAATCCATGAAAAGTAAAGAAAAAAACACAAATCCACTTTACACACCAACTCAAATACTCAGTTTAATACCAAAAAGTTATAATAAAAAAGGTGAGTTATTACTAAACTTAGTTGGAACAAATAAAAGTAAAATACATTGGGATAATGAAGGCACAGTCATAATTGATAATGAAAAAATTCCTGGAAGTAATATTGTTGATTTAATAAATGATTCACTAAGACCCTTAAAAAGAAGTGATCCAGTTGGGTGGGATAGATTTGCTAAAGCATTAAAAGATATTAAAGTACCACTCACTTATATCGGAAACCCAAAGAGATGTGAGTTTATTAATCAGCTTCAAGCAAAAGATCTGAACAAAACCTCTGAGATTGAAGATCAAGAGTTTTCTACACCGAACAGTGGAGATAAAAAATTTATAAATAAAATACGTAAAAAGGTGGATTGGGAAAAATGGACCCCGTACTAGAAGAAATTAATAGAATTTATTATGATCCATCTAATCCCGCTGGTTTAAGTAGTATTGATAAATTATCAAAAGCCATGAAGGGTAAAATGGATAAAAAGCAAGTAAAGGAATGGTTACAATCACAAGAAACATACACATACACACATTACATAAACCTATTCGGAAAAAATTCCCGCGTAATAGGTACATTCTATCAAATATTAATGAACTGTGGCAAGCTGATTTAAGTGATATGCGAACTTATTCTCAATATAATGATGGTTTCAACTACATACTTTGTGTTATTGATGTATTTAGTAAATATGCTTTTGCAAGATCAATGATAAAAAAAAACTCAGAAACAACTAAAGAATGCTTTGAAAGTATATTTACTGAAAGTAATTCAACACCTACTCACATACAATCTGATAAAGGTACAGAATTTGTTTCAAAAGATGTACAAAAATACTTTAAATCCAAAAAGATTAATTACTATACCACCAACAATCCTGATATTAAGGCCAGTATTGTTGAGCGATTTCAAAGAACTCTAAAAATGAAAATGTGGCGTTATTTCACTCATAATAATACTTATAGATACATAGATGTTTTACAAGATTTAATATACTCTTATAATCACAGCATTCACTCTAGTATTAGGATGTGCCCATCTGATGTAAATTCCAGCAATATTATGACAGTTTGGACTAATCTTTATGATAGGAGGTCAAACAAACTTTCTTTAGAACACCCAAAACCAAAATTTAATGTGGGTGATTATGTCCGAATAACTAAATATAAACATGTTTTCCAAAAAGGGTATGAATCAAATTGGAGTGATGAAATATTTATTATATCTTCAATAATTGATAGATCTCCATGGGTTGTATATACAGTAACAGATTTACAAAATGAACCAATAGTTGGTACTTTTTATGAAAGAGAATTACAGAAGGTCACTTACAACCCCACCTCACAATATAAAATAGATAAAATAATTGACTCTCGTTATTCTGGCCACAGAAAAGAAGTATTAGTGAAGTGGAGAGGTTATCCAGATAAATTTAACAGTTGGATTTTAGCTTCTAGTTTAAAAGAAATATGAACAAAGAAAGTTTTTATTTAACTTTGCTCAGCAATAGTTCAATGGACTACTTTCCTGATAACAAGACCACAAATTTTTCAACAAAATTGCCAAAAGCTATTAAATTAGAAGGTGAATGGTCGGTTGGAGTTGTCGAGTTTCAATATCCATGTACAATGTTTACTGTTCAAGATCATGAAAATGTTATATACATTACAAAAACCATGTTAATGCCTACTGAAGATAAACCCTCAACAGTGTACTACAAAAAACATATTCCAGCTACCAACTATGATAACGTTGAGCATATTTTAAAAGCGTTAAATGGTATCAGAGAGAAATTAACATTTCGTCAAGATGAAATAACAAAATTTGTGTATGTTTCTGTTTTGGATAAAAATATAACATCCGTAACATTATCACCCAAATTAAGTTTACAACTAGGCTATGAACCAAATAAAAATCTCTTGGAAAGAAATTTTGGAAAGTGCCCTGCTAATTTACACTTAGGGTTACCATCTCAACTATTTGTGTATTGCGACATAATCGATCCTCAGATCGTGGGCGATGTCATGACTCCTTTATTAAGAATAATTTCATTAGATCCTTCAAAATGTATTTATGGTGCAAATAAAATGTATGTTTTCTCTCCACCTCACTACTTACCTGTTATGCGAAGAGAGTTCGATACGTTGGAAATAGATATAAGATCGAGCACAGGACAAAAAATACCATTCCAGTTTGGAACCGTGTGTATTAAACTACATTTCCGAAAATTATAATAATGTATTCTCTTCGTGATCATCATAATTGTCCATATGAAAATTATTATACACATCAAGCTGGATCAGGAGTTGGAGTAATTTATAAGGGTTCACCATATCAACGCGGTCATGGTATTGGGAGCTTCTTAGGGGGTTTATTTAGATCAGTTTTACCTTTACTTTCAAGTGGTGCTCGAGTGATTGGTAAGGAGGCATTAAACGCTGGAGTTGGTCTTTTATCGGATATGGTTCAAGCGCGTCCTATGGAAACCTCAATAAAAGATCGTCTAAAGCAAGTTAGTACAAACTTAAAACGAAAGGCTGATGATAAAATTGATCGATTTAACATGACAGGATCTGGGTATATAACTAAAAGAAAACGACGGTCCCCGTTCATTCCACAATTAGCTGCTAAAGTGAAAGCTGCGAAAAAACTTGGTTTAAAACCAAAGAATATCAAAGATATATTTTCAAATTAAATATGTCTTTTCTTCATAATCATTCTTGTGAGTGCGCTAAGTCAGAATTGGATTTGTTTGCACTACCGTCTACACAAACAAGCATTGAAAGTGGATTGTGGATACACTATAAACCAATTTCATCTCTTGCTGATGATGGACCTATCGAGTTTCAAGTTCCTGGTACAGGCGATGACTACATAGATTTGTCTCATACATTACTCCACATAAAGGCAAAAGTATTAAATCAAGATTCAACTAACTTGGTATCGACTACAGTAGTAGCACCTGTAAATAATTGGTTGCACTCACTTTTTAGTCAACTTGATGTTTATTTAAACCAAAAACTTGTATCACCACCTAATAATACCTATGCCTATCGAGCATACATGGAAACCCTTTTAAACTATGCTCCTGCTGCTAAACAATCTCATCATACTTGTAGTCTTTGGTATGAGGATACAGCAGGAAAAATGGATTCTACAGATGGTAAAAACATAGGATTTGTTAAAAGGCAAGAATTAGTTACTGAAAGTAAGGAAATAGAAATGATTGGACATCTTCATGGTGATATTTTCAATCAAGATAAATTTCTAATTAATGGTGTTGAAATGAGTGTAAAATTAGTTCGATCAAGAGAGAGTTTTAATTTAATTGCTGGGTCAAACGATGTAAAGTTTAAAGTTTGCATTACAGATGCAACTCTTATTGTCCGAAGAGCACGAATTAATCCAAGTGTATTACTTGCACACCAGAAAGTTTTAGCTTCTACTACTGCTAAATATCCTATTACTCGAGCTGAAGTCAAAGTTTTAACAATTCCTTCGGGTGTTCAAGGAAAAACTCTTGATAATATATTCTTAGGACAGGTACCCAAAAGATGTATAATAGGGTTTGTGAATAATTCTGCATTTAATGGTTCCCTTACTAAAAATCCATTTAATTTTGAAAACTATGGTATTAATTCTTTCAGCTTATATATTGATGGTCAACAAATACCTTCAAAAGCTTTGCAACCATCTTTTAATAATAGTATATTTACATCAGCATATCATACTCTGTTCTCAGGAACTGGTATTCACTTTCTTAATGAAGGAAATGCAATCTCTCATGAACAATATGCCAAAGGTAACTGCCTATTAGCATTTGATTTAACTCCTGATTTATCAGCTAACTCATCAACTCATTGGAATCTCATAAAGCATGGTAGTGTAAGATTAGAAGTACGATTTGAATCCTCACTAATACAAACAATTAACTGCATTGTTTATGCTGAGTTTGATAACATTATTGAAATAGATAAAAACAGAAATGTTACTGTAGACTATAGTAGTTAAGGTTATAATGTATATTGTGTGTTAGATTTATGTGTTATGTGTAATGCATGTTGTCTATGTAACTATGGGAAACATTATAAAATTAAATAAAACAAATTGTATTTAGTATACCATTTTTTATTTCTATAAAAACCTCCATTTAGTCTTATACAAAACACTGTCTGAGTTTAAACTTTACATAAGCACACTGACTAAACCACTGAACATGTTGTTGCCAAGGATCATCATCATCTTCCCAATCTTTTAAACCACCACCACAATGGAAACACTTGACCCTGTCTCCGTAGCCGGTATAAAAGAAACCGGCTTCTGCAAGATCTTCAGGCTTCTGTAGCATAACGAGAGGCCAGCCTTCGAAACTGAGAAACCGTCTAGATTTTGAATTGAAGAATGGATATTCAGCTCTTGTGTACTGCATATTTTTCTCATTTTCTTCTCCACTCAGTGTTGTAGCTTTGCTATTCAATGACGTGTTCTGTACACGTGTACCACACTCATCTCTTCCTTCTGTTGTTGGCTTTCTCTCAGCATCACAAGACGACAGCTCCCTGTACACACCTCATTATTAATATAAATGAGTACACAGAAGTAATTTAAGTAAACAGAATCACATTCACTAATCAGCTAATGGCTATCATTGTTAAAAAAGTATTTTTAACGTTTTCACTTTCTGCTATTGTCTTTGTAATATTGTATACGAGGCCGTTTGTGTTGTCGTAGATGCTATCCTTATTATTCTTTACATAATATTTAATCCTCGTGGTAGCGTGCTTCCAATGATCGGTAGTTGGAATCTTACATAGCTTCTTCATATCGTACATTTCAATTTTTATGAGATGCGTCGCTTGGGCTCCGTCGTCAGAATTAGTAGAAATGATGAGATATCATGTTAATATCAATTTGTTTACATTGTGATTACACACACACGTTAGGAAATAACAAAAGATATACAAGTAAGTTTGTCAATAGAATAAACACTTACCTCCATGATTATTGATGCGCTGAAGTACCACAAACGAAGTATCGGTATACAATTCACTGTGGTCAAACGACCATAGACTGATTTCATGACTGCAACTGTTCGCTCTTATATAGCACCATTCTTATCTAAAGCAAATTCCTAAGTTCAACGAAACTGATAGTGACTCTGTGAGTCAACAAAGTTATCGCACATTGTTCCCATCAGGCATCAGCTTATTTTCTGAGTCACTCAAAAGAATGCGATATATTTACAAAAATCACTATAATTGAACATTCCTATGGCAACCATTGAACAGATTGGTACTGTAATAATCTGTTAATAGCAGTAATATCATGGATACACTAGAAGTACAACAACATCTAAAAAAAAACAACCGACTTCCAAAAACACTATAAATAAAGAGAAAAATAACTTTAATTTCGGAAGTCGGTGTCTTTGGATTTGTATTTTAGTTTTTGCCACCGACTTCCGAAATTAAAGTTATTTTTCTCTTTATTTATAGTGTTTTTGGAAGTCGGTTGTTTTTTTTGTAAAAAAGTTTTTATTTTTCACTTTTTAGCGGTTCAGTTTGTAATTTATCTAAGTTATAATAGCCTAATGTCAACTGCTTATCACCTTTTACAAAATATGCTTTTCCCGATGCATTGACGTTAATTGTTGAGGAGTTCTCCTAGTAAGAACCAGGAGAACTGGAGCTGATTGAGAAGTCACCATCAGCTCCACTTCACCATACGCACTGTAATGAGCATGAATTGCTTAGCAGCCATATTAAAGTAATCGAATCGCAACCCGTGAAATATTTGTCATTGAGTAGTGCCATTTGTGGTCTTCATCATCAGTTCCACTTTACCAAATCATAATTTCCGAGAGCAAATGCTCAAGTTACTTTAATAATAAAAACAAGGCAAGAAAAATTTTGCTAAGGGCCAAGTTTATGTTACGCTTAGTCGTGTAAAGACGCTGTACGACGTTGTATTATGCGACTTGGAACCTACCAAATTGCTAAATAGACCACATGACGAAAAGGCATTGCGTGAAATGCAACGATTGAGGCTTTTATAAGTCATCATCAGCCAATTGCAGTTCACTGCTGGACGTAGACCTCCCGAAGTTTGCGCCAACGTTCGCGATTCTCCGCTTCTCTCATCTAGCCACTACCGGCAACCTTTGTTAGGATAATTATACAGAAGAAAAACTCGCAAAAGTATTTCACTTTAAGAAGTATTTATTAGTTTTTAGACTAGATGCTGATAATCCTGGCTGCAGCATCAGGCCAACTTATGTCAACATTGCATTGAACTTAAAATTTAGTCCTGTTTAAAATGAGCCCAAACACGACTACGGTGCTGTAATTTCAAGGTTTGTACTTTTTCTGATGCTCGACTGGCTTCAGCATCAGGTCTCTATGTACTTCGGTGTTCCTCATTAACAGTACGTTTATCCACACATCGAGCCCTTTTCAATGAGCCTAAACACGATATATCTGCTGTTAGTTGTCGAGGAGTTACTCTGCAGACTATCCTGACTGCAGCATCAGGTCATAACTTGATGATCATGAGACCAAATGTGGCAAATGCCCTATCAAACATCAAAACAATTTACTAAAACAGTCCTTGCCTGTTCGAGTAACTTCTTACTGTTAAGGAGTTGAACCTTCCATCATCAGCCCAGCTACCTGAGATGCTGACAACCGTACGCAAATACACAAGATACTTCATAAAATATGCGAAAAACAATAAGTGAGCCTATAAAATTTGAGGGTTGCTCTCGATTTCTCTAAGATCCCATCATCAGATCCTAACTTAGTGACAATGGGACCACCTCAGAACTATCTACTTTCGAACAAAAAAAGAATTTTGAAAATCCGTCGACAATTGGCGGAGTAATCGATGAACAAACATACAAAAAAAAAAAAAAAAAAAAAAAAAAAAAAAAAAAAAAAAAAAAAAAAAAAAAACATACAAACAGCCGAACATAGTACCTCCTCCTTTTTGTGAAGTCGGTAAAAAAGATCCATCCCAGTCTAGAAAAAAATGTTTATGCTGCTAATAGACTACCTATGTATACCCATGTACCGACGTATATAATATGCAATTTGGATACGGATGATAAACCAGGCTCACACTGGGTAGCTGTACATATCGATACGAATGGCATCGGTCAATATTTTGATTCATATGGACGAACCCCTACGCAATATTATCTCGAGTTTTTAAAAAGGAATTGCAAAAGATGGGGCTGGAATGTTGATAGGATTCAGAATGATTGGACTTCAGTTTGTGGTGAATATTGCTTAATGTATTTGCTATATAAGTTTCAGGGATGTTCAATGCATAGTTTTACGAACATATTTACGGGGAACACACTGTACAATGATATTTTAGTGGATGAAATGTTCCGCACATATTTTGTAGAAAATAAGAAATAAAATGTTGTAATAAAATGAAGGAATGTGTTTTATTGATGATTCAGAAAAGCAGTTGAGGGTTAGCAATGAGTAATAGTAGATAAGAACGCCAAGGAATGCAAGGATTAGGCGAACAATGCATCGCTAATGAGGGTGCACGAGGTTGAATAGATAAGAGGATTAACAATGAAACACTAATGAGGGTTCGTAGCACCGGAAATCAATTAGATAAATCAGCTAATTGATTTGCACATCTCCGGAACCGCGCATCCTACGCAAAAACAGATCGCAGAAACGTGATCAGACCACCCCAAAACCTTTTTTTTTTTTTTTTTTTTTTTTTTTTTATAGGTTTTGGGGTTCTGGCACACCCGCCCTCAGATCGGTGCGCCAGAACCAGCGTATCACTACTACTTCCGTACAAAAACATGCTCACCCCCGCCGCTCGCGCCGCGCCGTCTTGCGCTCATTAAGAATAGTACCTGGGTACCTAACCGTTCGGCGCGGAGATTGGATAACCTTTGGCTCGGTGTCCAACTTTTAACCTTTTTTAATTATTTTTGGGCATCGTTTCAGTTACTTATTCTTAAAAACTTTGTTCAGGTTTCGCATAGGTATACTTAAAAATAACGTTGTATAAGTCCAGTGAGCTTAAACACTACTTTAACATTACTTGAAGTGATTATTTCAATGTAGACGAGAAATTCAAAGTTTGTTCGCAAAAAACTTTGACAAGTTCTCAACTTCGAATTCTAGTTTATCAATGGCTAGTAGGTAATAGTAATTCTGAGGGCGAACACAAATATTGAAAAGGATGGTATTTAAACGTACTTCAATTTATTCCCATTTCATTTACCTAATTTTACCTGTGTTCCACCAAATATACTGAATGTGCACCAAAATATGTTCATTAAAATATGTCATAACGAGCATCTATTTAACAACTGTTGCAAATTTGTAAAAATAGTAATACACCTAATTTTAAAAACAAGCATTTATTTTTTTAGTTTTACTTCAGATAAACTGCAAAATGTATTTGAATCAAACACCAATTAATGTCCAATGTAGCTTTATTGGAGTTTCATGGGAGTGGTACCAGCCCCGTTCCCCCTGGTACCACTCCCATGAAACGAGGACGCACCATTCTTGAGAAAAACAAATTATTGTAACCTAACCTCAAAACACTAGTTTTCAATACAAAGTTGCTTCTGCACGTCTCCGGCGCTGCGGGAAGTGCAGCCCCATCGCCCTTACGTAACAAAGGATAGGCACCCATGCTCACCTCCGCAGCTTCGGCTTACTGGTCGCCTCCGGCGACCAGCCTCAGGCGCTACGGCTCGCACGGGTGCCTATGCTTTGTTACAGCGGGCGGGGGCTGCACTCCCTCCGCGCCTCCGGATTTTTAAATACA
Organism: Mesoligia furuncula; assembly: GCA_916614155.1. Taxonomy (NCBI): domain Eukaryota; kingdom Metazoa; phylum Arthropoda; class Insecta; order Lepidoptera; family Noctuidae; genus Mesoligia; species Mesoligia furuncula. The sequence continues at coordinate 5,166,555 of OU744793.1, read as the reverse complement.
CCCTCGGGGTAGCAGCCAAAAGACTACGTGGAGTCGGGGTGCCCCGATTCGGTTTTGGGACAGATTCGACCTATTTCAACCAGAAAGTGGGGTACGCTAACTTCCTTCTGAACAGAATTTCTAGGTACATGATTCCCAACGAGCGTCAGGTACACTCCCGCGCTTGTGTTGCAAACTTTCACGAAAAAGGAATATGATTTATTAATTTAGTTGTTGAATGAAAAACATTCAGGAATATTTGGTGCACGATCAGTATTTTTCGGGCAAGAATAAAATATAAACGGGTTTAAGATCAATATTTTAGAAATGCATACATAGATGTACCTTTAGATTTTTGGTGAACACAAAAATATTATCCTATTGAAAACGGCGACGACTTAATAATACTAATTAGAAGTACGAGTTATTCAGAACGACCAGTTTAATAATTCTTCACTAGGTGTGTAGGTATTCTCATTCGCTCGCTCTTGCATCCTATGTCGCCGGAGCGGAGCGGAGCGGAACCTATTTCTGTATAAACGGTTTAAAGTACCTCCAACCTAACCATAGATATAGGTATCTTTTACATTTCTATGAATCTAACCAAACGTAACCTCGGGGTGCCCTTCGCTCGCTCTTGCATCCTACGTCGCCCGAAGTACGCACGAAGCGCCCGAACACTCATTAGTTTTTTCGCCCAATTTAGTATATTCGGACACTTGGAATTTTAATTGTTAGCTGTTTCCCACTGCTAGTAGCTCATTTTACTAATTTTAATCATTCATAATTATCGCCAGTTAAGTTAATTTTTCGCAAATATAATTTGACGCCGTTCGGTTTAGTTTTACAGTAGGTATCTCATTAACAATCATCATTCCCCTATATCAATTGTGTATTAGGTATGTTGAAACTACAGTTGTCCCTATAGGTTCATTAGAAAACCAGGGACAGACAGCTGTCTGGCATTAATGCTGAAACGAACCTTTTTGGCGCAGCCGTGAGGCGAGGCGCACACTATTGTTGTTAAAACATTATGTTCATATTTTTTATTTTGTTATATTTTGTGCCAACTGTACCTGTCCAAATATACCTTATTCTTTCTTTCTTATTCTCAATTCAGAAAAACGATGTCTCTCTAACTCGTGAGTCGTGATTAAAATTGACAAGTGCCATGTCAAGTAATTATAATGAAGTTTTATCAGAAAACGTGTTAGAAAACTCCATTTGGAACTCAAATGGAGTTGGGCAGGACACCTGGCAAGGCGCAGTGATGACAGGTGGAGTAAGGCTGTTATGGAGTGGCGTCCAAGCACTGGAAGACGACATGTCGGTCGTCCGACGGCGAAGTGGGCAGACGACATTGTTGCCATCGCGGGCAAGACCTGGATAAGGCTGGCACATGAGCGTGGGGATTGTCACAAGAAAAGAAGCATATTGCCCAGCAGTGAGTGAAGTCTGGCTGTAGATAACGATGATGATTGGTGGCGTGGCGGAGGAGTAGTATACTCCCTGCCGCGCCACCAGAAGGTAAGCTCAAATATGATCAAGGCAGCTGCCATGTATTGCAGTGACCCCGTGGTATGGGCAGTACCAGGAAAACAAAATGATTTAGAAGAGTAGTTGATGAAAGTAGTGCGGAATTTGAATTCGATGTGAAAATCTATCACTTTGATCGACCCGTGCCGCAATTATTTTTTAGCCACGAGCTCTAGATAAGTACAAACCCTATACTCTGTGAAACGATAGTGAAGGTTACCAGTTTCTTATTATGCATCTATGTCATCCCAACCTACTACCCAACCCTAACCTGCCTGGCTGCCTGCTAGCCTGGCTAGCGTTTTCCCAACTATGTTGGGGTCGGCTTCCAGTCTAACCGGATGCAGCTGAATACCAGTATTTTACATGGAGCGACTGCCTATCTGACCGCCACAACCGCAAAGACGTATTACAGTTACTGGGTTATTTACGATACCCCTTGGTAAGACTGGTTGACAGACTTTCGGGCTTCTGACTACCCGTAACGACTGTCAAAGATCCACGAATGATAGCCGGGACTAACGGCTAAACGTGCTTCCGAGGCACGGAGGGGTCACGGTATGTATGGATGGTCACCCACTCACAGACCAACTGCAATAAGTGTAGCTTAACCTGCTCGATCGACCTGTTATTATTTAGCCAGCCCCTCATCATATTTACCTATGTACAGTCAACAAAAGAGATAAGTATGCAGCATGTCGGATATAGTAGCAGTTTAGTAAGAAACCGATGGATGTTGTCGACCGAAATTTATTGTGATAAATGAGCTGTTTATTTTCTATTAGTAAAATTAAATTTTATTTGAAAACATCCATCGGTTTCTTACTAAACTTCAACTATATCCGACGATCCTGCATACTTATCTCTTTTGTTGACTGTACATAGGTAAATATGAAACAATTGCCTCATGTAGCTTAAAGTCCTTGACTCGTGGCAGCTATAAAACAATATAGAGAATTAATAAGTCACCACGTTCAAACATGTCCATGAGAATTCGCTAGCATTTAACGCAGCATTCATAGTTCATATACACTGAAATAAACGGGTGCTATTCAGAGGCGATAACTTTTTGATTATGCAGGGGGGTAGATTGTAAAGTTGTTTTGCTATTTACCCGACTACGGCGAAGCAAAAATGAGGGTTGGGATTTTGACCGGTATGTATGTATGTTCATCTGTTACCTCATAACATCTAAACACATGAAATTGAATATGGCGCCCTCTAGCGGACATAAAGTCATGATCTAAAAAAAAATTTTATTTAATCATACCCTGTGATATCAAATGAAAGGGCTTAATTAGCACGTTTCAAAAATATAAATATTACTGATATAAGCCCCAAAATAATTAAATAAAAAATAAGTTTAATAAAAACTAAAACTCGACTACCTACTGAAAAGGAAGAAACAAGAAAGTGAAGGTTCTTTCTTGTTTCATCCTTTTCAGTAGTCGGGTTTAAGTTTTTAAACTTATTTTTATTAACTACATAACATGAAAGCACCCCTTATATCTAAGAAAGGTTGGGCAGAGGTGTACCTAGGCAATAGTACACTCTTACATTTCGCTAGCAAGTCCCATATAATAGGGGGCGAGGTCAGCCGGACACAAATCCAGACTCCGGGCTGCTACTGAGAAATTCCAGAAAAACCCAATAATCCTTTGCCCGGCCTAGGTATCGAACACAGGACCTCATGATCAGCAGTAGCGCTTTCGACCAATTAGACCAACGAACCAGTTACTAGACCAATGAGGCAGTTTTGCTATTTAATAGTCTAGGTCCCATTAATTACGTGAGGCGTTTAGGGGGGGGAGGGGGTCAAGCCGATTCTCATCCAATCTTACGTGGGGGAGAGGGGCCTCCTGGCAAGTATCACGTAATTTTTTTTTCCACAAGAAACACTGTAAAATTGCGAGAAAACTGGGCAGAATCCTAGACTACGATCTTAGTAATCTTAAATACTAGTCAAGTGGTCGAGTGGTGTGGTGTGGTGGAGTGGTGGTGGTGGTGTGGTCAGCGGGATTGTCCGGAAGGGTTACCGCTGGCCCGGAACATAAAGGGCTAAGGAAGGTACACGGGTGGGTTTTAGTCAGTAAGAGTCTGACACTCCCTTCCGCTTCACCCAGAAATCCAAGAAACCAATGCTAGAATTGGTTTTCCAACAAAATACAAAGGTTTTTAGTTTTCCTAGAAAGTATCTACCTATCTGACATGATACGGGCAAAGGGATACAGAAGAGACAGATTAGCTACACGTACTGCTATTAATGTTCCTAGCGATTAGCTGTTTTTTTTCTTAAACTTCAATGCCTACTTGTGGACAGCGTTGTGGGTTACTTTATAACCAAATTGCTATTTTGTTAAACTAGTTGTAAGTCCTTATAATGTAACTGTTTGCAGTTCCTCTCAATAAAAAATTAAATTGGAAAGAAAAAAAACCGGAATCCATTTTTTTTTTTTTTTGTTTCGTTATAAAAAACGTTTAAGGTTCAGTACTTCAAAAGGAAAACACGGAACCCCAATTACTCTCACTTCGTCGACCGTCTGTCTGTCCAAAGAATAGATAAAAAAGGTCTGTCAAGACCCTTCTTCTCAGGAACACGCATCAAGTTGAAATTGATATCTTTATGTAACAATAGAATTATGATCCCTTTGAGTTGTAAAAAAAGGCATACTCAACCTAAGGCAACGCAATAAAAAAATACGGCCACATACTTACATTATTTATGAGCAGTGGTGGCTAAGTGGCAACGGCCGCGACTTACGAGGTGTAGGTCGTAGGTTCGAACCCAGACAGGCGCTTTACTTTGTGTAAATTATTTCATCACCACTGCTCTCAAAACGGTGAAGGAAAACATCGTGAGGAAACTGGCATGTCCGAGAGCCAAAAATTCGAAGACATGTGACATCTGCCAACCCGCACTGGGCCCGCGTGGTGGATTACGGCTCACTCCCTCTCACCGAGCGGTGACCTGTGTCCCAGTAGTGGGAATATTATAGGCTGATTATGTTGTTGTTTAATTTTAGTACAATACCTGTAGGTACAGACGCCAGCACATCAAGCTTTTACAATCTATCTATATATATAAAATTCAAAGTCCTGACTGATTGACTGACTGACTGATACATCAACGCACAGCCCAAACCGCTGGACCTAGAGACTTGAAACTTAGAAGGTGTGTTCTTTGTGAAGAGTAAGTATCCACTATGAAATGATTTTTGGGAATTCAACCCCTAAAGGGTTAAAATAGGGGATGGAAGTTTATATGAAAGTCCGACAGTTTTGAAGTTAAGATCTTCTAATTTTATATTTAGGCTGACAATTGAAAATTAATTTATACGTGTCTCAGCGTTTTTGATAATTCCGCCCCCGAAGGGTTAAAAAGGGGGATGAAGTTGTGTATAGAAAGTCATTAATTTTCGACGTATTAACCACTACATTTATTATCTAGGCTTATGATTGGAAGCTAACACAACGGTGTTGTTAGAATTTCATCCATTAAGGGGGTGAAAAGGGGGATGAAATTTTGTCCTGACTGACTGATATATCAACGCACAGCCTAAAACGCTGTTCGGTACCGCTGAAAGGAAATTGCCCATAACCAGTACCGCTTTAAAGCAATAGAGTATGGCCATAAAAATATACTTATAAATTATAAAATATTTTTTTTATCTTTTCTGAGTTCAGTGAATTGAAATCGTATGTGAGGTTAATATTTTGTATTTAATTAGTTATTAATTCGATTTTATTGCATACTTTTTAAATGGAGTATTTTTGTAAAAGCAGTGTTGCCAATTTTAAGAACCTCCCCATAATCGTTCTTAACGCTTAGTATAAAGACAGACGCTAAGTTTTAAAAATAATTTCAACTATGACATTTTTCCTGGGTCATTGATTCCGTTTTAGTCATGATCTGGCAGTTGGAGTACCTACCTAATTTATACGGCCTACCCAAATGTCCCTTCTTTGGTATTGTTCGTCGAATCGTTGAGCTCCTTAAGTTCTGCCTTGAGCTGCACGTTTACTGACAAATGGGAGCACTGACTGGACAGGTCCACTCAATCTGTGTGGTTCTTTTCCCAAAAGAACATTTCAGACACCTTTATACATGGTCTGCACATGATCTGACCAAGATTATGTCTGGGCTTTAAAAGAGATTGTGACCTCTGAGTTTCTTTCGGCCTTTCTTCTCAGAGTTGTCAGATAGGAAACTCCCTTCTCATCTAGTTTAAAAAAATATGTTTGACGTGTAAAAGTGTTTTTTTATCATTTGTCCTCCTTATTATTTTTTAATTAACATAATCAACTTAATATAATTATATATTTTTAAAATCTTTAAAATAATAATAAATTAAATCCATTTATTTCAGTCTAATTATTTGTCCATACTTGTTAGTGTAATTACATTACTTTACTAATTAAAACTATTTCTATTATTGACAAATCACATGGTCAGGGTGATTAAGATTAACTGTTGGTAACACTATCACGGGCAATGTGAAAGGTGAACTGCCAAAAGTGTCAAAAGTGTCACTCACTGTCAATAATTATTTGTCAAACAAAACATCTCATGTCGGCCGACCTGCCGACCAGCACTCCGCAGCGAACATTGTTTTTACTTGTATAGGTATTGATAGTTGTTGAGTTTGTTGTGCTAAAAAATAACTTATCATTGCGTTAACATCGTGTCCAGTTGAGTCTTCAGATTTCTGCACGGTCAAGAATTCTTATAGAGACCATTGTACTGTTTCTGTGATGTGGATTGTGTAGAACGTTTTTACGACTACGGCTTGTGTTCTCAGTGCAGTAAATCACCAATGATTTCGTTAAAAATGTCACGCTGTGGGAGTTGTGTCTACCCCGTCATCAAGTCGGAGAGGCAACGGATATAATGGAAGTCTTTCAGCACATTTGTATTTTGTTGTTTACAGCTAATACTAGAAGCTGTTTAACTATATTCAAAATATACATTTAAATGCATCATGATGAGAAAGTGGGAAAGTGTGTTGTACCACTCACTTGCGAACGATCACAATAAAGACTGAAGCTGTGGCGACACAGTGCTTCCTTACCCAAACCATTCGTTCCACCGGCTGAAGAGCTCCTACCAGGACATGGGTTACCTTGGGTAACCTTGGGACCACGGTTGGCCGAAGTAAGGAAAACCTGTTCAGGTGGAGATTCATAGACGACTCCGCCTTGGAGTGTAAATGTTGTGCTGTTCCACAAACGATGGGACACTTAATATCGTGTCCCGTCTGCTACATGTTACTGGAACTGAAGGACGCTGGTGATGACGGCAAACAAGTAGCTGAATTCTGGGCCGAGTCCATTTAGATTGCTATCAACACGCTAAGAGGAAGATGATGAGATGAGAATTAAGCACCACCAGTTATACTTTTCTTAGTTTGATTTGATTTTGTTTGTGACTTTTGCCTCTGTGACAATATGTGTATTTTCTATTAAACTAATACAATATGTATATTTTCTATTAAACTAATGCTAAGATCAATTTCTTTACTGAACATGATATATCTATTATATTTATTTTTAGATGTTAGTCGTATTATTGGGAGCATGTAAGTAGGAACGAAATATGCGAAATTGAACTAGCAAAAGACATTGAGGTTGACTTGCCGTTGGTACTGGGAACGGACACGTATTTAGTAAGGGGAAGAATTAAATCACGACATGTCAGCACTAAGGTTAGGCATTTTTTTTTTTTGCGGATGGGAAATCATCAAATGACTCCTCCCGCTCTGGGTGGAGCGGAAGGGAGTGTCAGACTCTTACTGACTAAAACCCACCCGTGTTCCTTCCTTAGCCCTTTATGTTCCGGGCCAGCGGTAACCCTTTCGGACAATCCCGCTGACCCGGCAGGCTTCGGCCCTAAGCGGCCCCTCCTCGATGCTGACATCTCTTTGAGGCGCGCGTGGAACAAGTACGCGCCGTCCGGCACGGGCCTGGTCCTGATCGGACGGTGAGCTACCCATTACTCACCGCCCGCAGGCCCGCGCCTACGGTGGCCGGGAGTCGTCACGCGGCTCCCGACGCCTGGGGCGTCCCCCGCGGTGGCTGAGACGGGAGGCTCTCTCCCTGAACCGTCCCGCCACCTCCTTCGCTAGCATGACTGCTTCGCAGAAGGAGGTGACTGCCTCCCACTCCCTCTCGCCCCGGACCATGGCTTGCACCAGGGCCGGACGCGAGAGGTCGCCGTCGCTGCCGATCGCCTCTACGAGGACACGGCGGTGCTCCGCCCAAGAGGGGCAGACCTCCACCGTGTGCTCCACCGTGTCCTCTGGGCGATCCTGGCAATGGTTACAATGGCAATGGCAATGGGACAAAGGTTAGGCTTACATTTTAATTAATAAGTAACTCAGTAGGTGATATTAATAGCTATTATTGCAATTGTTTAGTGGGTAATCAGACAATGGGATAATGTGCTCTCATTGTGACCATTTTGTGGTATCTTAGTTGGGCTCGATTTAGGTCTGTGGAGCCACCGGCTCCGCTTTTAGACGACATATTTTATGAATATGATGATAATATGGACCAATGAAACTATTGCATTCCTATATTCAAGCATTTTTATTTTCTATTTCCTATCAAAACCTACATTTAGCATGACCTACCTTTGTAATATTATTTAATTGGGATCATTCGTTGATTTATTGGAACTATTTTCTGTTGTTTTATGTGAATCAAATCATATTGTTGTAAAATACTGTTTTTTTGGTGGAAGATTTGTTACAAAACTAACCTCAAAACTGAGCAGAAAATAAATGGATAATTTTAATTTCCTATGAAAGTACGACATTACCCCGCTTTTATATCAAAGGAGATGTCCGCTTTTTGTATGGACGCTGGTTTTTTATTCCGAGAAAAATCTAACCAGAATCAAACTACATCCAAATAAAAGCTACTAAAATATGGAACTTGGAACCACTGAAATAATATTTTTAGAGCCCTCCATTTAAGTGAAAAATTATAAATTATTTAATGTTAGTACATGTATATTATTTGTTGATGGCAACCCAAATGAAACCTCCCACACACTTTGAAAATGTCATAATGACAGATAGATTCCATTCATATGTCAAACAAATATGTCTGATACGTTACACTTTCGCTCGTGCCTTTGTGTTATCCAATGATAACGTATTTTAATTTGTGCTTTGCTTTCTTTGATTTAACTGACTTGGCCTTTTCACAACGGATTCTTCTTCTTTGCACATGATTAGGATACCAATAGCTTACGAACCTTCAACCCTGACGACTTTGCTTTTTCTTAACGGTTATTTGATATTGCACGCGATTAGGACTTTGGATTTAAAACCCCGTATGTAAGTACTATTCTTTATTTATATTTAGCTCATTAGGGGTTTTATTTGCACAACCTTTGCCTGTTTTACGACCTCTGTTAGTCTGCAAAAATTAACTTTCATTTCTATCTTCAGATTATGGCTCTCTGCATAAATTGCAATATAGCAGTACATGCTATAAATCAGCACTATGAATATAACGCTTTAACATGAGCCCAGAGATAGTCTCAATAATTGAAGAATGGATGCTCAAGAGGTAATGTATTCTTTAACTTACATTATAAGTTTTTTTTTAATAATATGTAACCAGGTTTAATAGCTTAAGTTAAAAAAGATTAAATAGCACTACTTTGCTCAAAGAAGATGCAGAAAAACGATTCGGTGTTCTTAAAATATTATTTTGTTTTAGGTAACAGATGGAGATCGCATTTGCCAAGAATGCATCAACCTTTTACTAATAGAACTGAATAACAGAAACCAGCACAATATAGGTGACCAACAGCTGGGTCATCAATCAGTATGTGCATGTTGTGGCGTTTCTATCTCAGGAAGAACAGGCAGGCGCTCTCGTCCCTTACCTGTTGATCATCCTGAGCAGGCTTATATAGCTGGCATCGTCAACCCCCGTCAGGTTAATATGTAAATTAAATAGTACATTGCACATAGTACATTATTGTATCTCTGATTAGTGGAACACACAATAAATTAAAACTTAATTTCAGATCCCTGCTAATGCTTAAGCATGTAATAGGAAGCGGTGCTCATGTGATGACAATAGTCTGGTATCTCGGATGCGCTCGGCATCAAAACGATATATCTCCACCTGCTCAGTTTCTCGACAATATTTTAATAAGAGAAGATATTGAAAATGAAGAAAGTTAATAAATGAATATTCAAAACCAAAAAAACGTTTTATTTCATAACAAAACTACATACATAAAATACATAGTAACACTTGCATCCAATTAGCATATTTATTGTCGAAACGCTTTTCTCTCGATTCCAAATCATTAAAAAGGAATTTCAATCAGTAGATACTATTATCATTTATTCCTGCTAAGCCATCCCTGTGGAGTATGCTGAAACATGCACTTCTTGATAACCGAGGTCTTAGTAAAATATTGCAACTTGCACATGAACGTTCGAAGTATAGCCATAATCATGTAGAATGCGCTTTGGTTCTAAAAGAATTATGCTACACATTCACTGAAAACATTTCTTACTAGCTTCTGCCCGCGACTTCGTTCGAGTTACGATTACATCATTTTCGCTTAGTGTTCTTTAGACCTTTTTCTTATCAAGTTACTAGGCTTTTGATGGTCGTAGCATGATGATAATGTATTCGATTGCCCTTATCCTTCCTCAAGAATTAGGCTATCAAATTCAAAAAGAATTATTCAAATCCAACTGGTAGTTCCAGAGATTAGCGCGTTCAAACAACTTTTCAGCTTTATCATTAGTATAGATTATATTACAGAGGTAAATAAATAATCTTTGTTATAAATAATATTTGTTTCGTTCACATTGTTATACTCCATAATAATATATTATATTGTAGTCTGTGATAAACTCGCAAATCAAACAATAATTTATTAATGTATTCTGTGTTGTCAGTATAATGTCAGTAATGGCAGTACCATGTGTCAATACTGTCAATTTTGACAACTTTATAATTTTTTAGGGTGCGTTCACTGTATTATCCGAGATAATTAGAAAGGTTCGTTCGTTTTAGGAGCAAATTCGCACTAAAATAAAAAAATATTTTTCTCAAAATTGGAGGGTTTTAAAAATCTGTGAAATAGTTAGAACCACTTATTTTTGGGATGTCTATCCAAATATATTTAACTTATCCTGGTTAGAATTATTAAATAATAAAAAACCATTTCTGGACATCTCCTTTATGGTAGCATACAAAATTGTTTGATGCGCAACGGCGGTCAGTAGAGAAATGAGCAATTTCCAAAGCACGAATACTTATCTAAATAAATTATGAAGTTTGGCTTTTTTTTTCTAAACTACCCCCTGGAGGGGGATTGAGAGGTGTCAAAGTTTGTATGGAAGAATTTTAACGCGTGGTTTGATTAACTCGAAACTCAGTATTTATACTTAAGACCGAAAATAAAGAATAACGTGTATCATCGTTTTTCGAAAATTTACCCCTAACGGTGAAAAGTTAATTTTATAGGGGAAGACTTTACTGCGTGGCTTGATTAACTCGAAAATTGGTATAAACAATCTTTGAGTCGAGTAATGAACACATCCCAAACAATTTTACGAAATTCCACCCCTGTGGGGGTGAAAAACGGGGATACAGTTTATAAGAAAAATCTTATTCATTTGGTTAATAAACTTGGCAAGAATACTTGCCTAAGCAAATAATAACGTTTATCATTATTCGTTTATCAAAACACCCCAACACCCTTGTGTTGGGGTGTTAAAGTTTGTGTGGAAGAATTTTGACGTGCGGTCCGATTTACTCGAAACTCAGTATTAATACTTTTGACAGAAAATAATCAATAATAACAGCCGCACAGATCGATCGATCAGGTTACGCAGGCTACGCTTGCCGCGGTTAGTCTGTAGATAGGTGTCCATCTTTACATACCGTGACCTCTCCGTGCTTCGGAAAGCACACTAAGCCATTGGTCCCGGCTCTCATTTGTGGATCTTTGACAGTCGCTAGGGGTGGTCAGAAGCCCGAAAGTTTGACAACCAGTCTTATCAAGGGGTATCGTATTTGGGTTGTGGAGGTCAGATAGGCAGTCGCTCCATGTAATATACTGGTACTCAGCTGCATCCCGTTGGACTGGAAGCCGATCCCAACATAGTTGGGAAAAGGCTAGGCAGAGGAAGAATCAATAGTGAGTGTATGGGGTTTTCGAAAATTATTGACCCCTGACGGGACAAAAAGTGGTAAATCGATTTATAAGGGGATTTTAATGAGTGCCTTGATAAACTCAAAAAAAAAATGGTACAAATAAATTTGGACTTGAAACTTGGCACAAATAATTATAAAGTTCGAATTTTTTTGGAATTCTAAACTAACCCAAAGGGGAGATTGGGGGAGTCAAATTTAGTATGGAAAAATTTTAATGCGCGGTCCAATTAACTCGAAACTCAGTATCTATCTAAGACCAAAATAAATAATAAAGTTGTTCAGGGTTTTTCGAAAATCTACTGCTAATGGGGTGAAGAGGGGTAGTCAATTTCACAGGGCAGAATTTTATTACGAGGCTTGATTAACTGGAAAATTAGTATAAATAATCTAGATTATGTTTCGAAATTCCAGCCCTATGGGGATAGAAAGAGGGGATACAGTTTATATGAAAAATCTTATTCATTTGGTTATTAAATTAGAAACTTGGCAATATTTGGGTCAGTAAATAATAAAGATTGTCACTTTTAGTTTAAAAAATCCCTCACAGCGGATTTGGGGGATGACAAAGTTTAAGGATTAGAAAAATATTTAACCCGCTGTCAGATTAACTCGAAACTCGGTACTACTAAAACAAAAAATACTTTAAAAAAGTGATTTAGGGTTTTTCAAAAATTGTCTTCTACGAAGGTGGAAAATTCTACTGCTTGCTTCCATTAACTCGAAAATGGGTATGGGTCTTTGAGTCAAGTTATGAACACATCCCAAACGATATTTCAAAATTAGGTACTCTCCTGGGGGGGTAAAAAGCTGGGATACAGTTTATTTGAAAAATCTGATCCCTTTGAGCTATATAACTAAAAAATTGGCCCGAATACTTATTTATATCTAAATAAATGATAAAAATCATAAACATACATTTTCGAAATTATAAGAGGAAAGTACGAATTTCACGCGGACGAAGTCGCGGGCAGAAGCTAGTCTGTCAAATTTCTTTAATAGATTTTCAACTTTATTGCTAAAGTACAAGGTTCAAAGTTGATTGGGAAAATTTGACAGGTTTGACAGTCCCGTTGACCATAGAGAATATAACCACGTTGACCTAGAATCATGTAATTTGGCAAGAAGCAAGATCTCACGGCACAAGTAACGGAAAAAGTCCGAAAATCGTTAATCTGTAGCAATTTCCAACATTTGAAGTTGGAGAATTGACTGCATGACGTACCTATATCATGTATGGGTATAGATTAGCAATCCACCCGGGTTTAATCCCGGTGCTTCGATAAACACCCGAAAAACGCCCGTAAACATCCAATTTTCGGGGTGTTTATGCTTGTTTACGGGTGTTTATCGGGTGTTTATCAGAAGCACCGGGTTTAACTTAAGCGCGGTGGATTGCCCATCTATAAGTCATCATTCTCCTCCCCTTATCCCAATTCATTTGGGGTCGGCGCAACATGTCTTTTTCTTCCATACTTCTCTATTAGTCGTCATCTCGGTAGTCACGCCCTTTCTAACCATATCATCATTCACACATTCCATCCATCGTTTCTTTGGTCTTCCCCTACTCTTATAGCCATCGACATCCATACTCAAAACTGTCCTCACGACATTTTCCTCATTTCTACGTAACACATGCCCATACCATGACAACCGATTCCCACGCAACTTTTCAGTTACCGGTGCCACTTTCAAACTTCCTCTTATGTACTCATTTCTTATTCTATCCATTCGTGTAACACCACACATCCCTCTTAGCATTCTCATCTCTGCTGCATGCAATTGCCTTTCATTTATCCCCTTTGTGGCCCAACATTCTGATCCATACAAGACAGCAGGTCTAATCATGGTTTTATATATATTCCCCTTAAGTTTAAGGGGAATACGGGAGTCGCAGATTGTTCCCGTGACCTGCCGCCATTTCATTCATCCAGTGTTAATTCTGTGCTTAACCGTCCGATCTACTTCGCCATCGCTTTGCACGAGTGAACCGAGATACCGAAAGTCGGAACAGACTGGGAGAAGTGCACCATCAAGTGCTATAGCTCCCATCTATAAGTATGGGATAATATTCTCTGAACGTTTTTCTTTCAATCCGGAATATGAAACTCTGAGCGGTCACTTGAGTTAAGCCTCGGGCAGCTTTGAGACGGATCCCGCTCGAGTGCAGTGGTGCGAGTCCTACTCGCACTTGTCCGCTTTTATTAACCGACTTTCAAAAAGGAGGAGGTTAAAATGTTCGACTTTAATGTTTTTTTTTTATGTAAGTATGTTTACCGATTACTCGAAGACGGCTGGACCGATCCCAATTTTTTTTTTTCAAAGGTTTATTATAATCTAGAGGTGGTCCCATTATCAGCAAGTTGGAATCCGATGAGAGGATCCCATGGAAATCGAGGGAAATCCTCAAATTTGATAGGCAAACCTAAAGCGCTTTGGGTATTTTTTAAAGTGACTTGAGCATTTGGTTTCAGAAATCATCATTTGGTACAGTGGAGCTGATGATGAAGACCACTGATGGCCATCGGAACTACTCAATGACAAATATTTCACGGTTAGCGATTCGATTTCTTTAAATGGTTGCTAAGCAATTTATGCTCGTTACATTGCGTATGGTGAAATGGAGCTGATGGTGACTTCTCAATCAACTCCAGTTATCCTGGTTCTTACTAGGAGAACTCCTCAACAATTAACGTCCCTGCACCGGGATAAGCAATATTTTGTAAAAGGTAATGAGTAGTTGTAGTAGGTGATAAGCAGTTGACATTAGGCTATTATAACTTAGATAAATTAAGTACAAACTGACCCACTAAAAAGTGAAAAATAACTTTAATTTCGGAAGTCGGTGGCAAAAAACTAAAATAAAAATCCAAAGATACCGACTTCCGAAATTAAAGTTATTTTTCACTTTATAGTGTTTTTTGGAAGTCGGTTGTTTTTTTTTGTGAAAAAGTTTTTTTGGTTCTAATTGCAGGTACTTATTTATTTATTTATGTATGTACCTACAGTCGGGGAAAATAATTGTCAAGCAAATTACCGTTTACCGCGTTGTAGACATTTTTTACAACTGTCAAAGTTAGGTATTTAAATAATTGGACAATAGTCAACATCGTCGTTTCAGCCGATAGACGTCCACTGCTGGACATAGGCCTCCCCCAATTTTGGGGGGGGTTTGCCATAATCGCCACGCTTGGCAGGCGGGTTGGCGATCGCAGTATGGTATGATGGTGGAATAAATAGAGAACGCTGCTGCCCATTTTCCGGTAAGACCCTTAGTCGCCTTTTACGACACCCACGGGAAGTAAGGGGTGGTGCAATTCTTTAAGTCCGGCACCACACAGACAACATGCATACACCTATTGTTTGCTTCTTCACAGGTCAGTTGGCTGAAGGTCTCTCCCTGTCCTCGTGGCTAAGTAACAACAGCCACACGGGTCGATCGATCAAGTTGAGCTACGCTTGCCGCGGTCGGACCGTGGATGGGTGACCATCTTTACATTCTGAGACCCCTCCGTGCCTCGGAAAGTACGTTAAGACGACACCGATCGCGCAGTGGCGCCCTCATCGTTTGTTTGGTTATTTCTTTTATTTTGGAATGAAAATGCAGCAAATTAGCTTGTTACGTTGTACTCCACAAGATTATTACGTTATTATATTGTTCGTAGGGTTGAAAAAAAATCAAAGATTATAGTTACGTCATTATTACAAACGGTAGTTTAGTTTTATTATAATTCTTATACTTTTTGTCAATTTTCCGTTTTATGGATTACGAGAATAAAACTGATCAAATATGTAAAATTACCGTTTGTAATAATGACGTATAATCTTTGATTTTTTTTCAACCCTACGAACAATAGAGTGTCCCCAACATAATTTGATTTGATTGCTGTCCAAAAAATGTCGAAAACAAAATCTAAAACAACGACGCCTTTCAAAGTTAAAATGAATTCCCATTGTTTATGATCCCGGGGAATCGAAAACGGACAATAGGAATTCTTGTTTCTATTTTCGAGTTGTCCTAACATTCAAAAAGTTTACGAGAAAGTTAACATAATACCAAAGCTGGGCATTAACTCGTTAATCCGTTAATTAACGAAGTTAACATTTCGAGTAACGGATTAACTTTTAAGTTAACTTAAAAATATGTTGACGGACTCGTTAACTTCCGTTAAATTTCCCAAAGTCCGTTAATCGTTAATCCAGCACAGCTATCGCACACACGCGCCGCGCCGCGAAAAACACGTTCTAACATGTACGCTCGAGCCGATTGACTAGTGAGTGCCGCGAGTGAAATTGCACTATTTTGCCGGCGGGTGGTGTGAGTGAGAAAACTGAGAAGGATTCATATGATTCGTTTCATTCCTTAGCTTTTTATGTACCCACATAGTCTGACGAGTATTTTGTTTGTTTTTTTTTGTTAAGTACCTAGTCTATGTAGCAATTCGTCTAAATAGTTTTTCTTCCGAACGCAACTAGTCTATCTTAATAAATAAATCCTAAATCTTAATCCAAATGACTGAAAAAACATTGTTTGTCGACATGCAGGCATATTACACACTCTAATAATTATACCCGTCTTTTTTTTTCTAACCTGTTAACTTCCAGAACCAACAGTTTTTATAAAAAGATGCAATTTTTATCACGTGGTAACGGATTAACGATTAACGTTAACCTTGCGTTAAATTTTCTGAAATGTAACGCTTTAACTTTTAACGAAGTTAACTTTTTCAGTAACAGATTAGCGATTAATGAAGTTGACTATTTGATTAGCGGTTCCCAGCTATGCATAATACTCATATTTGTTTTTACAAGTGACTAGCGGGTCTACCTTTTATAGCAGAACTTTTTACGTCATAATATTGCTTTGCATAACAACGGATAGCATAAACTTCGGTTCCCTATCCATTTGCATAAAATTTTAAGACCTAATATAACTTAGCATAATTTTGTTTGGCACAATTATATTTTCGCATAATATATTTACGCATAACAGCTTACGCATAATTTCTCTAACCATAATAATGATTAAGCATAATATTCTAAAGCATAAATTTATTAAGCATAAAGTTCTAAAGCATAACTTTTTTAAGCATAATATCCTAAAGCATAAATTTGCCCGAAGAGGATATACCAATTTATTTCGACGATTGGAAAAAAACCATATCTCCTAAATCAGGTAATATATAACATATTAATATAATATAACGTATTGAACAATTTTGTAGGTTTTTTTTCGCTGTAGGAAACATGAAGCAAGCAAGCATACAGCATGCAAGCAAGCATACAGCAAGCATACAGCATGCAAGCAAGCATGCAAGCAAGCATGCAGCATGCAAGCAAGCATGCATCATGCAAGCAAGCATGCAGCATGCAAGCAAGCATGCAGCATGCAGCATTCAAGCGAGCATGCAACATGCAGCAGGCAGGGTTTCTGTCACGGCTCCGGCGCTGCGGGCCTCCGGCGGCTCCACGCGTGCTAATCGTCGCAGACGGCTTTCGCTCACCACCGCAGCTTCGGCTTGTTGGCCGGCTTCGCCGGCCAGCCTCAGCCGCGGCGGATCGCTCGCAGCCGCCTGCTCCTCAGCCCGCGGGCCGCCTCGCCCCTACGCGCCTACGCGATTTTAAATTACACTCTAGGGGTAGGACAAACAAGACTACGTGGAGTCGGTTTTGCAGCAATTCGGTTCTGTCACTAACTTTTGTTGCACAGCATATTAAATTTAATTAATTGTATGCCTAAATATTATTATGCTAATAGTCATTAGGCCTATTAACGTTATGCGAATCAAATTTATGCCAAAACAAATTAGTCTTTAAGATGATTATGCCAACATAAAATGTAAGTATGCGTAAAAAAATTATGCCAAAGTATTATTATGCCAAAACAAATTGCGCCAAAATCGTTATGCTGAAGTATATTAGGACAAAGAACATTATGCGAAAAGAAGGGATCCCATAAACTTCATTTCGCAGAAAATCATTTCGCATACACTCAGTTGTCATACATTCAAAACTCATAATTTTGTTAGTCAGAATCATCTTTAGGCATAATGTTTATATCCATAATAATTAAAAAGCAGAACCATCATATCGCAGAAAATTCACAGTCAGTTTTATTCCATGTATTATAAGTTTTTGATGTTTTGAACACTAATTTTTACAAGAAGATACACCTATTTTAATTTTTGATGTTCAAATATGCACCCATACCAAATAATCGTATCTCTAAATAAATGTTATGCGAAACAAAATTCTGCCAAGATAAAAGTATGCCATTGTAAATTCGGACACGTAAATATTCTGCCAAACAAAACTTATGCTAAATAATTTTTATGCCTTAAAAATATTCGATTAAATAAGATTATGCCATGTGAGTTATGCCAAATAAAAATCGGAGTATCAAGATTCTGCCAAATAGAAGGAACCCATGACTAGCATCTGCCCGCGATTTCGTCCGCGTGAAATTTCGGATTTCGGCCCCCTACTCATCGCGTCGCATCCCATCGATCGTTCACCCGCGTGCTACCTACTGCGTTTTCGCTTAGCGTTGTTTCTGACGTTTTTTTCCTTTTGCTCAGCTCCTTAGTGTCGCAGCGTGAAGTTAAATAGCCCATAACCTTCCTCAAGAATTGGGCTATTAAACGCAAAAACAATTTTTTTAAATCCGACTGGTAGTTCCAGATATTACCCCCTACATACAAACTTACAAACTTTACCTCTTTATAATATTAATAAGTACTTATACAACGGTATTTTGAGTATATGCGGAACCTGAATATAGTTTGTTCAGAATAAGTAACTGAATCGATTCCAATATTTTTCGCGCTCCGCGCCTAACGGTTAGGTACCTAGGTACTATTATCAATGAGCGCAAGACGGCGCGCCGCGAGCGGCACGGGTGAGCATGTTTTTGGACGGACAAACAGGTAAGTAACATAACAAGCTTATAACTTTGTGATTTTTCATGACAGTTTTGAAATTTTGTACATAGATTCTTTACACAATAATACTAGACAGGTGTTTCGGGTTTCGTATAATATACTTACTAAAAATAATGTTGTAGATTTTGTTTATTACTTACCTACCTATTATTCGTAGAAAGAGGTCAGAGGTCAAGGCGTTCGTGGTGCGAGTTCCTACATGCTACCTGCACCCATGCATGCATGCATGCTACCTCGTCATGGCAGAGGACTTTTGACCGCAAGGTGTAATATTTCGTCGCTTCCGCGGACAAGTGCCACACGAAAGCACAAAGACAGTGCTCAAGTGAAGTGTTTTACTAACATAGGTTTAAGTTTATACACTAACACACATTGTACTTTATAATATATATGTTAGTCTGTAAGGTATTTATCTGTGGGCCAAAGTAGCCTGAAAATAAAGGTTTTATTATAAAGTTCTGAGAAAACTTGGTATGAAACACAAGTCGAACGATACGATTTTCCTAGAAAATATCAAGGTAAAGAGTCTTTAACGAAACAACAAAGGTAGTACGTGAGTAGAAACCCATTCTTGGAAGCAATCATGTATTTTTCTGAAGCGAGCATGTTCTCTGCACTTTGTCTGCCTCGGGCTTACCTACTGCTTCCTATAGTAATGACGTGACTGGAAAATTTTATATTTTATTGTTACGCATAGAAATAAGTTATAATAAATCATATTTTATGTATCCAAAATATTAAAACTGAAAGAACAAATATGGCCACTATGTAGTTGTAAAAACAATTCAGCGGTGCTATTCTGTAAAAATCTTACCGTGAAACCTTAGGTGAAGTGAGCGTGGAGTGAGCTGTCAATAGTGTCAATTCCTAGCAAAAACAAACTCACTTCACCTAAGTTTTCACGGTGAGATTTTTACAGAATCGATCGGCTGGATGCCATTTACTATTTTTAAAGTGTCACCTTCTTCACAAAGGGCTTTCAATTCTTTTTTTCATACAGTTTGGGCTTCTAATAACTTCTTATCAAGTAGTATCTACTGTGTTTTCTACTAAACTAACCTTTAGTAACTCTACTATATTGTGTACTGGCTTCCGCCCGCGGCTTCGCCCGCGAGGTATGTCGATAAAAACTACCTACCCTATGTCCTTCCCCGGGATGTAATCTATCTCTCTGCCAATTTAAATTTTATCGATACCGTTTAGTGGCTTAGACGTGAAAAGGTAACATACAGAGACAGAGTTACTTTCGATTTTATAATATTAGTATGGATTATTTTTGCCCAACATACGTAAATAATACAAACTATCAACTCACCAGCCATTAGATACTATAAAGGAAATGTTATTTTATTCTAACTAAGTATCTAGTTTCACTTCGGTTATTCCATCGTAAGTAGGTATTTCGATACGTGTCCTGGCTGGTTAATGCGCAGAATTTCCGCATAGAATCGCAATATTTACTAACTACGTATTGAGAGAAATATTATTTTGTAATCTTGAACTTCTACCTAAAGATGAGAGATAAAGTAATACGAAGGTAAAACTTTAATTTGGGAAGATACAATCATCGTTAGATAATATTTTGTATATGTTTAATTTAAGCTTAACGTCCTCAGATTCCTTAGACTTAGGAAACGTAAACCTGGGGATCTAAAAAGGCCACTTTGGAAGAATCATAACAGGATAACATAAGTAATGGACAGTGAACCGTTAAGTTATTCGTATCAAATCCCATTGGTGAAGCATTTTTCAGTTGTTTTTATTTTGTCTGTGCTAAAATACCAATCAATTCGATCCAAATCCAATCCCAATCTCTTTGATTTTAGCTATGTAGTGCAGCGAAAAAAAGAAAAACACGGACTGTATTCGCCATATTCTGATTCATTATGTTATCCTTTTATGATTTTGCCTAAGTGGCCTTTTTAGGGCCCCTGATGGCATATTGTCGAAAATAAATCTTCCTCTGCCATAGGGTCCCACTCCCAGCTTCTCCTACCTACTAACCCACCGAACTCAGAAGCTGAAGAAGAAATGAAGCGTATGAAGCTTTATTTTCACCATTTCAAAATAATATTCTCCCAACTTCAATATTCACAGCACAGTTCCATTCATTATTAATTGCGGGAACTCACACAAAACTGAAAGCCTATTTCAGTGCAGTAAAATGGCGGCCATATTGCGGGACGTGCCGGCCATTTTAAAAATTTTCCCGCCACTTGAAATTGGCGCGCATTTACCTTTAGAACTTTTCTGCAACGGACTGTTGAAATATTCATTTGATTTTACACCTCTCGAGTGGCGGAGTGGCGACTTTTTAATGTGATTATGAATAGGATTTTAAATTTTCTGTTGCTACAGATTAAACCTGGGATTCATTGCACAGATACATCTCATCATCATCTGCCTAGCCTTTTCCCAACTATGTTGAGGTCGGCTTCCAGTATAACCAGATGCAGCTGAGTACCAGTATTTTACATTGAGCGACTGCCTATCTGACCTCCACAAACCAGTTACTGGGTAATACGATACCACTTGGTAAGACTGGTTGTCAGACTTTCGGGCTTCTGACTACCCGTAACGACTGTCAAAGATCCACGCATGACAGCCGTGACTAACGGAATAACGTGCTTTCCGAGGCACGGAGGGGTCACGGTAGGTAGGTAAAGATGGTCACCCAACCATAGACCAACCGCGGCAAGTGTACATATTATTATTTAGCCACGATAATAAAAAAGAGTTGAGAACATTATGTAGAATATTATACTCTTTGGCTAAAATGACAATGTTCTTTAAAATAAGTGTTTTCTTTCATATTTCTTAGGTGTCCTGGACAACAAAGGGATTGAATAGCTTCGCCTTGCAATGAAAACCGCGAAATTCCAATAAAAGTTATAATAATAAACAGGGCAATATAAAAACCATGATACCAAATGATATCTATGATAAAAACCGATAATAAACTGCCTGAAAAATGACCGTCATTTACGTTCCCCGAGGATTTTATTATCATTAATAGAACGCAAAGAGCTGTGCACGTTTCTTCTAAATTTGCATTACCTACGAGGTATATCGCAACAAAAAAATAAATACAATGATTTTTGCTTTACGAGGTTTCACTGCACGACGACTATTAATAGGCAGGTAACTAATTACTTCTGTAAGCTCTAATATCAAGATGGCTACCAAAATACAACAAAAAAGAATGTACCAAAACTCTCCTAAATATAAGAGATAAATATAAGAGTTCATACCTGTGATGGTTCGAATAACTGTTTATGCCCAACATTAGAAGAGGTATCTCAAACTAAATATCTCGGTGTTATAGTTGACCAAAATCTATCCTGGTACCCCCACCTTGAACATGTAAATACTAGAATTAGAAAACTGAGTTGGATTTTTAAGACGTTAAGGCATATTGCTCCAAGGAATATACTCACTAACTCGAATACGCCCAGGCGCCTCATCAACGAAATATACATAGCTTTGGTGCAATCCGTCTTGACGTACTGCATCCCTATTTGGGGAGGAGCAGCCAAAACTAAATTTATTGACCTTGAACGGGGACAACGTGCTCTTATAAAGTTGATGTATTTTAAGAACAGTCGATTCCCTACTCAAAGCCTTTACCAAATTAGCGACTTACTCTCCGTGAGAAAACTTTATATTATTAAAACTATTCTAAATAAACACAAATCCCTTCCTTATGACCCCAAACAAAATTTAAAAAGAAGAAAAGACTTAATAGCAGATGTTCCACAAACTAAAACTAAATTTGCCAGTATGCAATACAAAAACCGCTCTGCTCAGCTTTACAATAGATGTAATAGAGTAAATTACATACACGACAAAAAAAAGCATGAATGCAAAAAAATACTAACTGTATGGATTAAACCACTTAGTTATGAAGAAACAGAAGCTTTATTGTTATAAATACTCACAATCACTAGTCATATGCTCAATACCTTTCACTCATTTCATTCTCTCAACCACACACATCCCCCCCCACACATACACATGAACAACACACACACACATCCTGACACACACACAATTCAGTTTTACACGCACACTTTGCTAACTTTTAATGTAACCCAATATTTATATAGTTTTAGGTTTTTAGTTATTTTTTTTTTTATTTGTATAGAAATTGTAAAATACAAATAGAATAAACAAGTATTTATGTAAGTTCTACTAATGCATGGAAGAGCGGAGTCTCCTAATACAGGCGTTATACGCTTAAAAGGAGGCTCCAATCACCACTGATGTAATACGTGAACTTGTTGATTCCAATAAACATTTTTTCATTTTTCATTTTTCTCCTACCCAATCACAGCTTCTAGCTTTTTCCGGTGAGTATTTTTTAGACGTTTTTGATTGGAAAACATTTTCGTTTCAACCTTTTACCAGCGAAACTCGTTTGGAACCTGACGGAACCTCTCTAGAAAAATACATCAGTCAGTTCCTCGCTACTCTTTGATGGGTAGGTACATTTAAAATATTCCCTCCAAAATCCAATAACGGTCACTGCGAACCTTTGGAGCACGGTGCACGGACTTTATTTAAATAACGAATATTGGATTTAATATTGAGTAACGCAGTTTACTTACTTTATAAATAGGATGAGGATATTGAAAATGAAGAAGGGGTCCGTGGCTAAATAATAACAGCCGCACAGGTCGATAGATCTGGTTAAGCTACGCTTGCCACGGTTGGTCTGTGGATGGGTGACCTTCTTTACATACCGTGACCCCTCCGTGCCTCGGAAAGCACGTTAAGCCGTTGGTCCCGGTTGTCATTCGTGGATCTTTGACAGTCGTTACGGGTAGTCAGAAACCCGAAAGTCTGACAATCAGCCTTATCAAGGGGTATCATATTACCCAGTAATTGGGTTGTGGAGGTCAGATAAGCAGTCGCTCCATGTAAAATACTGGTATTAAGCTGCATCCGGTTTAACTGGAAGCCGACCCCAACATGGTTGGGAAAAGGCTAGGCAGATGATGATATTGAAAATGAAGGTAGATTATTTTGATAACCAGCTTGAAACCCTTTTTATGGTTCCGTACCCAAAGGGTAATCATCATCATCATCATCATTTCAGCCGAAAGACGTCCACTGCTGGACATAGGCCTCCCCCAAAAGGGGGGGGTTTGCCATAATCGCCACGCTTGGCAGGCGGGTTGGCGATCGCAGTATAGTATGGTGGTGGAATGCATAGAGAACGCTGCTGCCCATTCTCCGGAACGCCCCTTAGTCGCCCTTTACGACACCCACGGGAAGTATGGGGTGGTGCTATTCTTTAAGTCCGGCACCACACAGACTTTACAGACAGACAAAGGGTAATAACGGGACCCTATTACTAAGACTCCAGTGTCCGTCTGTCTATCTGTCTGTCACCAGGCTGTATCTCATGAACCGTGATAGCTAGACAGTTGAAATTTTCACAGATGATGTATTTCTGTTGCCGCTATAACAACAAATACTAAAAACAGAATAAAATAAATATTTAACAGCAAACGTGTTTTTTTTTGCCTTGTGGTACGGAACCCTTCGTGTGCGAGACCGACTCGCACTTGGCCAGTTTTTTAATTAATAAAATATTGTGACTAATAACTTACCGACATAGCTTTTTACAGGACCGACCGTAAAACCTGACCATTAAAGTTGCTTTCACTTCACTGACTTACCTATAAAGACTTAAAAAAATATGGGTAAGTACTTAAGTACAACGCTACAAGGTACTTTTGGCGCGTGGCCAAAATGTGGATAAAATGCCACCATCTTGTTTTGTTTATACAACATGTCATATGTCTGTTTGTTTTCTTCTGTGACAACATTACTAATGTTTACTAACAACGCCTGTCAATGTATTTCAGGCGTCACAAGATCCTTACAATCACTCTAGTTCTGTCAAACTTTCGCAATCATCTTTGAACCTTAGCGATAAAGTTGAAAATCTATTAAAGAAAGACAGATAATAGTAGCTTGATGTGCTGGCGTCTGTACCATCTAAGTCTTAAAGTGCAGGAGGTAAAGAAGTAAATACATACCTAAAGCAAAGTTTATTAAAGCTGATAGATAGGAAAATACTGAGCAACCCCAGCAAAATCAAACGCTACGCATCAAGGTTGGCGTTTGCACTGAGAAGCCGATAATCCCAAGCTACAGGTAGACATATTGAATAATATATAGGAAGAATACATTATTAACACTTGACTGAGTATCTGTGCTAAGGGTTATCTGCTGCTATATAAATCTACATGTGAAGTACTAACCTATATGTACATCAATACACATCCATAAATTGTCTGTGTTCGGCCGCGTATATACGTCCGTTTTTATTCATTTATTTATTTTATAATTTATGTGCACACAGTAAAATACATAGGGATATAACATAATTATAATTTGAGTACCTACGTCAAAGGTCCTGCTTATTTCTTAAGAAATTTCTCCCAGCAGACCTGCGAAAGGAGAAGTAAAAAAACTGGCCAAGTGCGAGTCGGACTCGCACACGAAGGGTTCCGTACCACAAGGCAAAAACGCCGAAAAAAACATGTTTGTTGTATGGGAGCCCCCCTTAAATATTTATTTTATTTTAATTTTATTATTTCTTATTAAAGTTAAAATACAACTGAGTATTTTGTGAATATTTCAAGTGCCTGCCTGTTGCCATTTTTGATATCGAGCAAAAAAGGGCAAAAAAATCGCGTTTGTTGTATGGGAGCCCCCCTTAAATATTTATTTTATTTTGTTTTTAGTATTTGTTGTTATAGCGGCAACAGAAATACATCATCTGTGAAAATTTCAACTGTCTAGCTATCGCGGTTCTTGAGATACAGCCTGGTGACAGACAGACGGACAGACGGACAGACGGACAGACGGACAGACGGACAGACGGACAGACAGCGAAGTCTTAGTAATAGGGTCCCGTTTTTACCCTTTGGGTACGGAACCCTAAAAAAGAAATGTAGACAATAGTGTGTGAGAACAAAAAGAGAAAATATTAATGTATGAATGTTTTTCGTCGGGTGTCCGTTGCGTCGAGGGTAGTCGGCGCGGCGCGCGGCGGTACATCCGGCGTAACTTGTCCGCCGGACCTGTGTCCGATGCATGTGCACAAATTCATTATAAACCATACACCACCGCGAATCCGGCGAAAAAAACCGGTACGTTGTCCGGTGAAAAAACAGACCTATCCTACAAGCGGCCTTAGCCCGCTTGTATACGTCCGTTTTTTTCACCGGACAACGGACCGTTTTTTTTCGCCGGATTCGCGGTGGTGTATGGTTTATAATGATTAGGTGCACATGCATCGGACACAGGTCCGGCGAAAAAGTTATGCCGGATGCAACGCCGCTTCCCCTCGGCGCAACGGACACCGGACGAAAAACGGACGTATACAAGCGGCCTTAGGGTCAAATCACACCGAGATGGCAGCGAAGCGGCGAGCAGTTTCAGTGTCATATAATTTTAAACTTTATCGTCATTACTATAACACATAGTATCGCTTGAGAAACTTGAAAAGGCGCGCGGCCGCCCGCGGCGCCGCGAGCACTCCGACAACTCAAGTTTCTCAAGTGATACTATGTATTATAGTAATGAATATAAAGTTTAAAATTATATGACACTGAAACTGCTCGCCGCTTCGCTGCCATCTCGGTGTGATTTGACCCTTAAGGGAACTGTATTCGACTGAAAGGGCATTACCTATAATACTCGCCTTTGACCAAAATCATGTACATAAATATCAGAAAGGTGTGGTGGGTGTGGCCATAAAACTGAACAACGTTCTCCGTGGGACCAACGTAATCCATAGAATTGTTTTAGGCCTGGGCCTTGTTGACCGTTAATCCGTTAATTAACGAAGTTAACATTTCGATTACCGGATTAACGTTAACGGATGGAAGTTAATGAACTTCATTAACTTCCCATAAGTCCGTTTATCTATAATTATGTAACTACCATTTGCCAAAAGGATACCGCGCCGCCCGTGCCACGAAAAACACTTTCTGAGAATTACTAAATTATTATTGATACAAACTCTAATACACCATTCTTTTATTAATTTTTCATGTCCTGCCTAAACTTCTATAGCTCATACCAATATTTTTTAGAAGCAAATCATCAACTTAAACGCATTGCGTATAAAATCCAATTTCTATCACGAGTCAACGATTAACGATGACTTCCCTTTAATCTTCCTAAATGTAATGCTTCAACATTTAACGAAGTTAATTTTTAACCGATTAGCGAATAACGAAGTTACTTATTTTATTAACGGTGCCTAGCTATGCAACTGTCCCATACAAAACTTCAATACCTACCCGAACCAAATACATAGGACGGCTTTTTTTTTTTTTTTTGCGAATGGGAAATCATCAAATGACTCCTCCCGCTCTGGGTGGAGCGGAAAGGAGTGTCAGACTCTTACTGACTAAAACCCACCCGTGTTCCTTCATTAGCCCTTTATGTTCCGGGCCAGCGGTAACCCTTTCGGAGAATCCCGCTGACCCGGCAGGCTTCGGCCCTAAGGGGCCCCTCCCCGATGCTGACATCTCTTTGAGGCGCGCGTGGAACACGTACGCGCCGTCCGGCACGGGCCTGGTCCTGATCGGACGGTGAGCTACCCATTACTCTCCGCCCGCAGGCCCGCGCCTACGGTGGCCGGGAGTCGTCACGCGGCTCCCGACGCCGGGGGCGTCCCCCGCGGCGGCTGAGACGGGAGGCTCTCTCCCTGAACCGTCCCGCCACCTCCTTCGCTAGCATGACTGCTTCGCAGAAGGAGGTGACTGCCTCCCACTCCCTCTCGCCCCGGACCATGGCTTGCACCAGGGCCGGACGCGAGAGGTCGCCGCCGCTGCCGATCGAGGCCTACGAGGACACGGCGGTGCTCCGCCCAAGCGGGGCAGACCTCCACCGTGTGCTCCACCGTGTACATAGGACGGCTGACAATACATAAAAGTGTCACTCAATCAAATAAAACACCCGCTTGCTATCACCATGCATTATTCATTGGAATCAATCATGCAATCTCTGCCTCAATTGTCATATCGAGTCGTTTTACATCGTGCCAACGGTTTTCTGTCCAATATTCCAACAATAATACAACAAAGCATTTCGAAATGAATGGGCATGACATGAAAAGCTGGAACTTACCCTTTAGGCACGAGTTGTTTGAAACAATAGGTTTGTACGATTTGGTATTGATTTTATTGCCACGAAGCTGTTGGAATTGGGTATTTGTGTTGTTCAAGCGAAAAGCGAATATAACAAAAATGAAATTAACAGGCATTTCGGGTTTCAGTTGTTTTAGTGGGATACTTACTAGTAAAGAAATTTACAAATTCTTGAGCCACTTCTTTGTTATCGCAAATGAGACCGCTTGACGTCTGCAGTGTGTAATCAGAATAAATTATGCTTTTTATTCCTGTTCGTTTCATTATTTATAATTTTCCAAACCGTCTTTATTTTGTTGTCTGCGGATTTAACCTTGTTGCTAATGTCTAACGGTCTTTTTTTTTTTTTTTTTTTCTCTTTATTTGTTTTAGGAACTTTTAACAATATGTTACGCCAGTTCCATCATAAACTAATCCAATTTCAACAAACTTACAAATTAACCAATGAATATACCAATGCAGCCTCCGGCGACATTGGTTTTGCTAAGATCATATTAAATATACCTACATCTAACTTATTTATATTTAGTTCACTAACTAACGCACTTCTTTCAGGCCCATTCCTGACACACTCCACCAAGAGGTGATAAACATCTTCTACTTTATTATCACAAACTAAACAGAACGGAGATTCCACCTTCTTCATCAGAAATGCAAAAGCTCTTAGTGGCATGTGTCCGGAACGAATTCTGAAAGAAGTTACCAACGTTCTACGGCTAACTTTAAAATTACTAAACCATGGGATCCGAGGAGGCTCACTTTGGATGGCTTTATACCATAGCCCTTTGTCTTTAGATTTAAAATATTCTTTCCATTCGTTATAACAATAAATTTTGAATTTGGCTAAAATTTCTGAAAATACTGGTAAAACATAAACCTCTATACCTGTAGTTGCTGCTATCTTAGCTAATCTGTCAGCCTCCTCGTTTCCCTGCAGACCAATATGTGACGGAATCCATTGTAAAACTAAGTTAACATTATTCAGCAGAATTGTATTAATTTTACTCAAAACAGCAAAGGCTATCGATACACCTCTCTGTCCAGAGGCGCATCGAGCCAAATGCTGGAGCGCGCTCTTGCTATCAGTGAATATAACTATATTAGCGTGTTGTAATGTAGCAACGTAAGACAATGCTTCAGAAATAGCATATAACTCCGCTGTCATTATAGAAACCTCAGATACAAGTTTAAAACATCCGCTAGTTTTAGTGGTAGCATCAATTATACATCATTGGGTAGCATCATAAAAAGCGGCACCAATCTGAGAACTCTTAGAACCATCGGTAAACAATTTATGCCACCCATTGTATGTGTAATTTAATTCTTGCAAGATATCATTTCTCAAACAGTTACTCTCATATGATTTCTTAGGCTTGTTAACAGTATCTAAACTAATTTTAATAACATTTTTAACTGACATGTAGCTACACCAAACATTTAATTTATACATATCTAAAGGGTTAGATGAATATATGTTTTCTTCTCTAGTAATATTATATGTATCCATTAAAATAGGTATTTTTTTATTTGACCAATACCTATGGGTTCTAAGAGCTCCAAGATCGGACAAACATTTATTTGATACACAATTGGTACACGACTT
The DNA here is from genome assembly GCA_916614155.1 of Mesoligia furuncula. Taxonomy (NCBI): domain Eukaryota; kingdom Metazoa; phylum Arthropoda; class Insecta; order Lepidoptera; family Noctuidae; genus Mesoligia; species Mesoligia furuncula. Next base: position 5,137,126 of record OU744793.1, on the reverse strand, counting down.
AACTTTAAGGCAAAACTTAAATCCTAAATATTTACGTCTAATATGTAACGGGGGTAAGCACAACTCGCTCTCCATCACATGTATAGGTGTAGTTTTAATGAAACTACCAACAATTCTCGTAGCCTTATTTTGAATTTTCTCTAATTTATATAATCGAGACTTAACACTACTATCATAGAATACACAGCCGTAATCTATTCGACTTCTAATTAAAGATATATACAAAAGCCTCAACTGTAATGGATGCATACCCCAATTAGAACCAGCTAATACTTTTATAATGTTTAACATTTTCTGACATTTTTCATTAAGTTCATTAATATGTTTGCCCCATCGAAGTGAAGGGTCTAACCAGACACCTAGATATTTTATGCTATCAGCCGGTACTAAAGGGATATCATTTAAATACAATTGAACATTTTGTCTTCGAAATCCTCTACTGAATAAGCAAACTTGTGATTTAGACGTTGATAATTCTAAACCTATATTAGATAAAATCTCCACAATATAATTTAAAGATAATTGCATATTATGAACACTGTCACATATTTTTTTCGAACTAACAAAGAGGACAAAGTCATCAGCATATTGGCATATTTTGATCAAATTACTGTTGTTAATTTTATTACAAATTTCAAATGTTGCAATATTAAATAGCAGTGGAGAGATTGGATCTCCCTGTGCCAACCCCCTATTAGTCCATCTTGTGATACCACCCTTCCCATCCGTGTCATCTTTAACAATTAAATGTCTTTCCTTAAGAAATTCCCACAAATAGTTACATATTCGACTGCCCACTTTGAGGTTATCTAATGTTTTAACTACACTGTCGACTAAAACATTGTTGTATGCGTTCTCAATATCTAAGAAACACGCTAATGTGGTCCAGTTTTTAGTAAAAGCTACCTGTATATTGGTTATCAACTGTGCAAGTGAGTCCAAGCATGATTGGCCTCTGCGAAAACCGGTAGTACTGGGAGATAACACACTATTATGTTCAATAAACCACTCTATCCTTTTAGTTAGCATCAAATGGAAAATCTTACAAGGGCAAGAGATTAATGAAATTGGTCTAAGTTTGGAGTTATTCCCCACTTTAGGTATTGCAATTATTTTTATATTACGCCATTCATTAGGAATAACACCAGAATAAAATATTTTGTTGAATATACGGAGTAAAAACGCTTTTGCGACATCTGGAAGGTTAAAAATCATAGAATAAGTGATATTATCATCTCCAGGAGCAGTATCCTTCTTTTTGATACATGACTCTAATTCCTGAAATGTGAACTCTGACTCTAATAAAACATTATTTGAAGAAAATAAAGGTTTAGAGGCTAGAGATGAGTCAGGGGCTAAACTGTGCAACAGCTCACTTTTTTTATCCATTGGAACAAAATAACCAGCTTGTCTATAGCCCTTAATCCACTTCATTTTACGCCACATTTCTGATGAAGTCACAGTGCCATCAATAGAGCTACATAATGTTTGCCAACCATTTGTCCTGGCTTCCTGGATTTTCTGTTTAGCTTTTAAAGTTTTATCCTCCAATATAGCCAGGTTTGTCGGCGTAGGGTTACTTCTAAACTCCTTCAACGCGAGTCTTCTTTCCGCTACTACTTTAGAAAGATGAGAATCCCAGTACGGTTTAGGTTTGAAGTTATGTTGAGGATTATTGCACATTTTAATTATTGGGATATTTTTATCCGCAGATTTATTAATAATAGAAATAAAAGTTGAATACATTACCTGGATTTCACATATATTAGAATCAACATTAGAGAATAACTGTTCTATATCTTTACGATAGTCCGGCCAATTAGACTTTTTAAAATTACGTTTACTAGTCGTATTAACTGTATCTTGATAGTTCATTTTAATTTTTATAATGAGATGATCACTCCCCAAGTTATCACTTAACACTCGCCAAGAAAAATGTATAGCTATATCGGATGAAGAAAAGGTGATATCAGGAGATGACTGTTGTAAAACATTACTTACATATTTTACCCGAGTGGCACTGCCATCATTTATAGATATAAATCCATTTTCCAACGCTGAGTCCATAATTTGCGTACCTCTTGTATCAGTTTTATAGGACCAATTGGAGTGATGCCCGTTGAAGTCCCCGACTATAAGACTTTTTTGAGAACACAAAGAAAATAACTCATCCCAATCACATTGTCTCGTTTGGGCAGAGGACGGGCAGTAGACTGATACTATATTTTCTAGATATTTACAATTAATCATCTTAACATGTAACATTTCGATGCCAGTATTATTAATACTAGATAATTTCAGTTCAGTTAATATAGATTTATGTACCATGATTGCTACACCCCCATAACCATCGGATCGGTCTTTTCTATAAATATTATATTGGGATATGCTTAAGAAACTATGTTCCTCTAACCATGTCTCACAGATGATAGCTATATGGATTTGATCTTTAAGCAAAAGTGATTCAAATTCAGTGATTTTAGGTCTAATACTCTGCGAATTCCATTGCAATATATTGAGAGCGAAATCTCGTAACTTGTTAGGAGCCATCGTTAAATAAGGAAAATACTTTTTTCATCAAATCTCCCTCTCTCACGAATCCTAAAACAAATTGAACCATTTCTTCAAGAATAACACTAATTACTAACTTGATTTTAACAGCAATACTTGACTTGGAGAAGACAATTTCATTCAGTTTATCCATTAATTTTTTTAAATAAAATATATTCCTAGATGTATACGTCTGTTGACTTTCTGTATTTTCATTTTTCTGAGAAGATTGCCCCATCTCATAGACTTCAGCCTTTTCCTGTCGACTATCATTAATTGTTTTCTTCGATTTTGAAGTAGTTTCAGAGACAGTAGACTCCTTCATAATAATATCTCGACTTGTCTGGCCAGAATAATAATTTTTGGGTATTGAATCTATCCGTTCTGTCTGATTGTGAACTTGTGACAACAAAACATCTCTATATGACTTTTCTTTGTCGACAGAGAGAGGGACTTGGAGGGTTTGAGTTATAGTATCTTCTTGATTAATACGTTCTTTAGTCTGATGCGAATTACCTTTATTGTGATACAACATCAGTGCTCTTCTATAGGTACAATGCTCCTCGCACATGATTTGTCGAATGGCTTTTTCTTTTTTAAACATAGGGCACGATTTATTCATTGACATATGCGGGCCTTTACAATTAATGCATTTAAATGTGATGGTTTCACAATTGCTGTGATTTCCTCCGCACTTAGGACACAGTATCTTCTTAGTTGGGCAACTTTTAATCAAATGCCCAAATCTCCAACATCCCGAACATTGGCTAACGGGAAATATGTAAGGTTCTACCTTAAATCTGCACCCGTATATTAGGAGATACGGGGGTAAGGTCGAACTTTTAAAACAAATGCGAATAGTCTCGCTTTGTATCCATTCTCCACTATCTGATTGTCTTTTTAATCTCTTGACAGAAACAACTTCCCTCTCACATTCAATACTCTCTAGAATCTCTTTCTCCTCAATATCTAAGTCAATTTGTTTCACTACACCATATGACAAGTTAATTTCATCTATAAGCTGACATCTATAATCCAGATTTTGAAACTTGCTGCAATTGATCAGACTCTCCGCGTCTTTTCGGTCTTCAAATTGAATAAGTATCTTGTATGGGTTCTTATATTGTATTTTAAGAATATTTTTAATATTTTCTACTCTTAACAGTTTGGCCATGCCGAAAGGTTTGGGTAAAACCTCTTTCGACGTTACGCACACTATTATTCTCTCATTTGTTGATTTACATGTATTCTCATTATTCTCAGTACTATTAGACCTCATTGACGTCCTCCTCAATGACCTCTTTTTGTCCTTTCGAACCGTGATAAATCCCTCATCATCTTCTATTATTTCTTCACTGTCTGACCGTTGCCTTTTATCCACCTTTTTTTCCTCTTCCTTCGAATTCTTATTATTAACTAGTTGCTCACGCTTATGCACCATCTCTTCTTCTACTATATCACTTCCACTTGAATCGCAAAAATCTATGTTATCCATTATCGCGTAACATTTATTCAAAGAGGGTAGAGCGAAAAACAAAACTCGAACAAAATCGACCTCAGCTTATCGCGTGCGCTCACCTCGGCGATTCGCGCGAGACTCGTCTAACGGTCTTATTCATAAAAAAAGCTTATAGAAGGTTTAAAACGTTCATTAGTTAAAATGCTCGATAAGCCTTTAAAACGTTCGATAAAATTTTGTATTCATAAACGCTTCATAAACCTTCTATAACTAAAGTGTCCTATAACTTCAATATAAATATAAATGTTGCCATTTTATTGAAGTCATCCAACAAATTGGCCAACACATTGAGTTGTCAAACGAGAATATCTGCCTACCTTAGAGTAAGAAAGCTATAGAGCATCGGGTAGCGTGGCCGCACATGAGACAAAAAACTAACTTAACTAACATAGGCTACATGAGTAGCTGCCTTGAAAAAACTGGCACGCACTGAGAGACGGAAATAGTATAGCTTTATCCTTTTCTGTTACTTATAATAACTCAATACTTTATCCCTTTCTTGTGGAAATGAAATGGAGATACCCGCCGTCTATACTTTTCTTTGTCTAAGCTACCTACGCACCGAATAATTGTGACCATAGACATTATGACGTACGGAAAACTAATTTATTGTCTACAGTTTCGCCAGTATTGCCGCGTTACCATGGTTATTTAAGTCAATGAATTTGTTATTGTTATGATTGTTATTTTATTGTCAGGAGAGCGAAAACCTTTGAATATTTTTTTGTATTTAAAAGAAATGGAATTAAGACCGTAGACTAGTTCCAAGAAAGGGCAAAGAAGTGAATACTCGTTATGATTGGAGGACGATAAGGTGTGTACTGTTTACCTACAACTAAAATGTGTTCAAACAGTTATGTTCAAAGTAAGTTTTGTTTTGTAAACATTCTTAATTTCTTATACTTATGCTTGCTTTTCCTTAGATCTTTTAGAAGAATTGGTCAGGGAGAGGGTTTCCATAACATAAAATGAAGGTGGACGCTAGTGATGGCGCCAAACAAGTAGCCGAATTCTGGGCACACTAAGAAGAAGAAGATAGAAAATAAAAACACTTATACTTACTGACACCAACGCGAAAAAGGGGAAAAAGCCGGCATGGCATGATTAACGAATTAGGTGCCTATCCAATTTACTTATAAGTGACAAAGTTCCTGAGTAAGCATGTCAAGAACTTCGTTTGATGAAGAGAAAGAATTATAACATTCATTTTGTATTTCAGGACAGTAGAAAGGATGGTGCTTCACTACAAATAGCAGAAACTGAAACGGCCTACGGAAAAGGTGGCATAGATGGCAAATGAAAAGAAACATTTAAAAATGTTGTTCTGCTAGCACAAGTTCTAGAAACCGAATTAAAGTTTAGAGTATTATAAAAATAAATCAATTAAACTGATATCTGTATAAAAGCTTTTTATTAATGCACTACTCGCTAAAATGTCTCCTCTTTATCTTCTTCGTGTCGCGGGGACGACAGTATTTCAGATCTTGTTGGCCAAAACTTTGCCACTTCCACAACGTCGTCAGTGGCAGTGCAGAGGTCACTTTAACTGCATGTTTAGGGACGCATAGGGTAGGATAGGAGGAGGAACATGGTTTGCTACATAGCTTCACAACCACTCCCTACTGCCGCATCCTAGTGGAGCATCTCCCTGCAGGGTGTAAACTTCCGTTATCCACACAGAAGTCCCTGAACCGTCTCCGGACACAAGTAGGAAGATGTACCTCTAATCTGGTAAAGTGAGGCTATCTCGGCGGAATGTTTCCTCAAAAGTTTGTAAAATAGCATTTGCATTTCCCCTTGCACCTAGGCTTCTTGGGCTGACTTTGTATGATATTCATTGATATTGCTACCCTAACTACTAACTACTACTAACTGCATGTCTCCATGGTCAACTGCAGTATTGTAAGGTACTGCTCTAGCCACTATGGTTGTTTTCACATTTCCTAGTTTGCATGTATGCCATGTAAAAGACATTGAAAAGCGTTGTTTCCACACCCCAAAGTAGCAGCGTCCCACAGTAATTCTTGTTGCAATAATTTATGTGCTTCGTTATATTTTTCCTTGCTTCTATTTTGCATTGTAGGTATATAATAATAAACTAAATTGGTTAAACAGAAGTGCAACATAAATTAAATACAACTGCACATGTTACATTTACCGCATTATTGTAGTCTTTGTTACATTTGTAGGTCAAACGTCATTTTCTATCAGCTGATGTAGAGTCGGCCATTTTTATAGTACTGTTATAGTAGGGGTCTGGGCTCCATAACTTTATAGTAGGTTTATCGAACGTTTTAGTGCTAAAATGCGTTTATGAATAACAATTTTTGACAACGAGACATTAGCAAGCCTTTAGATGTTCTATAACTTATTATGAATAAGACCGTAAGGCTTTAGCTGCCTTACAAGCGTTCTTAAACGTTCTAGAGTAAGTAGCAACATACTTATTAAAAGTTTCCGTGTTAATATAAGGCTTAAGGCCATAAAGCTCGAAAAGTCTTTCCCTAGTTTTCCTGAGTTCTTTAGTTGCCCAGTAACAAAATAAAAACTTAGGGCTGATACTTTTAGTGTTCTTCTTAAAATAATTATTGAACTCGGTTTGGACTACCGAAAAGAATTCATTATACAAAATATTAACATTGTTAACTGTAAGGTTCTGATTACTTAATTTACAAATTAAAGTGCTATTAAATTTATTTAAATTAACTGATTTTTCAACACACTGGCTCGTAAAGTGGCTCTTATTGAACCGCTTTTAGGTCCATAATGCAGTGTATTAAAAACGCGTGCTTTTTCTTTACTTTAATCCACATGTGCTTTATTTCCACAGATAACTATTTACTAGTCGGAGATGCGCGCTTTTTTAATCTCATTAATTTTTTTTTTTAAATAGTCAGTATTGTCCTTGGTCCCAAAATTAACTAATATTTATTTTTTTAAAGTGAATGCGCAGGGACCACGGACAATTTTGAGGTGAATGCGCAGTGGTAGACCGCGATATTCCAATTTTCTTAGGTTTTTTGCAATTTTCAGGTCGGTGTCAGGTTGTATCTTGATCAAAATATGATTTGCGACTTTTTAGTGCTGACCATAGATACGTATATAAGAAGGTGTTGACCGTCCACCCAATTTCCTTATTTCGATCAAAACTTGCATACCTACAGCCTAATCGATATTCGCGATAAAGGAAATAAAAAAAAATTAGAAACTGAATAACAACTCTTATAACTAACAAAAAGTACTTATTGAAAGTGTTTGCAGAATACCCAATTTATGGAATTAATTTATCATCATTCTCAAACAAAATTTTACTAAGCCTACCTAATAAATATATACTGGGAATTCTGTAGGAAACTATTAGAAATTATCAAAAATAAAATCCAAAATAAATAATAAGTAGTTGTTCAATAAATTAAAATAATTCTAAACAGCGAGCGCATTCCGAATAAATTCAAATATAGAAACATTTCGGCGCGAAATTCAATAAATGAGGTACCATGGCCTGGCTGTAAGGACGCCTTTACGAATCTGACAAAAATAAGCCGTTTTTCGGTGCATTTTGCGGCAAAATGAGACGAAACCAAATGTAACTAATAATTAGCACAGATAGATTACTCTTTCATCTCCAAATGGTAGCCATTTTTTATTCGAAAATGTTGGTTTATAATATAGTAAAAAATAATTTCCGTTGCCTCTTCACACAAAATCGACGATATCGTGCTGTCTTTGGGATCATTTTTCTTCTATTTAATAACATAAACATATTTATTTTAAAATATTTTATGTAAGCAGACATGTTCAACTCAAAAAGGTAGCCATAAGAACTATCAAAATGTCAAAAATAAGCTCAGAAAAAAATAAAAATCGGAGTCTATTTTTTCACATACATATTTAGCTGTAATACGTGAATCTTATTGGATTGAAATAAGGGTTATTTTACTGGTCACTGTCTCGGTTTATTGCACAATTTGTAATGAAATATTAGTCTGCGCTCGGCCGCCGTTGTGAGTGGACTCTGTGTCGGTTGTAAGCAGCAGCTTGTGCTAAAAGAAGATCGCTGTACGGATACAAAATATTTGACACACAAAACTTGATACTTCACGCATTCTGTATGTACCTATTACCCAAGGAAAGATTTGATTCACAGTCTTATAATTTTTCTAGAAGTAAGTAGGGTTTATAAATTCATATTTCGTTCCGGACTTGCTGGAGTGACCTGCACAGCAGGTGTACTTCGAAGACTGCTACTGGAACTAACAGCCGAGCTGAGGAGTTATTCCGGTCTGATCCCCTGAAGACTTACAATATTTCATGATGGGTGTCAATTTCGTGGTTTTCGAGGGTGCTGAAACCGATGGTGATGTCCAAATGAGAATCCAAGATGGCGGATGTGAAAAATGTTACAATTTTTCATGATGGGTGTCAATTTCGTGGTTTTCGAGGGTGCTGAAACCGACGGTGGGGTCAAAATAAAAATCCAAGATGGCGGATGTGACAAATGTTACAATTTTTCATGATGGGTGTCAATTTCGTGGTTTTCGAGGGTGTTGAAACCGATGGTTGGGTCAAAATAAAAAACCAAGATGGCGGATGTGAAAAATTTTATAATTTTTCATGATGGGTGTCAATTTCGTGGTTTTCGAGGGTGCTGAAACCGATGGTGGGGTCAAAATAAAAATCCAAGATGGCGGATGTGAAAAATGTTACAATTTTTCATGATGGGTGTCAATTTCGTGGTTTTCGAGGGTGCTGAAACCGATGGTGGGGTCAAAATAAAAATCCAAGATGGCGGATGTGACAAATGTTACAATTTTTCATGATGGGTGTCAATTTCGTGGTTTTCGAGGGTGTTGAAACCGATGGTTGGGTCAAAATAAAAATCCAAGATGGCGGATGTGAAAAATTTTATAATTTTTCATGATGGGTGTCAATTTCGTGGTTTTCGAGGGTGCTCAAACCGATGGTGGGGTCAAAATAAAAATCCAAGATGGCGGATGTGAAAAATGTTACAATTTTTCATGATGGGTGTCAATTTCGTGGTTTTCGAGGGTGTTGAAACCGATGGTTGGGTCAAAATAAAAATCCAAGATGGCGGATGTGAAAAATTTTATAATTTTTCATGATGGGTGTCAATTTCGTGGTTTTCGAGGGTGCTGAAACCGATGGTGGGGTCAAAATAAAAATCCAAGATGGCGGATGTGAAAAATGTTACAATTTTTCATGATGGGTGTCAATTTCGTGGTTTTCGAGGGTGCTGAAACCGACGGTGGGGTCAAAATGAAAATCCAAGATGGCGGATGTGAAAAATGTTACAATTTTTCATGATGGGTGTCAATTTCGTGGTTTTCGAGGTTACTGAAACCGACGGTGGGGTCAAAATGAAAATCCAAGATGGCGGATGTGAAAAATGTTACAATTTTTCATGATGGGTGTCAATTTCGTGGTTTTCGAGGGTCCTGAAACCGATGGTGGGGTCAAAATAATAATCCAAGCATTTTGCTGAGCAACGACCTGTTCTTGCACAGATGCGACGCACGGCTTAAATTGTCGTTAATATTGTTGATTGTTACAAAAGTAGTTAATTTTCCACTCTGCGAATTATTGGCATTTTGTTTTTGTTTGATTGTTATTGTTTTCATGTTTTGTTGTCTTAGTGCCAGTGTCGCGGGCGCATCACGGATTGATCTTGTATTGTCATTTGTCAATGTCAATGTCAAATTATGTCAATTATTATTGTATGTCTTTGTTGCCTGGCTCTGACATCAAGCAGTGAACAAAATTGTCAACATTTTTAAGCTTGAGTACGAGGCTTTTTACTACGTTGCGTGTGTATATTTTGTCTTTATTTTTAATTTTTTGTTTGCAATGTTATGACTTGTGTGTTTTTATGTGCGTTTTGTTTGTGCAGAATAAACAATTTTTCTTTTTTTTTTTTTCTTTTTCCAACCATTGGTTTCAGCACCCTCGTACCTCGTACCCATAGTACCTACCTATGTATCACAAATAAAATATTTCTGATTTCTGATTTCTTTCTGATTTCTCGAAAACCACAAAATTGACACCCATCATGAAAAATTATAAAAAATTTCACATCCGCCATCTTGGATTTTTATTTTGACCCAACCATCGGTTTCAGCACCCTCGAAAACCACGAAATTGACACCCATCATGAAAAATTGTAACATTTTTCACATCCGCCATCTTGGATTTTTATTTTGACCCCACCGTCGGTTTCAGTACCCTCGAAAACCACGAAATTGACACCCATCATGAAAAATTGTAACATTGTAACATCAACTAATAGCCGAGCTGAGCTAGGTGTGCCGAGTATGGGCTCGTTTTCTTAGTTATGTTGAGACCTTACCTCCGGACTTGATGTAGTGACCTGCAGGTGTACTTCGAAGACTGCTACTGGAACTAATAGCCGAGCTGAGCTAGGTGTGCCAAGTTTGGGCTTCTTTTGTTAGTTTTGTTGAGACCTTAAGAATAGGTAGGCAGGCACTAGGCCGGGTCTAGTCTAGGCAGATGCGGTCACTAATCGGAAACATAAAACAAAAGTATCTAAAAAAAAAGATTACAGCCGCCATCTTGGATTTTCATTTTGACTTTGTTTTCGGCTCCAGCACCCTCGAAAACTATGAAAACGACACCCATGATAAAAAATATAAAAAAAATTACAGCCGCCATCTTGGATTTTCATTTTGACCTCACTATCTGCTTTAGCGCTCTTGAAAACCATAAAAACGACACCCATGATAAAAATAAAAAATAAATTACAGCCGCCATCTTAGATTTTCATTTTGACCTAATTATTGGCTCCAACACCCTCGAAAACCATGAAAACGACACCCATGATGAAAAATATAAAAAAAAAATACAGCCGCCATCTTGGATTTTCATTTTGACCTCACTATCGGCTTTAGCGCCCTTGAAAACCATAAAAACGACCACCCATGATAAAAAAATTAAAGCCGCCATCTTGGATTTTCATTTGGACATCACTATCGGTTTTAGCACCCTTGAAAACCATAAAAACGACACCCATGATGAAAAATTAAAAAATAACTACAACCGCCATCTTGGATTTTCATTTTTATCTCACTATCGGCGATCTCAATATCCGTCACTTTGCACGGCCTAAAATGTAATTGACAGGCTTATGGTGATTTATCGAGGTAGCCACTGCTAATATGCCTTTATGCAATGCACGACACTGCTTAGTACGTTATCCTAATTGCGTAACACACTTGGAATGGCAATCCATTCCGGTTTGACAGTTCAACAATATCCGTAAAACAAAAACAACGCAATGTTGTTTTTGTTTTACGAATTTTTTAAATATATATGAAGCAACTAGCTGTGCCCCGCGGTTTCACCCGCGTAAGTTTCGATCCCGTGGGAATATCGTATAAAAAGTAGCCTATATGTGTCAGCTACCTCTATACAAAATTTTATTAAAATTGGTGAAGCCGTTTGAGCGTGAAGAACAAACATATAAACATACACACACACTCACAAACTTTCGCCTTTATAATATTAGCGTGATGAATATTGTAGCATTTGTACTGTTTGCCTTGTAGGGTGTGTGCCAAATACACGTATTTTCTTTCCAGTTTTCTAGAACCTACTTGCATTTGATACCATAGCAAATTTATTATATAAAATACGAAATAAACCGAATAAAACAAGCCTGTTTTATATTTGTTTTCAATAAGCTCGTCCGCAAATTGTTAATACATAGGTACTTTGGCAACTTGTACTTGATTAATCACTGTCCAGTGAAATTAAGTAAATAGCATTCTACTTATATGAACACTTCACATTACCTACAAACTGTTTGAAAACAAATCACCGTAAACTTAAAAAAAACACATGGCAAAAATAAAATAAAATTAGGCTCAAGTATCAAGTCGTGTCAGTTTACTCATAATTTCACCGCTTCGCGCATGTCGCTGTGTGTGTGAGCCGTGCACGTGTAGTAGTAAGACTCAATACCTAAAATTGAAGCGCGACATTTCGTAAACGCGTCCGTTAGTGGAATGTCCAAAAAACGATTGAAATGACAATAGAAAAGCATAAATCATTATTATAAACAATGCTTATTGTATTTACTGCTTAAAATACTTAATTTTATTTAATTTCCAAGTATCGATTACATTCGTCATATTATCAATCGAAATTTAAAAAAAAAATCGTTTGGATTGCAATAAAAAAAACAATAATGGTCGGCGATTTTGAACACAAATTGAGTACCTAGTGGTAATGATTAATACGTGTTATTGGACCTGTGTTTGAATATTACGTTAAGACCTAGGCATTTTCGTGTTGTTCACAATATTTTCAATAATATTTGTCACGTTTTAAATCTTACATTTAACTGTGTGTGTGAAATTTGTGAAATGTAAACACGCACGATTGGCGCGAAACTTCGACATTAGATATCCAAAAACTTCATTACCACTAAGTACTTATTTACCTTAAACTATGGATAAATTCGTCAAATAATTAAATGATGCTGATTGAGACGATGATTCACAGCCCCTGTGGTGAAGTTAGGGTGTTCGAAATCTCCAATTTTTATGTTTTTTAGCCTCGACCACCACTGTCATCATCAAAATGGCGAGTATCGTATGACTTGAATTTATACAAGGAAAATTAATAATAGTAAACTTGTGCGCTAAATATGAACATATTATGAGGTGTTTATCCAACACTCCTAATTAACGCACATTCATTAAAATTTAAGATTTGATGTGTAGCATAATTCATTCTAAAACAGGTTCGTGTGATTGGGGCGGATCGGTTTTGTCAGTACCATAGACTAATATATTTAAAATGAGAGTCGGTGCTTTTATTTACACCTGCGCGCGCATCGCTAGTGCTGCTTAGCACGGCCACAGAACACTATACTCCTAGCGGAGAAGAACGTCATGTTCATACAAAAATGTTGGTCTAAAAGTAAGACAACTAGCGTCGCTTGTGGGCCCCTTTGGCAACTTAGACATGGCGCGAAATTTGAAAGTGTGCATGTGTGTATGCATGTGTGTGTATGCATGCGTGTGTATGGTTGTTGTGTTTGTGTGTGTTCTTTGGTGATTTGAATTTGTAGTTTATCAGGAAGAGCTCGCTCTAAAACAAATTACTAATTCATATTATTAACGAGTTTTTGATAATAATAGGAATCAGTAATTTATTTAGAACGTGCTCATCATGTTACTTGAAGTTCTAAAACAGAATTAAATAAAAGCACAGTTTAACGTATACAACTTTATTTATGAAGGAAACCATAATCAATAAGACACAATCATACATTACACGCCAATTGTTTGTAAATGGTACACAAGGCTACATAATTATGAAGCTATAATTTCCAGTATAAGGTGATCTCGAATTGTATAGAATTTTCGTACAATGAGGTGTCAGTTTATACTGGAAATGTTTATCAGTGTATGTGCAGTACCTAAGTGTAAATTAAACGATCTCTACATCCTGTGATTCTTCCTGTTTTTGGTCTTTTAAAATTAAATTAAGATTATTATTTAGAACTATAGAGAACTTTTCTGGCCGATTGATTATTTTCTAGTAAAATATGTATGAATGAGAATAAACATTTATTATAAATTAAGTATTCATAATAAATATTTCATTGTAGGAATAACTTAATTTTAAGGCTCAAGAATTATAATTGTTTTTTTAGACAGAAATAGTTAGGCTAACATAGTTTATAGATGAAGTACCAATTAACGTAAGAGAACATTTTGTATAATTTGGAGTTATATTATAACATTGGAATTCAGAATTCTCCGCTGTATCGAATGGTATTATTAAAAACTTTCTATAGTTAAAAAAAACTGCGACAAACGATTTATAACAAAAAAAAAAATTATTTAACATTTATCTTCTCAGAAAAATAAAGTAAGTCATCATATTAAATTATTTAGTCCATTAACTTAAACCTCAAATCAGACAATTAATTAAATAACATGTTCCTTACTTTAATTTATGATAAGTTTTTTAAGAATTATTCTTTATTTACGCTCCTTACTGTAATATGCATAAAACGTAACAAGTAGAAATCAAATTCGTATTTGCTTTATTTTATTTTGTTTTTTAAAAAGTTCGTTGCTAAAATACTGAATATTTACATTAATTTGATTCTCATTTGATACCAGAAGTATCAATTAATATAAGGGACAAACCACGGTTTTTCAGGAGATCCAAAAAACGATTATATTTGAGTGGATTAAAATATAGCATGTCCCTTACATTAAAAAAACATGTTTAGTTGTGGTTTACGTTACTAATATTTTATGTGTAAACTGTCGAGCGTAGTGTAGGCAGCAAGAGAAATAGAAAGTTATACGTAATTCTATTGTAAAGGACTTTTAGTGTTGTAATTATGTAACTATAAGATTATCTACTAAAATTTATGGCATTTTAACACCATGGAAATAAGTTCTTATCATGACTAATGTTGGTATGAACCAATATTAATCATTCAAAGCAAATATATACGTTAGTTTCAGGTTTTACAGCTTAGCCATCACAGATTTAAATGAAATTTAGGAATACAAAAATAAAGCAATTGTTAATATTACTAAACAGTCTATGAAACTTGAGTTTAAAACTTCTGAAAAGTAATAGTATTCTAATAAACAGTCTTACAAAATCTATACTTAGTAATTGAATGAATGTACTGGAAACGAACCATCCCATTTCAACTTTCACTGCCATCATGCTAGTCATCTTTCACACAATTCATGCACCTCTTATTCGATCTTCTTCCCTGACATCCGTCCGTCCCTTCTATTCGTCATTTTAACTTTCACTGCCATCTTCTAATCATCTTTCACAAAATTCATGCACCTCTTATTCGATCTTCTTCCCTTACATCCGTCCGTCCCTTCTATTCGTCATTTCAACTTTCATTGCCATCGTACTAATCATCTTTCACAATCGATCTTTCGTTTCTAGTACATTCATTCAATTACTAAGTACAGAGTTTGTAAGACTGTTAATGTGTTGAATTTATCATAATTACGCAGACATAAAAGTCGAAAATATAAAAATAATATTAACAATTGTTTTATTTTTGTATTTCTAAATTACATTTAAATCTGTGATAGCTAAGCTGTAAAACCTGAAACTAACGTATAGATTTCCTTTGAATGATTAATGTCAAAATGTGAACGTGTCCCTTACATTAATTGATACTTCTGTGGCCTTAGTGTGAGTTTTTTTCACTCACGTTCGATTGCGAGCGCGTTAGAATTTTATATGGAAAAAGTTATAGCGCCGCCTGGTGGTCACTAATTTCCCATACAAAATTCTAACGCGCTCGCAATCGAACGTGAGTCGAAAAAACTCACACTAAAGCCACTGGTATCGATATGTCAAAAAAATATTATTTGTGTTTTAATATATTTATTTTCTTTTGTAGGCTCGCCTACAAATTTACAGAATCTGTTAATGCTTATGTAAAATATAGAATCTATTTTAATTGTTACATTTTGCCCTATAAGTTCACTACATGTATCTAGAAAATCAAAATTAATATTTTTTTGCAACTATTCTTTAATGCAATCTTTAACATCCCTCATGTGTGCATTTTTATTTAAATAATCACACATGATTGATGCACTTTTGTTTACACATTCAATCATATTCTTTAAATATAGTAAACAAATGGCACACAGTATCCGTAGAGGATGTTAAAGATTGGACACGATTCACAATTTGATTCCATTCTCCTAACTATGTAACCACAAACATAGGCACATGCTTGCATCTCCCCAGTATTTTCATCCATTTGATCCATGGACAAACTGAGGGCTCCAGTCTGAAATATTTCTCAAATCATTTTTGCCTTTTTTTTAAATTGGAGAGTCCGCATTTAGGCTATCAAACAATCGGTCGATTTTGTTTAGCAGGTTGACTGTAGCAAGTGCTTCTGTTGGCAGCTCTCCTGTAAAAATAAATACTATTTTAGTTATTTAAAAATAACGTAAAACAGTTTTTAAGAACAATGAACATTTTAATTGCAATAAAAGATTGACTTTTGAAAAAAGAAAATGGGTCCAGATGGTAGTACAGTACCGACCGAAAGGTCATAGGCTTGACGTTTAGTTTGACTTACGACCTTCTTTCAATGAGTAATTAGACACATACTCGCATAATCACGCTGATTCTTAAGTTCATGGATGTTTTTTTAACATCATTATTATGATATCAACACACCTTCGATAATTTTTGCATACATTCCAGCAGACACTGGAATGGCTCAAAACTTGCGCGGCTAATATTGTACTTTCATTTCTTGTCTATTATTCGGATTTAAGTGGCTCTTCGTTAGGGGCAGGCAAACACGAAAAATGGGTTGTTGTTATCCAATTCAAAAAAATCTGCAATGCGATTCCACGTCGCGATATCTGAAAAAGACGTATATATTGATCATCATAATACAGCAGATACGATAATTAGCAGTGGGTCAAAATCGATTTACAATTTTTCTTTTACATTGTTACAAGTCAAAATAATGCCATTAAAACCATAACTTGTAAAAAAAAAACAAGTCTCGCAACTCAGTTCTTCTACCGTAAAAAGTTGTGAGACCCATGTAATACCAAGTCGTTTAATTTATTCAGTCCCTACTTAAGGGTCCATCTGTCTTAAGTTATTACGTAATTAGCTATCCTAACAACATCTTATAGTGACCATATCAAGATTAAAAATATTTTATGTTTTAAATAAATAGATTGCTTGGCCATCGCATGAAAACACAATGTATCTCACAAGTAATACATATTATATTAAATTAGGTTTTTTAGTGCGATTGTCAAGTCAATAAATAATTATATCTAGGTACCTATCTACACCTATCATTCCATTATATTATACATATACAGGTACACTGATTCATTCGCTGCAAATGTAACTTTGTAATCCTATATATTTATATGGGATTACAAAGTCATTTATAAAGTTGGTGTATCTAGAAAAGTGGACCGAAATTGCAAAATATTTGTTTTTCCTTGATTTATACACTAAACACTAATCTACACAAATAAATAAAATTGGAGTGTCTGTTTGTAATATTAAAATAACCGCTTTTTACTCAATGTATAAATGCTACGGCTAATCTCTGAAACGGCTGGACCGATTTTGACGGGACTTTCACTGGCAGATAGCTGATGTAATAAGGAGTAACTTAGGCTACTTTTATTTTAGAAAAAATATGAGATATGATATATATGAGAAATTACTGCTGGTACTACTCCCCGTAAAAGTATAAAATTGAAAGATATTATTACCTGCAATTTGTTTTTCATTGCACTCAACATTAGTGTTGCATTTTAAGTTGTATTTTAGAAATAAATTTCTAAAACATTTGAGAAGATGGGACGTATCGTGTAGAGCAACAATTTCATGTTCCTGAAATCTAAAATGTGGTTGTTCAACAGATGCCCCTAGTTGTGAAAGTGTTCTTCTATTTACCCCATCCATATCGCAAATAGTTGCAGCAATTATGATACATGCCTCAAAACAAGCATGGAGAACCTGTAATTAGAAAATTAAGTTAATTAATAATGTTTAGTAAGAAAATAAAAATAACATACTATAGGTTCACAAATAGAAAATGATTTTCAGTTAACTAAACAGTAAATAAGTGTAAATAATTCCAATACAATAATGTACCTTTTTGATCAAAATCATTAATCTGTCTGCAGTGACATGATCTCCTGACAAATAATATGCCACAGGCTGTTTAATTCTTTTCCTTATACATAAAATCATGAACACTAGAGCATAACTTGCTATTTGTGGATCTCGTCCATACTCTCCTCCATGGTCTTGAAATCCGTCTATCTGATCAGATTTTGAATTGTAATTCAAATTTTTTCTTCAAATTACCAGCGTTGTGTCATCGCGCTTCTCTTTCTTTTCTATGAAGTTCGACAGTGACCGCACTTTAGGTCAAGTAAGCCCCTTAATTAGTCGCTTTCCTTTATCAGTTTTTTCAGTGGATTTAGCCTAAAACCAAAAATAGAGGAATGTAAATTAAGTGTGAACATAAATTTATTATTCACAATTTTAGGAACAGTAGAACCTGCCACTCATTTCACAATTTCATTGGTCTACTTTCAGTCGGTATACCTATGTATAAAACATGTTTGTTGTATGGGAGCCCCCCTTAAATATTTATTTTATTTTGTTTTATTATTTATTATTAAAGTTAAAATACAACTGAGTATTTTCTGAATATTTCAAGTGCCTACCTGTTGCCATTTTTGATATCGAGCAAAAAGGGCAAAATATCGCGTTTGTTGTATGGGAGCTCCCATTAAATATTTATTTTATTTTTAGTATTTGATGTTATAGCGGCAACAGAAATACATAATTTGTGAAAATTTCAACTGTCTAGCTATCGCGGTTCTTGAGATACAGCCTGGTGACAGACAGAGGGATGGACAGACGGACAGACAGCGAAGTCTTAGTAATAGGGTTCCGTTTTTACCCTTTGGGTACGGAACCCAAAAAAACCAACTGTGACGACAGACAGATGCAAGAGTGATAAAGTACACGTAAAGTAGTAGTAGTCCAGCGGGATTGTTCGAAAGGGTTACCTCTGGCCCGGAACATAAAGGGCTAAGGTAGGAACACGGGTGGGTTTTAGTCAGTAAGAGTCTGACACTCCCTTCCGCTCCACTCAGAGCGAAAGGAGTCATTTGATGATTTTCCATCAAAAAAAAAAAAAAAAGTAGTAGTAGTATAAAGTAAGTGTGAGTGGTATAAAGTGAAGGTTGGCGATTTTAGTATGGAACATTTAAAAAAACCATGAATAAAAAACATTTTACTTACACCTGATGAGTTTGGAGTCTGCATAATATCAGTAGTTGAAATTGTTGCTTTTGAAGTTCCAGGCTGTTCCAAATGTGAAGACTAAAACAGATACAAAATACCATTATTTAAAAAATTAAAAATTTTACCACTCCCAGCACTATATTTTTTTGAAATTTGTATTTTTGTGTGCCCAAATAAGCATGAATTTAATCTGCATAATGATCTTGTATCTAGACCTAGCCGCAAAGTCCACATGCTTCGTGAACATAGACGAAATACTAAACTATTTTCTAATAATGTATTTTGTATGGCAACCAAAGTTTATAATAAACTACCAGACTGTTTTAAAACTCTTAACTTTAGGACATTTAAATCTAAATTATTCAATTATCTCATGTAAATGCTATTACTCAACTTATGATTTTATGAATGAAATGAAATTTGACTTAAATATTAGAATAATTATATTCTATTCTTATTATCTCTTTGACTTAATTTTAATCTTTTTGACATTTCCATTCCTAATATTTGACTAATTTGCAATTTGAATGTTATTCTAATTTATTTAATTCAATGTTATATCTAACAAGATAACCAAAACCCTGAAAATGTATTTTTACGCTGGAAACGGCAGAATTGTATGAACTTTTAAAAGTATGTAACAACTTTGTAACAATTTTCTGACAAATAAATAGTACAGAAATAGATTAAACCTTAGAGAAGGACATAGGATAGGAATTTTATCATCATACCATGCGGGCGAAGCCAGTTCCAGGCTGTTGATTGGATCCAATGTCAGCAATGGACATCTCAACTTGAGAGCTGTGATGTGGTGGAGAGTTCAGATGGAATGGAATATCTATGCAGCTTTTTCCTTTGCAAACGGTCTTGGACAATTGTACTTTCGGGAAAATGGTCAGTGGGTCGTCTTAGGGGCGGATGTTTAGAACAAAGCATTTTATGGCTTACAAAGAGGCGTTTCTGAAATTTCACAGAATTCCAGTTCTCCTCTGGGTAACAAAACTTTGCCCATGCTACCGACCTGAAAACATGATTTTAGGGTTGAATTTTTTTATCAACAACAGAATGTTATTATTGATTGAAATTGAAATTGGTACTATACTTTGGATTATTTAATATACATACCGCTGTAAGTTGGAAGGTCCTGGTTTCGGAAAACGATGTAAGATCAGTTCCGAATCTTAAGTTGTGGATGCATTGTATTTTGCACATTTTCGGTTATTGTCCCTCATAATTTTTCACCGATTCACTGACCAAAGAATACAAATAAACACAAAATAAGAGTCACTAAGCTAAAAAGTCACTAGGCTTCTAAAACAACAAAATGCTGCGGTATCCCGTATTCGGAGTCTCGAGCAGAATACTCAACTCGACAATTTGAACGGAAAATCACACGAAATACAGGAAAAACGACAACAAAAACCAATCACACACGCAATTAATTAACGATTATTTGTTTTGAACCGTTTGAAAAACCATTTTGAATTTTTTAAACTTTGACGTTTGACTGAAAACCACAGAACACATCCCCGCGTTCCGAATTGCGTCAAAAGCGATTAAATCGCGAATCCGACCAAATTTAATAGTCACAAAATATAAGGACTATTGGGTACTATTTGTGACGTTGCACGTTGGTCGGATTCGCGAAATAATCGCTTTTGACGCAATTCGGAACCGACGTACTCCTTGCTGAAAACGTTGATGTTGCCATTGAACATCGAATTTTTAACATTTGTTTTTTGGTACTGGAATCCCTATATCAAACCCACCTACTGAGCCATCCAATCCTAAGAGAGTTGACTCCCCCTGAGCACGGCGCGCGGAAAAACAAAACTGGCGCGCCATTTTCCAAAGAAGTTAATATTTAACAATACAAGTCTGTTTTTTTCCTCGCAAGTGTGTTGAAAAACGTCGTATGAAACGCGTGTGCATTGATCATTAGACTCTCGGCTTTCTTATCGCACTCGCCTGCGGCTCGCGCGAATAATACCGCCTCGAGCATAATGGTCAACATAGCACACATGTATCATAATGTACCTACTATTATTGGTCTGGATTGGATCTGCACTTTTTGTATTGGCATGTTGGACTCAAAAGTTACAGTTTGACCGCTGTGATTAGAAGGGAGATACTTAACAACTGCTTTAACTAAATAGTCGCAGCAACAAAAAACATTATCAATACATGGTAGCAGTAGTCGTAGTTGTTCGGGTTGGTTCTACAAACACATTTGACAAATTGCACCACAGACTAAGAAGAGAACGATTTGATAAATGTGAACAAGGTAACTTCCCTTCTTAATCTGTGATGTGAACTGAACGATTATGTCAAGCTGTCATCCATAGATCATAGAAGTAAGGAGAACTGACTCATAAGTGAGGCGGAAGTTGAAAAGTGTCCAGCTAAGCTAAATAACCGTTCCAAAAGCCCCCGCAATGGCGCTAGCGTAGACAAAGGGTACTGTATGAATGTAGCAGTTGTTGACGAATTGAAGTATGCCGAGTTAGATAATTCAATATTTTTAGTGACTAGAGTAGTTAGTGACAGCCCAGTACCAAACCTCGACTATTTACGTAGTCCAAAATAATTCTGTAAACATAACCTAAAATCACTGCGAACACCGACATTTAGAGTATTCCATACATTTTCATAGAATTAGATATTCACTGGGTGTCGTAAAAGGCGACTAAGGCGCATACCGGAGAATGGGCAGCAGCGTTCTCTATGCATTCCACCACCATACCATACTGCGATCGCCAACCCGCCTGCCAAACGTGGCGATTATGGCAAACCCCCCCCTTTTGGGGGAGGCCAATGTCCAGCAGTGGACGTCTTTCGGCTAGGATGATGATGATGAGATATTCACTGATATCGATGTGAATAAATGTCACGTCAACTAGTGAAGAAAGGGCCTTTATATCCATTGATAATATTGTATTTCTCATATTGTTTCGTCTATAAAACTCGGAATGATTGAACATTGCTATTCAAAACGTCTAGGCATTTTTTTTGTATCCTATTTATAGTTTCTCTCGCTTCTTCTTTGATCATAAAACTTAAACTATTATAACATAAATCATAAAACGTATACTATATAAAGACATACCCGTAAGCTTTAATATGATGTACTGTATGTCAGTGTACATGAATATTTTTTGTTAGGGCACAGCTCTCTACGAATTCCGGCCGTGTCTTTTACCCTGTAACTGCTGTGACGCCACTCTAATTTAAAACCGTTTGACGGACACTTTTTCACAACGGAGTTTTTCCTTACTTCTATTCTCCACGATCCCTAGCATCAGAGGGGCAATTCTCGTAATTTTACGAACGTCCACAGTCTGATCTAAGTCTCATTCTGTCAAAAATATATCTAATTTCCCTACATTTTTGACAAGTTTTTGACATTGATGGTCGTTGAGATGAGATTGCGACTAAATTTTGATTGTTTCTAATTACCTACGGGAAATGGCCTACAGCTCACTTCACCTAAGTTAATAAACCGGCTGTTCAACTTGATTCTCCGAACCATTTCTTCGTAGGTATTTAATTTCCGTTTTTTTGTCAAAGCTTGGAGGATTCCTACTAAAATGAGAGATGATTAAATAACGAGAAATTGAATATGGCTCTGCGTACCTCCAGAGTAGGTACTCGTAAATGTTTACCCATTTTATAACAAGAGGCATTTGATATGTGAATAAAAAGTAATTTAAAAAAACCGACTTCAAAAAGAAATGAACTCAAAATTATGAAATAACTTTAATTTCGGAAGTCGGTGTCTGGGGATCTGTATTTTAGTTTTAGTTTTTTGCTACCGACTTCCGAAATTAAAGTTATTTCATAATTTTGAGTTACTTTCTTTTTGAAGTCGGTTTATTTTTTTTCTAGAATATTTGTTTGTAATAAGTAGTTTTGTTGTAAATATTGCACTAGAATTTGATCAAGGTTTTGAGAAGTTTTCCCTGTGACACTACACCCGTAGCTCGTATCAATAAGCCAGGCCGTCACACTTACACGTATTAGTCCATATCTTGAAAATTACTGAATCGATTTTGATGAAACTTGCACTGCGGTGCTATTCTGTAAAAATCTCACCGTGAAAACTTAGGTGAAGTGAGTACGCGGTCGCCACTCCAGAACCTTTCGGCCCCATCGGCCATCTGATCTGGGAGCAATGTGCCCTGCCCACTGCCACTTAAGTTTGACAATTCTTCGGACTATGACGGTTACCTTCGTTCTCCTGCGGATCTCCTCATTTCTGATTCGGTCACGCAGGGAAACTCCATGCTTAGCCTTCTCCATTGCCCTTTGGGTGACTTTCAGTCTTCTAATAACATCAGAACGGAGTCTCATCTCGGATCTTCTCATTATATCAGAACGGACATAAATAATATTGTTTTCTTCAGCAAATGAGTTAACAGAAATAATTGAAAGTTTCGCTTTTACAAAATTATAGGTTTGCCTATTTTTGTCCCTTTGATTTGTAAATGAAGTTAATTTCACAACTATATTCTTTGTCTTTTATCTGACCGTGTGTATCTCATACCTAGACACAACCACAGCCTTCTAAATAGAACTCCATATGAAGTTCATTAATGAGAAAAGTTCTGATATATTACAGCACCGTTCCATCCTTCCGTCTACCTACATCATAGGAAGTATAAATATGGACAAGGTGAGTTAAAACGTAGGAGGTCAGCTCTATCTCACAGCTTCCCGGCCAAGGCCTAGCTAAAATAAATGGTCTAGACAGGCCAAAATAACCTCCAAGAATGGCGATATCTAAAACCCGCTACGAAGAATATTATAATTTTGAATATGTGTACATTTGTTTTGCTATTGCCGTTTCTGCCCTTAGTCTAATATTATAGGTAGATGTTGGGAAAAAAGTCTTAGTATAGCTTAGGAGCTCTAATAGGTTTTTTGCTTTTAAGATAGTGCAGGTAAAGGATTGGATTATAAATGGCCAAATGCCCATTCACCTCTCGCTTGCACATTATCGCTATATTATACAACGCAGGTATAGCGCGCAAAAATTACACAATGCAATGTAATGAGCAGCCATTTTGAATTTCATTTAGTTCCTAATCCGTTTAGTTACTTATTGTTACAGGTACCAAAGGGTTATTTATGCAGGTGCCTAACGAATTATAATAATTAGGCCGTACCTACTGCTCCTCAGAAAAAACATAACCCTTTCTTTGCTGCCGCGTAGGGCGCGTAGAATAACATCGAAAAAAAATAGGGAGTTCACATTGAGTTTCTCTTGTGTCAAGGTCAAAAACGAAATTGTTCTCAAAACATGGCAAGTTTAACCACTTATTACCGAATTCAAAGAAGGAGGTTATCAATTCGACACGTATGTATGCATTATATTCACATAATATCGTTGATTAAATGGAAAAATGACATTTCTTGCTTAGCAAGAAATGTCATTTATTTAATCAACGAATGACAATCTATTAGGGCTTCCAACAAATATACAAACTTTTATAGACGTATGTATGTATGTATGTTTGTCCACGCATTTCTCCGCAACTATTAATCGGATCGTGAGCATTTTTTGTATTGGCTTACATTTATCTCAACTTAGGGAACAGCCGGGCGATTCTGTAAAAAACTCACCGTGAAAACTTAGGTGAAGTGAACTCCTTCTTTGAATTCGGTAATAACCTCCTTTTTTTTAAGTCGGTAAAAATCCTTATGTTTGGGTACTTTGTATGCCTCACTATCACTAAGGGTAAGCCCGTTTTCCTCCTCTTCTGCTTACTGCCCAGCTCTTGATTTGTCTTACGTGAGAATGCCGATTTCCTCGTCATAGTTCCGGCTGTCCTTGATGTAGACGGTTGAGAACACACATATGTGACGCTTGGTTCCGTAGAAGTTTGAGAACCAATAGATTTGACGCTTGGTTCTGAAACCCCAACAGGTGCAGGGTAGGTCGCAGGTCATCATCATCTGCCTAGCCTTTTCCCAACTATGTTGGGGTCGGCTTCCTGTCTAACCGGATGCAGCTGAATACCAGGAGTCCTAAAAAGGCCACTTTGGAGAATCATACAAGGATAACATTATGAATTAAAAAATGGCGAAGACAGTTCGTGTTTTTCTTTTTTTCGCTGCACTATGTAGGTACAATCAAAGAGACTGAGATTGAGATTGGATTTGGATTGGATTGATTGGTATTTTAGCACAGACAAAAAAATAACTGAAAAATGCTTCACCAATGGGATTTGATGCGATTAACTTAACAGTTAACTGTCCATTCTGTTATCCTTTTATGATTCTGCCAAAGTGGCCTTTTTAGGCCCCCAGTATATTACATGGAGCGACTGCCTATCTGACCTTTACAACCCAGTTACTGGGTATACGATACCCCTTGCTTAGACTGGTTGTCAGACTTTCGGGCTTCTGACTACCGGTAACGACTGTCAACGATCCACGAATGACAGCCGTGACCAACAGCTAAAAGTACTTTCCGAGGCACGGAGGAGTCACGGTATGTAAAGATCACCCATCCACAGACCAACCGCGGCAAGCGTAGTTTAAACTGATCGATCGACCTGTGCGGCTGTTATTATTTAGCCACGGGCCCCTCAGGGGAGGTGGCAGGTGCTGCAACGAAACTTGGCCAAACAATTTCAAAATGAAGTGAGTTTTCGTGAGTCTTCAAAAAAAGTTGTACGTGTTTCTACCGACGTAGCTTCAGCCTCTATAATACATCGTGTGAGTCTTCTACAACACTTTTTTAATGTGAGACTATCTTCATCAGAAAGTGTTAAGTCCAGTCGAGAAACGATAGTGTTAAATAATGCACGATAGTTGTACTTCCCAGATTTTCTCAAGTCAGCATCATGTACAAATCCAGATAAGTGGTTAAACTTGCCATGTTTTGAGAACAATTTCGTTTTTGACCTTGACACAAGAGAAACTCAATGTGAACTCCCTATTTTTTTTCGATGTTATTCTACGCGCCCTACGCGGCAGCAAAGAAAGGGTTATGTTTTTTCTGAGGAGCAGTAGGTACGGCCTAATTATTATAATTCGTTAGGCACCTGCATAAATAACCCTTTGGTACCTGTAACAATAAGTAACTAAACGGATTAGGAACTAAATGAAATTCAAAATGGCTGCTCATTACATTGCATTGTGTAATTTTTGCGCGCTATACCTGCGTTGTATAATATAGCGATAGTGTGCAAGCGAGAGGTGAATGGGCATTTGGCCATTTATAATCCAATCCTTTACCTGCACTATCTTAAAAGCAAAAAACCTATTAGAGCTCCTAAGCTATACTAAGACTTTTTTCCCAACATCTACCTATAATATTAGACTAAGGGCAGAAACGGCAATAGCAAAACAAATGTACACATATTCAAAATTATAATATTCTTCGTAGCGGGTTTTAGATATCGCCATTCTTGGACGTTATTTTGGCCTGTCTAGACCATTTATTTTAGCTAGGCCTTGGCCGGGAAGCTGTGAGATAGAGCTGACCTCCTACGTTTTAACTCACCTTGTCCATATTTATACTTCCTATGATGTAGGTAGACGGAAGGATGGAACGGTGCTGTAATATATCAGAACTTTTCTCATTAATGAACTTCATATGGAGTTCTATTTAGAAGGCTGTGGTTGTGTCTAGGTATGAGATACACACGGTCAGATAAAAGACAAAGAATATAGTTGTGAAATTAACTTCATTTACAAATCAAAGGGACAAAAATAGGCAAACCTATAATTTTGTAAAAGCGAAACTTTCAATTATTTCTGTTAACTCATTTGCTGAAGAAAACAATATTATTTATGTCCGTTCTGATATAATGAGAAGATCCGAGATGAGACTCCGTTCTGATGTTATTAGAAGACTGAAAGTCACCCAAAGGGCAATGGAGAAGGCTAAGCATGGAGTTTCCCTGCGTGACCGAATCAGAAATGAGGAGATCCGCAGGAGAACGAAGGTAACCGTCATAGTCCGAAGAATTGTCAAACTTAAGTGGCAGTGGGCAGGGCACATTGCTCCCAGATCAGATGGCCGATGGGGCCGAAAGGTTCTGGAGTGGCGACCGCGTACCGGAAGACGTAGCGTTGGAAGGCCTCCCACAAGGTGGACCGATGACCTTGTGGAGGCCGCAGGAACCAGTTGGATGCGAGAAGCACAGAACCGGTCGAAGTGGAGGTGCTTGGGGGAGGCCTATGTCCAGCAGTGGACGTCTTTCGGCTGAAATGATGATGATGATGATAAAGAGTTATCATCATCGTCATCATCATTTCAGCCGAAAGACTGCTAATCTCCGGACTTAGGCCTTCCCCAAGCCCCGCCACTTCAACCGGCTCTGTGCTTTCCCCATTCAGCGGATTCCTGGGGCCTTCACAAGGTCATCGGGCCCATTGTGGTGACACAATGGGCCCGATTACGATTTATGGGGGGGGCCTTAGAGGGGTGACCCTCTAAAGCCCCCCCCCACATTAGGCGTGCGCCGGGCGCGAGCGTTCCTCGGGCGTGTGACCGACGTGCGCGCCGCGCAGTGGAATTGACTACGCGGCTACGCGGCACGCACGTCGGACACACGCTCGAGGAACGCTCGCGCCCGGCGCACGCCTAATGTGGGGGGGGGGGGGGGCTAACAGTAGGAATGGGTTTCATTTTGACAGTTCAACAACATTCATTGCGTTATTCACGTTGTTGAGCTGACAAATTTTTGGAACTTATGAAGTAATAGATTAGTAATATCCTTCAAAATTATTCATATTGTGATTGATAGTGAGTTACACAATTAGGGTGCCGGTTTAAAAAAAACCGGGCAAGAGCGAGTCGGACTCGCGCACCGAGGGTTTCGTAATATAATATGTTTTTAAATTTTCATCGGCGAGGCCTATATTCGTTAGAGAATTTTAACACTGTGCACTGTGGTATAGAAATTTGCAGTTTTATGTCAGCGCCATCTCTTGACCGATAGCGGAACTAATGTATCTTTTGTTGATGATTTCTGAAGAAGTGTGCTATTTAGAGACGTCGTTTTATTTTTCCTGTAATCTTGACATAAACTTCTATCACATACAATTATTACAGATTTTCTCTTTGCAAACTTCGGTGATAAGGGGGGCGAACGGTATTTTTTTTTACATTTTTCACCAACAGTCGAAAACTATGTGGCCTAAAAAAAAAGAAAAATGTTTGAGAATGTGCAAACTGCGCTCTTTCATTATGATACCCCACATGCCCTAGTAGCCCCACTTCAAATTCAGTCCCCGTTCAGTCCCTGTCGCAAAAAATATACAGTATATATTTTTATTTCTTTCTTATTTGCGAAATAGTTGGGCAAACGTCGTCTAAAACTATTCCAAATTTTGTACAAAGTTGATAGCATAAGTAGTTCTTGAGATATCCATTTGTGACAGATAGACAGACAGACAGACTGATTCTCACCATAAGGGTTCCGATTTACCATTTTGGTACGGAACCCAAAAACGAAACCATAAATAACGTCATGATCTTAAAATTCCTCTCATAACTTATAACGAATAAAATTATGAACAGCATAATAATTAGTCAAGACAGTTATGAAGACTGTAACTAGGTAAAGTATTCTGAAACTGAAACTGTCCCATATTAATTATTCACGCCGCAAAAGAAATATGCTAACGAGCAGCGCTGTGGCCGCGGAAGAATTAATATTCTTGCAACAATATGGCGGAGGAAGCGTGGAGGCGGTACAGACGTCAGCACATCAAGCTATTACAATCTGTCAAATTTCTGCAATAGATTTTCAACTTTATCGCTACAGCTTAAGGTTCAAGGTTGATTGGGAAAATTTGACAGTTTCGGGTAGCTTGATGTGCTGGCCTGTAGATTTATTTTTGCTAAATATTTTTGCCCACCGGCATAACACAATGAATGTTGTTGAACTGTCAAAATGAAAGCCATTGCTACTTAGTGTGTTACGTTATTACCCCGCTAGTTTCCAATGACGAATAAGGTAAACGCAGGTATTAACGACCCCCCTAAGGCAATTTTAAAATCAACCATATTTTTTTAGTATACTGGTTCCTCTAAAGATTAATAGTTTCATTTTATATGCTAGTGTATTATGTATTTATTATGTATAAAAAATGTATTAACTGAATCAAATACATTTAAATAAAGGATTATCTTGTAAAAAATAATTTACAAAGTGACTTAGTCGATTGTTGCAATTAAGGTCAATGTGGGCAAATCCGTCTACGGGGCTATTCCGTATGCATGCATTTAGTACTCATTCCAGAATAGTTACGCTGTTACTGATTCAGTCGATAAAACAGGATCACTTTTTATTTCTATCTATGATTCATTGATGGAGTAACGGTGTTTACAAGAGTAAAAAAAAAATGTTTGAAATTTAGTTGTGCTCCGAACGCGGAACTCAAGTCTTGCGTGCTGACGTTTCTTATAAGGTAAATATTCAATTTTACAAGTTGCGACTTTCTGAGTATGCATATCATGTAGTTTAATAAGTGTTTCAACGGATTTTTCTATTTGTTTTGAATAAAAACCAGTAGATACAGAAATAATAGTTAAAAAAAATATGTAACCTCAAGATGGTCAAGTGGAAAAATCCGTCTAATATCAAAGGGGCTAAATCGTCATATACCGGAATTACCCCATTGCAGATATTGTCAACCTTTTTCATCCTTCATTTTAGATCGAGATGAGGAGCCACAGAATTCAATAGTAAAAAGAATTAACTTGTCAAAAGATTCGGAAAAAACGAATGATTTCTATTTAAATGATGAAGACGACGCAGTGTTCTTTTGCTAGATTAAAAAAAAATTGTTTGTTCTTTTGTTTTTTGACTCTTTTGTTTTTTGTTTATGCTATCACTGATTGATCATATTCAGATATTTTATTTCTATTTTATTTTTTATTTTCTAATATTGTATTTTGAAAACTTAAAAGATTTATGTTTGATAATTAGGGATATTTTTTTTTTATTTCGTTTGTAACTGTTTTTGTTTATGCTCTCACTGCTGATAGATCAGTTAAAATTATAATTCATTAAATTATAATAAAAATATATTCATTTGTAATGTTATATTTAAAAATTTAAAGATTTACGGTGTTACGTAATACCTAAGGAAAAAAATCAAGAACCCTACAACTTTCAGTAGGTATGTTTCGTTGAATATATTATTTCATTTTTAACACTAATATATGTCACTATGAATAAAACCATTTATTTTCGGAAACTGATTTTTATTGAAGTACATTTAAATTAGTTTTCAAACTTCTTGAAAAGGTTCAAAATCCCTGGTTACAAAAATAGGCCGGATTAGCCCCCAAAAAAGATTTTAGGGAATAAAACGTAAATTCAACCGTATTTTTATGACGTTACAAAACATTTTTCTTCAACATGTGCTTTTACTTGTTTACAAATTGCATACTTTGATATAACGGCGTAATTCTAGGAAAATTTGCTACTAGATGGATTTGCCCCAATCCTCGGGAAAATCCGTCTAACGACCGTTTTTTAAAAAACCATTTTTAGTTAAATATGAAGGGATGTTCTGTTGTTTCGAATGGATGTATATTATAGACAACAAAATTCTTTATCGCTTAAAACCATCAAATTTATATTAAAGTAGTTGAGTGTACCAGTTATAGTCAACCAACTTCAACTTTCAAAAATATATGACGGATTTGCCCACATTGACCTTACCGATCCATAAAAACGGCTGTGAAGCTATTAACGATTTTTATGCAGCTATTCCCGATCGTGTATGAGAGGAGGCCTTTTTCCAGCTATGGAATGAATAGAAGCTAGTGATGATGATGATTACCGATCTTAATAAAATAAAACAAAATAAAAATGCAAATACTTATTCGTATTTTTTTATTATCGTTATTTTTAATAAAAAACAAATTAGTAGGTACTTCTTAGTAATACCTATGAACTAAATAATTATAAACTTTTAAATTAATCAACATAATACTATTAATTAATACACATATACAGGGTTATTGGTAAAACATTAACAACCTCTTAAGAGCGTTTACGCCGTTCGGCATTTCATACAAACTTTCAAGCCCTTATTTTTCGAAATGAATGAACCGATTTTAATGAAACTTCACACACATAAGCAGAATACAAAGATCTAAAACAGCGAAATTAGACCGATTTTAAATTTTCCATACAAACAGAGATTTCCAGTTATATTTTTTTAAATAAGACATTTCGAAAATGTTCTCTACTAACTTTTGGCGATTTCAGGTTTTGTCTCATAGTAAATGTTGTTCGTAATGATGAGTACAATGACCCCTTAAGAGATTTCGTGTATGAATAGATAGACCTTATATACGATCGGTAATAGCTTCTTATAGTTGCTGTTACCGACCCTCATGAGTCGGTAATGAAGAATGTAAGTATAAACATAAATTGTATTACCGACTCATAAAAAAATGGTTATTTTAATTCAATTGACCTTCGGACTGTAAAATAGATTATAATTGATCAATGTCACAAAAAATATGAACAAATGCACACTGTTTTAAACACAAAAACAATGATTTATTACTGTAATTAATCAATATCGATCCTCGAAAAATATCATAACTTTGGTTAAATTGACAACGCTAAAAGGTAAAAACTATACAAAAAAGTTTAGTCGCTAATAGATTTTTATAAAGATTGATAGCTTAGATTTAAACTGGTCCATAAAAATACTTGTATTAGTGTGATATAATAAAATAAAAGAAAAATAAAACGAAAAGTTACGTTGCTGCCATTGCCGACTTATGGGCCGTTGATAGCTGCCACGACTAAAACTGATGAAGCTAACACCACCCCATTTTAATTTAAAGTTTTATCGTTTCAAATTACTTTTTATTAATAAAATGTCATAAGAAATCAAGAGTTGACACTTAAACGAATACATTTAGTAATATAAGATAAAGTATAGACTTCATTTGTTTGTATAAATGTCTTAAATAGAAAAGTCACGTACTTACTTGAAGGAACAAGGGAACAGTACGACAAGTCCTGCGTCCACGCTGCCCCGCAGTAATTGACGTATTTTATCACTTTTTTGCATAGCTACTCACACTAAAGTAAAAGTAAACGATGCTCAAGGAATAAACGCGTGTGTATCTTTGCCTACTATAGCTAGAATAGTTCTGGAAACGTAAAGATTTCGAATTACTTTTATAGGTCGGTAATAACTACAGATTTTCGATGGGTCGTTGATAGCTGCGTTTACCTTAGACTAGGTAACTTTGGCCTATCGAAGCTGACGTATACAGGATGAATTTTTCAAGTGGGCGTGGATGGCCAAATCCGACACTATAAGATAGCGAAAAGTACTCAGAGGAGTTATAATTGCATAGCACATTGTGAGTACTATGTACATACTATAAAGCTTCCATTTACTGGGTACGCCTTTCATTGACTTGAATGTGCCCTGGCGGCTGAGAGTATGTCATGCTCACTCAAATGTCTCGTTGACGGTGGCGTGTGTATTGGATCATTTAGCTCCCTTCAAAATGGTTGAGCTGAATGGTGCTAATACATGCGTCATGTTCGTGAACGGGCGCCGTCAGTAGAGACTGGTCACCTCTTTGCTGCCATGGCTTATTTTAATTTAATATTTGAATTGTTTTTTTTTTCTTTTTCGTCTTTTCATTACGGACGCTTTTAACGTTCCGCATCGTTCTCACATGCATAATTTTTAACATGAATGATGTAAACAAGACTTTGTAACCATATTATTTTGATTTAAAAGAGTGTCCATGGAGTTTCTTGCCCGTTCTTCACTATAGGTACCTACGCTTTGGAATGGGCAACTAGCTTCATCTTTCTGACTGACCGACCCCTTGACAATTCAAAAGTGCCTGTAATTGGTTTATTAGAAATAAATGCTTTGAGTTTGAGTCGCTGGCAAGATCTAAATCTTGCCAGCGACTCAATAATTCTGTGAATTTTTGAAAAATCAATATTTCTAGCCAGGAATCAAACTTGATTTTGATAAAAAACACACACACTGTATTAGGTATTACACCGTTCTAACCTGTCAAATTTTCCCAATCAACTTTGAACCTAATGCTTTAGCGATAAAGTTGAAAATCTATTAAAGAAATTTGACAGATTGTAGTAGGTCTATGTGCTGGCGTCTTTACTAGAACCAAACATTCGAAGACATGTGACATCTAACAACCCGCAACAAGTTTCATTAGCTAATTTAATTTGACCCGATATAAAGAGATTTTAATGGAAGCCTCCATCTTGATTCCCACATCTCTGGTACTCGTCAGAGCGTCAGACACTCGAATGGGGAAATTATGAAAGTTTCGAGCGAAACAAAACACTGTAGAGCTCTGTTTTTAATTTTGAGCACACTGCGGATAGAATAGTGGTGGCATGTTTTGTTTGTTTATCAAAATGGCGGGGATGACCCTGGAGAATACGGTTTGAATGGAGACGCAATCCGGTGACATTATACAGGGCTGTTCTTTTTTGTGACTACAGTAACTCACACACTTGTTAAAATTCTAGGAAAACCATCTACTTTTACAATATTTGTAAATATGTGAGCACCATGTATCTGCCACATAATTGATTATTTTACCAGTCATTGCTTTATTTTTAATTCTGTTTGCGTTTTGTGGTAGACTAATTTTTTTTAGTTACATCGCCTTCACATATAATTATATGTATAACTAGCACTTTGCCCGCGACTTCGTCGGCGTGTATTTCGTACTTTCCTCTAAAAATTTCGAAAATGTATGTTTATGATCTTTATCATTTTAAAGATTGTCTAATAAACTGGATCCTCGCACAGGGGTGGATTTCTTCATAACTTGATTCTAAGACCGATACCCATTTTCGAGTTAATGGAAGCAAGCAGTAAAATCCACCCCTTCTTCTTCTTTTTGACGTGTCGATAGCAATCAAAATGAACTCGGCCCAGAATTCAGTTACTTGTTTTGCGCCATCACCAGCGTCAGATCCTGTAACGTGCAGCTGACAGGATATGCAGGACACGATATTAAGTGTCCCATCGTTTGTGGAACAGCACTAAATTTACACTCCAAGGCGGAGTCGTCTATGAATCTCCATCTGAACAGGTTTTCCTTGCTTCGGCCAACCTGGGTCCGGAGTCTGTTTAAAGACTTCCAGGTTACCCGAAGTAACTCATGTCCAGGTTTGAGGTCTTCAGCAGGTGAAACGAACGGTTTGGGTAAGGAAGCACTGTCTCGCCACTCAGTCTTTCTCTTTCTCAGTCTTTCTGATGATGGTTCACCAGTGAGTGGGACGACACACTTTAAAAAACTGTTTCTGCTTTTCAGCCTTTGTGGCACAAGGATGTTGTCGTGCAAAAGTGTCGTGTGTCGGAGACCATTTTGGCTCTTTCGCTGGAGCTTGCCAGCGCTCTGCGAACCACTGGTGGCGCTATTCCTGCTAGTGGATGTTTCCCAGCAATCTACCCCTTAAACTTTATTACCCTTTTCCACCTTGGTAGGAGTCGATTTTTGAAAAACCCTAAAACACTCCCTACTTTTTTATTTTAGTAGTACCGAGTTTCGAGTTAATCCGACATCGGGTTACATATTTTTCTAACCTATTAACTTTGTCACCCCCTAAATCTGTTGGGGCGAAGCCATCGAGAAACACGGCGAAGCACTTGCTGTTCGCTTGATATCTTGAAGGCCTTTGACAGGGTCTGTCTTATGGCATCCCCGTTGATTTTTGTAGCTGGATATCAGACTTCCTTAGTGAGCGGTCGATCAGAGTAGTCGTTGACGGCTGCTCCTCTGACCTTATGGCTATTGATGCCGGAGTTCCTTAGGGGTCTGTTCTCTCTGCAACTCTTTTCCTGCTGCACATCAATGACCTTCTTCAGCCTGGTATTGATGGGTACGCAGATGACAGTACTGTTTCAGAGACTTGTACAGCGGAAAAGCCAGCGGGGCCGAGGTTCGTTTCTTGAGAGAGGCCATGGTAGAGCGGGCAGATTTGACCTTAAGCCTTGTCTCCCAGTGGGGTGATGACAATTTGGTCTCTTTTAACGCCACCAAAACACAAGCGTGTCTTTTTACCGCCAAAAGGAGTCGTTTTGACCAGACTCCTACTTTTCGGGGTACATCTGTTCCTGTAACAGATCGGCTCGAGCTCCTAGGCATGGAGTCGACGTCTAGTCTCAACTTCGGCGCTACCATCGAGCACAAAGCCCAAACTGCGGCCAAGAAGCTGGGCATCCTAAATAAGGTGAAGCGATACTTCACGCCTGGACAGCTTTTAACCCTATACAAAGCGCATGTCCGATCCTGCATGGAGTATTGCAGCCACCTTTGGGATGGCTCAGCGAAATACCAACTTGCCGCGCTTGACTCGGTAGAACGCAGAGCTAAGAGGCTCATTGGCGACGTAGAACTGGTGGATGCCAAGCTTCACAGCTTAGCTCATCGCCGCAAGGTTGCCTGCTTGTCGATCTTCTACAGATTGTACTTTGGTGAGTGTGCGCAAGAACTCCACGACCTCATTCCACCGGCCCCCTTCTACCTTCGGTCATCCAGACGCACAGCAAGTTACCATCCCTGCCTAGGTGCTATTCCACCAATTCGCACTAAGCGTTTTCAAATGTCTTTTATAATGCGCATAGCAAAAGAGTGGAACTCTTTACCTGCGTCTGTGTTTCCGAGCGCATACAATACAATCCGAATCTCTTCAAAGTAAGAGTGAACAGGCTTCTTCTGGGTAAGCTCACTCCATCGTCGACTTTGTCTCTGTCACCTCTGACCTAGACTAGAGTCAAGAGCAAACCCATTTCAAATAAAAAAAATAAAAACCCTGATATACTTTATTATTTATTATTTTGGTCTTATGTAGATACCTACTGAGTTTCGAGTTAATGGGACCGCGCGTTAAAATTCTTCCATACAAATTTTGACACCCCCCAATCCCCCTTTAGGGGGTAGTTTAGATAAACAAAAAATGAAACTTCATAATTTATTTAGATAAGTATTCTTGCCAAGTTTCAAGTTTATTAACTCAAGGAATAAGATTTTTCATACAAACGAAATCCCCCCTTTTCACCCCCTTAAAGGTTGAATTTCCAAAAACCCCTTCTTAGTGCTCCCCTACATTATAAAATAAAAGGAAGCCGTGTGCAAAATGTCACATTCCTAGACCCAGTAGTTTCGGCTGTGCGTTGATATGTCAGTCAGTCAGTCAGTCAGTCAGTTTCTTCTTTTCTAACGAGTCACCGACATGATAATGACATCGGAAGTCTATGCCATCAAAAACATAACTTGTAAAAATATTTTATGTTTTAAATAAATAGTATGATGAATGTATACAAAACCTTTTCATTGTAATTTTTGACGTTTAAAAGTGCCTTATTTAATGTGCCCATTGGAAACAAATGATTTGTCTTTGACTTTGTGGTTTTATGTTCTCGTAAGTGCTTGTATTTTGATTGGACTGGACCTAGGCCCATACCTGCAATAACTTTTAAAATGCTTTTTAGGGTTCCGTAAGACTTCGCTGTCTGTCCGTCAGTCTGTCCGTCCTTCTGTCCGTCCGTCTGTCTGTCACAAGGCTGTATCTCAGGAACCGCGATACCTAGACAGTTGAAATTTTCACGAATTACGTATTTCTGTTGCCGCTATAACAACAAATACTAAAAACAAAATAAAATAAATATTTAAAGGGGGCTCCCATACAACAAACGCGATTTTTTGCCCTTTTTTGCTTGATATCAATAATGGCAATAGGTAGGCACTAAAATGTTCACAAAATACTCAGTTGTATTTTTACTTTAATAATAAAATTAAAATAAAATAAATATTTAAGGGGGCTCCCATACAACAAACGTGTTTTTTCGGCGTTTTTGCCTGGTGGTACGGAACCCTTCGTGTGCGAGTCCGACTCGCACTAGGCCAGTTTTTTTTTATTTCAGTCTATAATTGTGGCTATAGAATAAATTTTATATCTATGACTAGCTGTGCCCGCGACTTCGTCCGCGTGGAATAGTGACTTTTCGGGCAGCATATTTTGAATTACATATACCGTCTACAGACCGGGAATTTGCTGTCCGAACCCTCTGAGAACTCAGGCGAATTTCAGTGAAAGTCTCAGACTCTAGTGCTTGAGCTTCACGACCGGCAGTGAGACGTATTTCTCGTTCTTCCTGTGTTTCCTGAGACCGAACATTTGCTGTCCGAACCCTCTGAGAACTCAGACGAATTTCCCTATCAGTGAAAGTCTCAGACTCACGCGATAGTGTATGAGCTTCACGATCGGCAGTGAGACGTATTTCCCGTTCGTCCTGTGTCTCCTGGGATCGAGTATTTGTTGTCCGTACTCTCTGGGAGCTCAGGCGGGTTTCCCTGACAGCAAAAGTCTCAGACTCACGCGATAGCGCGTGAGCTTCGCGATCGACAGATAAGCGTGCCTTTCGTTGTTCCCCGTTTTCCCTATTTCGAGTTGTCATCATTCGAGAACGATTTGAACTCAGTCGAGATTCTCGCTGAGTCGAAGTTTCTGCAGCACGAAACCTAGCCTGGTGCAGAGAGCCTTTTGCCTCACGACCTTCCTCAGATTCCTGTGATCGAACCAATCTCATCCTTTTAGCATTTCTGCTACATTGGGAGAGGTTGGATCTTCTTCGAGGCATTCTTACAATAAAGTAGTACTTACTACTTAACACACAGTTATTTAGTAAACACGTACTATCGTAAACAATTAAATTATAAATACTTACAGATTATTATACAGTCTAAAATTATCACAGTTTAAGTAATAAGTGTTAAGACGTGTAAACCAAACGTCATTATCATCATCATTTCAGCCGATAGACGTCCACTGCTGGACATAGGCCTCCCCCAATTTTGGGGGGGTTTGCCATAATCGCCACGCTTGGCAGGCGGGTTGGCGATCGCAGTATGGTATGGTGGTGGAATGCATAGAAAACGCTGCTGCCCATTCTCCGGTGAGACCCTTAGTCGCCTTTTACGACACCCACGGGAAGTAAGGGGTTGTGCTATTCTTCTACACAGACAAACGTACTAACTTTATAAAACAAAAGAATTGCTAGAAAAAATAATTACTAACCTAAGCTAATGAACTTATACTTAATAAAGAAAATCAAGAAAAGAAATGCCTAACCTATACCAAATACTTATAATATTTATATACAAACCCTAAATACAAATTAAGATAAGTATGTATACCGAAAATCAGGGAAAGAAATGCCCAACCAATAATAAATGCTTACAATATTTATTTACAAAACCCTAAATAAAAATTAAGATAAGTAAATACCCAAAAATCAAGGAAAGAACCGCCTAACCTATACCAAATACTTACAAAATGTTAAAGAAAATTAAGAAAAAGAACCTAACCTACAAATCCTAAAATATAAATAAATGAAATATGCAAACAGTCAGTATTCAAGTGAATCGCAATAATCGAATCCAACTATTCGCCTATACTCTCCAGGATACGTGCGTTCGCTACGAATAACTGAATCCTTATGGCAGCGTTTTCTTTTGAAATGGTCATCTCGCAGTTCAACCTGAGGGGTTGTCGACTGCTTAACCTGGCTTTCCTGTGGATGCCTCAATAAATTAAGGCCTCCAGCCAGGGCATAATACACAACTTGACTACACAATATAAACTTAAAAACTAAGCGACTACACGCTAAGGGCACCCCCTGTGGGGTACGGACCTCGGCTTAGGGCGTCGCTGGGAGAGGGCAGCAAGAGTCGACAGGCTGGATCGGAATTATGGCAGCGGCGCGGCTCTCAGCGCGCTTTATACAACGGTGTAACGGAAAGCGGGTATCAACCCTGAAGGAGGTGAATGTGCTCATGAAACTGAACAAATTTCCCCAAAGAACATAGGTCGAAATATGAAAAAAATTTTGGACCTCCCATAGTAATAGTAAATCATTGATGTGCTATTACTATGGGAGGTCCAAATTTTTTTTTCATCTTCATTCACCTCCTTCAGGGTTGATACTCCCTTTCCGTTACACCTTGTATATATATATAGCCACGGACGCGCAGGCGCGAGGCGTTTA